>CM056451.1:1212064-1534564 GCA_029783895.1 Triplophysa bombifrons
ACTCAGTGTTGTTCTCGGGAGGACGGCAGGTCAAGGGTCTCCGTTCCACTTATGCCCGCATGTAACATAGAAGAAATTGACACGGTAGAAAAAAACAGAAGAGCTTTTCACAGCGGCTCGGGAGGTCAGCGTGCTTTGTTTTTACAGCGAATTTCAGACGGGTCTCGTGTAAATGAAACTACAAGCAAGCGTTCCAACGAGAAACAAATTTAAGGTTCCCTTCATAAAGCATTTAAAAATGTGTTCATCAATGATTAATAAGCTATTTACAAATGCATTATGAAGCAGTTGTAACTGCATGAATAAAATGTGGGATTCTAAATAAATACCTGCCAAATAGTGTGACATTTTTAACTCACATATTATAAATGCTTGATGTATTGATTCATTATTTATTTGACTCGAAAGCAGATTCTTTATTATCTTGATGTTGTGTGCTAAATAGGCTTTCAGACTGTAGACTGTATAGTGTTATGATGTTTTTTCTGATTATTGTATATTTCATATCTTATGTCAATTTCAAACCATGTTGATCCAATTCAGAATGTCTTTGAATTTATCTTATAAACATTATTAATTAAAAATATATAAATTTAGATAAGCGTCTCAGAGTATCTATTTTCCATTCACACACGATGTTGAACACAACAATGACACACGATGTGATTCAATATGTTCACTTCACAAAAGAAAAGAATAGATTGATCACCACTGACAGCACTCTTTCACCTCCTTCAACACGGGTGATGCACTCTCACACGTTTCTATGGTGCTGGCAGGGATGCTTACCTCGTTGTCATGGCAACAAGTTTGATTACTTGAGCGTTTGTATGAGTTTGTAATGCCAGAATGCACAAACGGTCAGCCAGTAGCATGTTCAGCCACTAAAAGCAATTTCTTTGCGACTGAAATGACTGAATTTGGATGAATAAACAGCTCTTTTTTTGCTGTGTGAGACACAAAATGTGTGTTTTGGTTTTAATTCAAGCAGGTGTGTTTCAACAAGGTTTGAATTACAAAACACTTTTAAGCCGTTTTATGTGGATGTTATTGAAGTTCATGTGATGTCATACATTACAAAAAGTATATTAACCGTGAACATATTTCTGTTCTCGAAACATCAGCAACAGCTTTATGTTAACTACAATTTATCATTCATTGTTTAATCTGGTATTCTCTCTCTCTCATCAGCATATTGGCATGTTACTGTTGGCAAAATGAATTTAGCTGTAGGACTAATAAAAGCGAAATCAAATAAAGCACTCTGCAAATGTGCAAACCCAATTGGACGAGCCGTTTGTTATTTCCATAATGATGCTGCAGCAGCCTCCAGCGAAGGCAACTTTGAATAAACTAAAAGCAGAATCCTAATGAGGCCGTAGAGAAGATGGCAGACAGAAACAGAAAAAAGAGATAACATCACGTTAAAGCCGTTTGTCTTTATGTTATGTGAGGGAAACAAGAATTGAAGAAGAAGGGCTCATTCAATAGTTCAATACCTGAAAATCTAAATAACATTTATTTTACAGTGTATTTATAGGAGAAATGAAGCCAGTAAATTCTGTGGCAGTAAGTGGAACAGAAGAAATAATGTTTGTTACTGAACAGGTTAGAACAACAATGTCCCACTTCAACAAAAGAGCTATGACTACTTCACAACACAAACAAAACTTTAGAGTCATGGTTTAGAATCATAGAAAAGCAACACTGCTCAGGCCAATAATGCATTCTACTGTATTTTATTTTTTCTCATCAATTCTATTCTGTTCTCATCAATTCTATTCTCATCAATTACATTTTGTTCTCATCAATTCTATTATCATCAATTACATTTTGTTCTCATCAATTCTATTATCATCAATTACATTTTGTTCTCATCAATTCTATTATCATCAATCGCATTTTGTTCTCATCAATTCTATTATCATCAATTATATTCTGTTCTCATCAATTCTATTCTGTTCTCATCAATTATATTCTGTCCTCATCAATTCTATTATCATCAATTCTATTCGGTTCTCATCAATTCTATTATCATCAATTCTATTCTGTTCTCATCAATTCTATTATCATCAATTCTATTCTGTTCTCATCAATTCTATTCTGTTCTCATCAATTCTATTATCATCAATTCTATTCTGTTCTCATCAATTCTATTCTGTTCTCATCAATTATATTCTGTCCTCATCAATTCTATTATCATCAATTCTATTCGGTTCTCATCAATTCTATTATCATCAATTCTATTCTGTTCTCATCAATTCTATTATCATCAATTCTATTCTGTTCTCATCAATTCTATTATCATCAATTATATTCTGTTCTCATCAATTCTATTGTCATCAATTATATTCTGTCCTCATCAATTCTAATCTCTTCTCATCAATTCTATTATCATCAATTCTAATCTCTTCTCATCAATTCTATTATCATCAATTCTATTCTGTTCTCATCAATTCTATTCTGTTCTCATCAATTCTATTCTGTTCTCATCAATTCTATTCTATTCTGTTCTCATCAATTCTATTATCATCAATTACATTCTGTCCTCATCAATTCTAATCTCTTCTCATCAATTCTATTATCATCAATTCTAATCTCATCTCATCAATTCTATTATCATCAATTCTATTCTGTTCTCATCAATTCTATTCTGTTCTCATCAATTCTATTCTCATCAATTCTATTCTATTTTGTTCTCATCAATTCTATTATCATCAATTACATTCTATTCTCATCAATTCTGTTCTATTCTATTCTATTCTCGTCAATTCTATTCTGTTCTCATCAATTCTATTATCATCAATTCTAATCTGTTCTATTCTATTCTATTCTCATCAATTCTATTCTTTTTTTCCATTCCATTCTTATGAATTCTCTTCTCTTCTATTCTTCACTTTTCTAGTTCTTGTAGCTCTCTTACGATTTTGTCTATTTAAAATATTGTTTAACATTTCATTAAAGTATTTACGTTCATTAAAGAATCCCAAGAGACATATTTTGTGCCCTATTTTAACGATATAAGCGCATGGTTTAAAGCGCAAAGGGTGTATCCGAATCCACTCTTGCTACTTTAACGACAGGAAAACGGTTGTCTCGCCCTGGCACATGATCTTAACGTGCAGTAAACCAATCTGAGTGCCATCTCCCATTCCCTTCAAGAGCCGGTGGTGCTCTCACCACAGCGGATCACTATTTACGTGGCGGAGTTTGTTGCGGTAAAGCCGAAGTCTTCTCAAGCAAAGAAACTGATTTGCTCATGCGCGATATTAAAGCGCGCTAGCACATCATCTACGGGACAAACAGGAATCCTGAGATGACATGTAGACGTTTTACCTGTATGTACACAACAATAATATTGTTATTAATTATTGTTTCATTCTTTTTAATGTTTTTGTGCTGCTGCGCTTCCCTGTGTGTAACTATCAAAATGACTGCGCAGTGTGGACCTGCCCAGAGGCGCATTTTCTGCTAACGCAATATTTAAATAAAAACATATTGCGCCATTGACTTTAGACCTTGGTCTTTGTCTATTTTCAGTTCCTCAAAATAGTAACTTATTAACAATATTAACACATTTTTTTTAGACCAGCACCCCCGTGGGGCGAACAAATGAGCGCGTCGGGCTGTAACTAGCAAGAACACTTGCGCCGGGTGTCCGATAGTGTCCCTTATATTCACCATGAAATCAAACAGGAAAATTCTAAGTGTTTTACACAGTGATGCGGTGATTATTATAAATGTATCCGTGCACACCATTATTTTTCCAAGATTAATTTGCACTTGTGATATTTAATCAAGAACCTGAAGCTGCTTTCCCCCGCTCAACGACAAGTCTTCATCACATGACGTAAGCAACAAAAAAGAGGTAGGACTATATACGGACTGTCCAATGGCTAGCATTTGAATCCTCCCCCCCAGGCCCAACTTAAAACAAACCAATCAAAAAGGGAAAGGCAAAATAAAGCCCCGCCCTACAAACGTCAGAAGCCGCTTCACACGGAAATACGTCATATGGAAAAGAAGTCAATCGCAGCTTCCATTCCATTCGTCTCTAGTCTGAATTTGTTGCATTTTAAACCATGGTTAAATATGTTTAATCTGCCTATAAGAACATGGCAAAAGAACCATAAGTTCAAAAGAATCACTCATTCATATCATGTGCTTCGTGAACACCTAAAATGACCATCATGATAAATATTAATACACAAAACAAGTTTTCACACACCTGTAAATAAAAGGTTACATATGAAGTTTTTGGACTCTCTGTTCAAAAATCATGTTTTTTTATTGTGCATTCTAATTAATATCAATAAAACATTCAGTTGTTTTGTATTGATTTACGCCATAATAACAGCTAACTAACACAATCAAACACAATAAAAGCATGACAGCATATTAAATAACATGATTTCTTCATATATGCCGTACAGTATTCCGTACATATGAAGCTTTATATTGTTGTTTAATCAACAGCTTAAGCACAAATAAGTGAAAGAAAAGTTTGTTTTGTACTTTAAGTGGTTTTGTTCTGCGTGTTTATCCGCTGTTATGAAACATATGGCCTGTATGACACCTGTGTAATCGACTGACAGTATACTGTTTAATTAAATGTATGACACGTTTTCTTCTATAATAGCATGAGATTATTTATACTGTATCTGAGCGTTCAGGTGAGCGCTGATGTTTACAACTTCATTTTTCACATCGAAAGGGAAAGAAAAGTGAGATTATGAGTGACAATAGAGATCATCACAGTGCTAATTATTTTGTTCGGCATATATATTTAGAGAGCCTGTGCATATATTTACAGATGTGAACGTTTGAAGCGTGATTATTTATTTCTCAGCGTGTGCGTGATAACAATAAATTGGTTTAATGACTGATCTCATCAGTTTAAGCAAACTGCCACACATCGACAATTTCCTCCTGTCGAAAACCATCACAGCACAGCAATCTATTTAATGTAATACAGATTTATAGAGCACACGTACACTGCACTTTCTCACCTCTAAACAACCTCTCGGCTTCACAGCTCTGAAGCACACCAGCCATCAATCAACACCTGTTGAACTGCATGCCAACACGCACACACGCCAACACGCACACACGCGTACACACACACATGCACACAAACACACACACACATGCACACAGTCCTGTAAGAAATGTCAGCTTAAATCACACTTCTCTTCTACTAATACTGTTTACATCACAACACATTGTGTGATATCTTCTCTTTTGCTGCATTCAAGACACCTCAGATGTGAGATATTTCATATTTCCCACCACAAACCCAGAAGAAACGCTTGTAACATTTCACATATTTATTAACATTAACTCTTAACCCAGACAAATTCTATCTGAGCACCTCTACACACTGTTGTGTTGGTGTCAGTGCACACAGTAGAGCCCTACACGGCCGAAAAATCCATCCCTAACCTGGCCCTGACCCGTGGTGTTCAAGCGTATTGCTTAGGTGATGCATAATATTTATAATATATATATACCAATATAACATATTTCATACAGTAGCCTATATGTGATCACTGCTCTGCAAGTATATGGGCATAATAAAAGGAGACGCTAAATGACCCCGAGTCCAACCCGAGCCCGATATGGTTTCCATACAATGTTTCTGCATTCACCGGCTCCATCAGCTTAATAAATACATTTTAGTCTATTGCGCTGCCCACAGGAAAGCTTACACAATTAGATTATTGACAACACCGGAAACAGACAACTGCGCTTATTAACCACGTGGGAGAGCACTGAGCAAAACTTCAATAGTGTACCATTAATCCGGTATCGATAATCATGTTTTTATTTACATTTATGCATTTGGCAGACACTTTTATCCAAAGTGACTTACATTGCATTATTCTTACATTTGTTTCAAAGTATCACCTGGGATCAAACCCACGACATTGGCGTTATTAGCATCATGCTCTTACCACTTAGCTACAGGAAAGATTTTTATTTTGACAATACGGGTATATTGTGATATTTGGTCTACAGCAGTTTGTCATTGAAGTCAAAAGATAAAAAAAGGTTTATTGTTAAACTCAGAATAAATCATTAATAGACATTTATAAGCAGTTGTAGTAAAGGGCAGATGTGTTTGAGATGCTGGTCACTGGCAGTGTTGGGTGTAACTAGTTACTAAGTAATTAGTGACTGTAATTTAATTACTTTTCCCTTGAAAAAGTAAAGTAAGGGATTACTCATATGTTTTCTGTAATTTAAATACAGTTACTTTTGATATTATTAAACTAAATACTTTGTTAAATATATGCGTGTGCAATAGCGTAATTGACTTCAAAATTCAAAGTCTTACTTTAAAATCTGTGCTTTAGTGTATAATTCTCACATGTGTAATACTTTGGTCAGTTAATAATATTATTTGAATGAATTCAATAAGCCGTTTCATGTATATTCTTGAATCACTTAACTAATCAAGGTCGATGTAGGATATAGAAAGTCATTAGTAATGAGTAACTAAATACTTTTTGGACAGAGTAATTTGGACAAGTAATCTAATTACACTATTGAATATGTAATGAGTAACTAGTAATTAATTACTTTTTCAGAGTAACTTAACCAACACTGGTCACTGGTTACTAGATAAACTAGCTCTATCAGCAAGAGTCTGATTTTTACTCCCCTTCTCATTTTGTCCTTTCATTAAATAGCGATTGAATATTTACTCTTCCATGACTTTAGTTAGACAATGAGCCCTGTTAATAAAACCCTGAACAGTTGGAGAGTGAAAAATGAAGATGAACAGAGCCCACGTGGTGTGTAAAATGGTCCGTGGTCCTTTCTGTCCGGGACTAGTGATCCGTGTTTGGAGAAATGAATGAACAGACCATTTGCTGTGAGGCTTTACCTCAAATGGGTCTGTGTAAAGAACCTCTATATCCACCTTTCATTTTCCATTTCAATCAGCAAATGCAGTCATTACCGCACTCCATTTGCCGCTGCATTATGTTGACAAAATAGGCCATTACTAACACAAAGTTGGTGAAAGGCAACAGGACTTTCTGGCTGAATTAATTCCAGGCTTCAACCAGAGCTAGAATTATGACTTCATAGATGTTGCATTGCAGGCCTCATTTACCTCCTGCAAAACAGCCGGCCATATAAAAACATTCTGAAACGAAGAAGACTGTACAAGAGTAACGCAGCACAAATATTCCGTCATTCTCAAGACGAACGAAAACAACTTCAATATTTTGTTGCGCCGCATGTAGGTTTGGTTACACCATACATTCATCCGCAGCGTGTGTACAATCTTATGCAACATCACAATATTTATTTCCATCCAGAGTTGCGTTGTTTTATGGATGAGAGCTTGTGCTGATGATGGGAGAGTCAAAGCAAGTTTCCTTCAGCACATCTCAAAGACGTTCAAAATCAAAAAGCATTCTCAATTTTCCCTTCAAAGCTAACAATGAACACACTATACAAAGTCATGTTTTCAAGAAACAGTATTGAGTCTCAGGAAGAAAGTGAACTGAAAGTGAAGCAAATGCCTGTGTGTGTTTATTAGCTGTTCTGTTCAAGCGACTGTCAGCTCTGGGACTAGTGTTGAGTGTAACTAGTTACAAAGTTATTAGTAACTGTAATTTAATTTATTTTTCTTAAAGGTGAACTCCGCCCAAAAATGAAAATTCGGCCATCAATCACTCACCCTCAAGTAGTTTAACATCCCTTGGACCTTAGTTTCCCCAGAACACAAATTCAGGTTGTTTTGGAAGCGTTCTGACTCCCCCATAGATTGCGACACAACCAAACCACCTGGGCTCTACATCAGAACGCATATGTGTCGAGCGATGAGAACACCGGATGCATCATGTGGCTCTTGGGAGCATGCGCTGGAAACTAGCACTCAAATACACTGGAATATACTCCTAAATTAAGTTTATTTGGGCACAGAAAGTATCCTGATCAGATTATATTAATTAATACTGAGCCACCAGAGTCGCATGGACTATTTTACGATGTCTTTACGCAGTTTCAGCGCTTAAAGTTTGGTTGCATCTAAGGAGGAGTCAGGACGCTTCCAATACGACCTTCATTTGCATTCTGGGGCAAACGAAGGTTCTAGGGATGTTAAACTTCTTGAGGATGAGTAATTAAAGGCAAAAAAATATTTTGGGGTGGAATTCCCCTTTAAAAAGGTAAAGTAAGGGATTACTCTTATTTTTTCTTTAACTTAATTACAGTTAATTGACAAGAAATTTCAAAGTCTAACTTTAAAAAGCATGCATTAATGTATCTTTCTGACATGTGTTATACTTTAGTCGGTTAGTAAGAGTACTTTAGTTTTATATTATTTATTTGAATGAATTAAGAGTCTTTTTGTGACTATCCTTGAATCACTGAACTAATCAAGCTTGATGTAGGATATAGAAAGTAATTATTAATAAGTAATTAAATACTTTTTGGAGAGAGTCATCTGTACAGTAATCTAATTACACTATTGAATATATCATTATTAACTAGTAACAAATTACTTTTTCAGAGAAACTTCTCTTTTGTTCTCCAACAAAACCATCTCCACCGCCAAAGTGAACGTACCTGAGAAACAATAAGAAAACACATGAGAGATAAAATCATAGACATAAGAAAGTGGGCAGAATGAGATGCCGATGGCAGTGTCGAGGTTTGACGGCTGCCTGAGATCAACCTTTCTTTGAAGTCACTATGGCACCTTTACATTGTGCTAACCTCAGTATTAAATGTCACCCCTGGAGAACTTATAAAGCATTTTCTGTCAACCAAAAGTCAAGGGTCACAAAACTCCAAAGGTTCCGTGACAACAAAACGCTGCCCTTTTAGCACACGGTCCACAGTCAGTCTTTTACTTTAGGTACTGTGCTTTTCAGATGACATATGGGAATATATTATTGCCATGATGGACAAACAGCTCAAATGAAAGCCGGTAATGTGTATGTGTGCTTCAAAGAGAATATTACAGATGATTTATTACCGCAGGATTCTGCAAATAAATGAAACACACCAAAACCTTAAAGGAATAGTTCAGCCAATAATGAGAATTCTGTCATCATTGACCACGTTTACATGCGCACCATTAATCAGAGTGAGGACTTAGCCGCAGTAACATGTTTACATGACATGAGAACACCTCTTTGCTTCTGTTTACATGAATGTTTTATTGGTCTGATTATTTGCTATAATACACAGCACAAACGATGCTCTCGGGTACAGTAGATGTGTGTTACTGGCTATCGTTTTCATAAATTCGCATCAAATGGAAATGACGATTATGAGGATGTATTCTGTGAAGAATATAGAAATATACTGGGAAATCATATTGATGATCGCGGTCTTTCTGTTTGAATGTAAGGAATGTAAGCTTCATACTTTCATGTTTACCATAAATTTGTGCTCAAGATGCGTGACCGTAGCACATGCGCACCTTGATCAGAGCAACATAAATGCGATTAAGGTGTTTACATGCCTTCATGTTGCGATTAAAACAGGCGTATTTCACTGCGATTCTGCCTAATGCGATAATCAGCTTAATCACATTATTAAATCGAATTACTTCGTTTACATGAGGTGAAGTGTAATCGCAATATTATAATCACATTATTGATAGGCATGCAAACGTAGTGGTTTATTCATCCTCATGTCATGTCAAACCTGTATGAGTTTCTTTCTTCTTCACAACACAAAAGAAGATATTTTGACGAATGTTGATAATGAAACACTGAACTCCATTGACTTCCATTGTGTGAACAGAAAACCAATGAGGCATTTCTCAAAATATCTTCTGTTGTGTTCCACTGTTTTCATACACAGATTTACAACCACATGAGGAAGAATAAATGATGACAGAAATTATATTTTTAGGTGAACTTACAAGGGAAACAAATTGGTTCTGTGGTCTTGTGAAAAGTGAAATATGAATGTTGCATTCTTTATGCACTCAATGGCTTTTCAAGGGACAATAATGTCAGCATTCAACTCAAATCAGTCCAAATGTTGGTTCAATTCAGTGTATGTAAAGACGCCAAACGAAATCAACTATAAATCAGTAAAATTTGAGGAATGCACACATCACCTTAAACACATTGAACAGCAAACCTCTTCAAATATATGATGGTTTTTATTATTTAGTTGTACGAAGCATCTATTTTATGTTGAGAGCAAAACTGTGCTATCGCATAGCTCGATGATTCACATTTGAGATGAAATATGGGTTTTGCTGATGTTGACAGAATAGAAATTGTTTAGAAAAAGGTTTTCTTGTTATTAGAAACTCGGTGTTGTTATCGGGAACGCTGCTTCGCTTTCATCCCATTCAGCTGTCGCAAAAATAATCAATCTAAAGCATTTAATTAAAGGCCAATCTCATATTAAAACCTTTTCCGTCATAAAAATGTCTCCCGGCGTTGAAGCCGAGTCTTTGTTTGCCAGAGAGCTATTTCTGGGGGGAAAGGTTTGGCACTGTTGGCATTTGTTTGGATGTGTGACCTTTTAAACAGGCTTGAAATCTACAGTCATCTTGTTTTCTCGACTGAAATTTCCCAGATGGAGCGAGAAAAAGGCTGGAAAATCACCTCAAGGTGGTGTAACGTTCAGGTCGGCGTGTTGACACGTCAGCGTGTCTGTGATCGCTGCCCGTTTGACTCACGTTTGAGTTTGAGTGATGGCTGCGAATGGTCAATCTGATAAAGAATGTGAATGTATAAAATGACGTACAACACAAATCCTAGATGTTAGATAGCTGTGAGATAAAACTATTATGATGAAAAGTAGCTGCTTCAAGTCATTTGTATATTGACAATCATACAGACAAAGACAATAAATGAAACGTGAATAAGCTAAATTGTTTACTGCGATTCAGATTTTGTGTTCCTTACAAAAATGAAGTATATTCGTGAGTGTTTTAAGAAAGAAAAATATATAAACTAGTTCAGTTTATGATTAAAACTAAATTCTACATTAAATCTACAGTAAGTTACCTGCTTACATGTAATCACAGCAAAGTTTAACCGTTTATGCTACTCCAAATAAACAACAACACAATCTTATTTTTTTACACAAACAATCTTTATCTTTATACATACATTATTTATCAACTGCCTTTGTGTATAATGCATTATAAAGGTTTATTAATGATCATGATGCATTATAATTGTTTATAATGTGTGTTGTAAAACGTTAAATGTTGTTGTGAAGAATCATAACCAAATAAAAAATGCAAAGTGTAACAATGAATTGATGAGTGTTATAATGTATTTACTGTAGTTACAATTAATTCATAACAATGCATTATAAGGTGCTTACATGGCAAAATAACACAATAAAACTACTTTTATAATGCATAATAAATATATGCTTTAAGTAAAGTGTTACAGCCAAACAAATTCAATCAAAAATCATTTCATATGTTCATGGCAAACAAAATCACACCAAATCATAAATGGTAACGCTAACAAAAGTGAGCGTTGTTTTCCAATGAATATTAATTTTTCTTATTGTCATTTCTAATGTCACTAAATATCATGAAAACAGGCTGAAGAGTGAGGTTGTCATTAGATAGCTCAGGTTGATATCTTTCTTTTATGACGGTGTTGAAATCTCTCTGTATCTCCACACGCGTGCCCTTTTCCACCTCTGCGCTGAAGGACATGATATTTAACCTTTAAACAAGGACACAAGCGCATGATGGCAGGAGGTCTATCGGAGTTGCTGTAGCACGTGACATCTCATTACAGAAGGTGCCGGATGATGAGTCCGGGGCGGAGAGAGAGAGAGACGTGGCGGATTCCCACCGGAATGCTGGATCGATATTGTCTCTGTTAATGAGAGCCTTTGATGAATGGGGAAGTCAACTCTGTTGGCTTTTCTCGCGCCCAACCCTCTGCCCTCTCCATCATCACCAGCCTTTCAATGGAATTTTGAAGGTACCAATTATCCCCTAACATCCACATAAAAGCATGTTAATGGAGGGAATAAAAGTTCTTTATTCGCAGCGTGGAAGTGAGAGAGGTGATGTAGGATCGGGCTGGGGATGGACCGTGTGCCGCCATCTGAACAATGACAGAGACTGATTTAAAACAGCTAAACAAAACCACAACTCGTCCAGGCTGGGCAAGAGGAATTAGCAAGGAAATCCAAATGATATCCACTTATATAAACTCAGGTATTGTATGCTTACAGGAAAACTAGTGTAGTGTTGAGGAGAAAGATTTTTGCGGTGTATCTTCACCGATCTATGTTGGGTTGAGGTGGCGTCAGTCGTGGTGCTGCCGGTGTGAGAGGCGAACAGAATAAATCAGAGAGAGAGAAATCTAACCTCATGTTTTTGTCAGGGAGTCTCGCTGCTGTGCCGATCAGAGCTGCTCGGTGAGTAAAGTGTGCTGTTGCTCCGGGCCACCGGTACAGATGACACGCAGACACACCAGCGCAGCGCATGCAAACACTGACAGACTCCTCTCTGTTTAAACTCACTAATGAGGTTGCTGGAAAATAACCCCCCAGCATCCCAACCAATCACATGAGGCTTTCTCATGTTCTGAAGTGAACACCAGCATCAACTGGCATGTTTCTCAGCCCTTCTTCTGATCCAGCGGACTGCCTGCAAACACACACTATACAATATACACACTGTAGACCTGCACCATTGTGAAGAAAATCATAGTTGTCGATTATTCACCTCGATATTGTAATTGCAATTAATGTAATGTAATTGGGAATTAATAGATTTCACTTGAAGCTTTGAAATGTTTTATAACTGTCTGTGAAACAGCCGCATGCCATATTCTTTCTATAAGCAAAACTCAATGACAATAATTATATGAGTTATGCTCTTAGTAAAAAATAAAAAAAGAATGGGTAAAAGACACATCAACACATTTATTCTCTGTTTTGTGTTGCCAAACACAAAGGGCGAAACGCATTGAAACAAGTGCATACAGACATCTGCAATTGAGGTTTTTGGGGATTATGTAATTGTTTAACCCATAATTGTAATCCCAAATAGTTGTTTGATTAATAATGCTACCCTAACACACTGTCACAACATCAGATTTTCACCGTAGGCTTATCATGGCCAAAAGATCTCATATCATAACGGTATTCTCACGATATCTACTATTTTTTCTCTTATATTTAGAAGACATTGTATTACGAAAGTTGTAATGAATCAGGATTTGTTCGTGAAAACGTTCATACGCAAGTTTCCCGCGCAAATGTATGCGTACGCATGCTTAGGGAATGAGACCCAATGTCTCGACTGCATGACAAGACCAATCCAGGTTATCCACAGCTGTATATAACAGATACAGTATATATTTATAACTACTGTATGACATGGGACAAATAAAAGGCTGATGTACTGATTATTTTCTTTTGTTTGAGTTGAAAAGCCTTTGGGACATAATGTCTGCTGAAAACAGACGAATGCGTTCGATCACTTGACCGGTACATTAAAAACAGGTACATCTGCGTATGCAAACATTTCCTACATTAACACGAGAGAGTTTGGATAATTCTGCACATTCTGACCAAACACGAAGGAAAGCGAGGACATCTTTCACAGTCATTTCTGTTATTTTCTCTGAAGCTGAGGTCTATACAGATGCAAATGTCTTCCGCCACTTTACAAAGAAAGCAACGCACATCCTTTTCATCACGTCATGTCTTCTACACCAGTTTATCTGTGAGCTGTCAAGCCTTCCAATGCACTTCTTTCTTTCTTCAGCCGGGGCTTTAAAAGCACGAGGTCATTTCCGCTCGCTCTGTCTGTACTCGTTCCACACAAACCTGAAAGCAAAAGTCTGAAAGGAAAAGCTCTGGGCTGATAAACTGTCTAATGTTTGAAGAGAAACGCTGTGTTCAGGTTTTAATCCGAATCGACGTTCTCTGCAGAAACGAAAGTGATTTGTATTTGCAACAGGAATGAACTGCTTGTTTGGAGACACGTTTGTTCTGCAATAGTGCAAAGATCATTTATTCAGTGTGTTCAGTGAGTTTCTTTCTTCAGAACACAAAAGAAGATATTTTGTAGAATGTTGAGAATCGAACAACACCGAACCCCACTGACTTCCGTTGTATGAACGTAAAACCACAGAGACATTTCACGAAATATCTTCTTTTGGGTTCCACCGAAGAAAGGCTCACAAACAGATTAACTCCAATGTCTGATTTTTCACATTTGACTCGATATAATGTTTAGTATAAAAGGTTTTGGTGACGAAATCAAAGCAGATTGAGTCTTTGTGTTCAGTACATGTCATGGGCTCAATTCAGAGGTTCTGCCGCAAGTATCCAGTGTGTTCACCTGTGTTTTATCTCTCTTAACTCTCTTTTCTCTCCTGCATTTTTATCTTTTGCAGTTGGAGCGCTCCTGCACACAATATTCTTATCAGCGCGTTGGCAGAACGGCTTGTGTAAATCCCTCGCCGTGCTTCTCATCCGGCACACCGCACATATACACACGCGAAATAAACCGAGGTTTGATCTTGCCAACAGAAGAACAAACACTTTGAACGAAACACAACGGAAAGCTTGAGACCAGAGGCCCTCATATATCGCCGGCCTATCTCTCCGTTCCAAAAAAAGAAGGATTTCCGTGGCATCTTTCCTTGAGCCAATTTAAACGTCCGTGTTGGATCTCTCTTGGAACGTCTCGATTCTTTCTCCACTCATCACCTCCTCCGTGGCTTCATTTCCACCTCTCCTCTGGCCTCCATCTGTCATGACGAGGTTTGTGCAGAACATCGCACAGGCTTACGGAGCCAGAAAGCCTCAGCGTCGAGAGTTCGACAAAATCACACAGATTCTCTCGGCAGAACACAGGGAGCGATTTTATCTCCTCGTGCAATTCAATTTCCAATGTGACTACAGAGCCGATACCAGAACGATCCTGATGTTTCTGGCTAAATGGAGAGCGGAGCAATTAGGCCGTATGGATTCATCAGGTGGTGAGACTGCACTCGCACATCCATGAGAACAACACATACACACACATACAGTACACGCTTACATGGCCAGATACATGCAGAAAAATACACGAGGGAAATATAATTCTCAGAGAATTCTTTTTTTTTTTTATATATATGAAAGAGACTCAAGCTCATGGTCTAGCATTTCATTTACATTCAATGTGAAAAATGTTGAATTGTTTCAATTCAAATACTAAGATTTTCTGGGTTCATATATTGAGTTTGTCCATATTTACCTACCAAGGTTAGTTAAAACAACTGAATCAATGAATGTCTGAATGCAGTTATCGTCCATACGTTTGATTCTCACCACGCGTGTGCTTAATTGATGGTTTAAATGAAATGAGTAAAAAACCTCACAGACTCCAGAACATCAGAGACGGTGGGCTCTTTAGCACTTGATGGCTCATTCAGAAAG
This sequence comes from Triplophysa bombifrons, assembly GCA_029783895.1. Taxonomy (NCBI): domain Eukaryota; kingdom Metazoa; phylum Chordata; class Actinopteri; order Cypriniformes; family Nemacheilidae; genus Triplophysa; species Triplophysa bombifrons. Next base: position 1,227,467 of record CM056451.1, read on the forward strand.
CCTCAGAAGCTGCCCGCGAGCACCCCAGCAGCCACCTAGCAACCACCAAGAACACCCTAGCAACTCCCTAGAAAGCTCAACTCAATTACAGCACATGTCAGATATTCAGTCTTTTATATTTCTTTCTTTCTGCATTACATTTCTTAATTTATAAGAAGCAGATTATGTTGATGTTCAGCGTCAACGCACAAGACAGAGTAAAAACACATCATCAGTTCTTTCAGCATTCATTTCTGTCCATATGAGCGTGATACCATATTTCATTCATTGTTCATGATATGATGCATTATGAACTAGTGAAGCGTAAATGCAACACCTTCCCCACTTTAAAATAATAATTTTCTGTTTTGTGTTTGGATAATCAACAAATCTGTGATCATAGGGAATCATTAATAGAGAAATCATAGAATAGAAACATTAATAACGAGCTTTGATTTCAAATGAGATTGCCAGTTATAGCTGGTCCTGTGGCACAAAAATAGCAAATATACCATAAATATATATATATAATAAAAAAATGAAAAATTGAAGGTATGTTTTAACATTGGCATGCTCCTCTGTGTAAGGGTTCTGGGTAGACAGGTTGAAGCCGTTGCCATTTCGACAGCTTCTTACGAATCAATTATACATGAAATCCCAGCATTCCAGGAGCGGCAATCCATTCGAGACACGACCGTAACCACTTTCTCCTTCCTGCACCAAACAAAACAGAAGATGTTTGGGAGGAAATGCTGGTGATATACAATCTCAGGCCATCTGGAGGCAATAAACCAGAAACATATGTCCAACAGTTTAGATTCATATTGAAAAGAGCGGGTTGGTAAATTCTCAGCGGTGTAGATATTTAATCTTAGCGATACATTCTGAAGAAGACAGTAATTAGAGTGATGAAGAAACTATGAGCATATGGATACAGAAACTTTTAAAACAATACACACTGTGTTAGAAATAATGTGAACGTCTTTCACCTGTAAACTGTCATGGTGTTGGGTAAGTTACTTTGAAAAAGTAATTCATTACTAGTTACTTATTATATATTTAATATTGCAATTAGACTACTGTACAAACTCTCTCCACGAAGTATTTAATTACTTATTACTAAGTATTTTCTATATCCTAAATCAACTTTGATCAGAAATTATTCAAGGATAGACATGAAACGGCTCTTAATTCATTCAAATAAATAATAAATAACTACAAAATTATTCTTATTAACTGCCAAAATTCAAATGTGAGAAGGATAAAACATACATTTAAAGTTAGACCTATAATTTTGACGTCAATTCCACTTTTGAATATATTTCACAGTATTTAGTTCAATTACATCAGAAGTAACCAATAAGAGTAATCTCTTACATTTTTTTCAAGGATAAAGTAATTAAATTGAAGTAAGTAATAAATTATCAGTTGCTCTGATAAAACTGAATGTATAAATCACGTATCCTGGTCAAATAATGTTGCTGCCATTTGGTTTAATGAATACTCCATTGGACTATATAGCAAACAGCATTGAGTGAATAAACTGTGAATAGCTTTCAGACCGTCTCCTCCGGCTGTTGTTAATAAAAGAACTGCAATTAATGCTTGTTAGATGAAGACTTTTTATATTAAACCAATCATGTGTCATTCTTTCTGCCCTGTGATACTAATTGGGTTATTTTCCCTGACTTGAGCAAAGCTACATTTAATTTTATGACCTATAAGAAATGGGTGGTATGCACATAAGTGCACCGCACGACACACACAAGCCCGTAACAAAAGAGAGGGGTATTAAAGTGAGGGATTTGATGCGCTTTACCGTTATCCAATGTGGTTTAAACCAACCGGTTGGTCTCCACTGTATAGCTGAAAAGTCATTTTTAAGATGGAATGGTTGACTGTAAAAGAGAAAGATCCAGGAAACCTATGTAGTATACACTAACAAATGTAAAGGCACTGTAGAAAGGTTTTGGCTATACAGACAGAAACCGAGAAAAATCGAACATTTATTATTTAAAGACATCATCCTAGAGGAAGTGAAATCAGTTTTTGTAGCAAAGCAAAAACACAAACACTAGTCATCCTCATGTCTGGGTGATAGTAGGTCAACTAATATAACTAAAATAACATAATAACCAATCAAAATATTTAAAAATATAAAATGATTAAATAAATATGTTTAACTATATGGGATGTTTTAAAGGGATACGCTGTAGTTTGCCTTTAAATCATTTCATCAATTTTGAACCACACACCTGCAGAAGCATCTAAAGCAAATAATATTGCGCAAACATCCCCTCCAGACATCACTACTGTCAGGGGCGGCCTGACCGGTAGGGCATTCTCTCAAAGTCCCGAACAGGCGTCCCACCGATGGCCTACAGCCGTGACCAGGGACGGACTGTCCATATAGAGTACTCGACTCGACACTTGGGCCGAACAAACAGACGTATTATAAACGCGAATGAATGCAAACGCGAAGCCATTAGCGAGTCGGACACGTATGCATGTAACGCAATGGCACGTTACATACAACATCCAACCCCCCCTCAACAGAAATGGTGGAAGGCAGGTGTGGGCCGATTGACTCGGGGCCAATTTTGCTTCTCAGTCCACCCCTGACTACTGTACATGTATGCATATTAAGTGTCTTCAGAATTTAACAGAGTTCATAAAGTATTGGACTACACATACAGCACCAGTGCTAAGGCCGGTACTCCTCTGTTTTAATCTTTAGCATACCTTCACTTTTTATTGCGTACCTGCATTTTTCACATGTAACTATTACTGTGCAAATTACAAAATTTCACAAAATGAGATAATTTTCAAATGTGGTAATAATGTGTATACAGCAGCGTGCACAAGAGAGTAGCCAAACCTCTTTTTTTCCCGCTGTACAGCTGTAAACAAAATCTAATCCAATGGTTTGATGATGGGATTTTTCTTATAGGGCTGTGAGATTTGTGCTAAAATGTATTTACTGTAAAGTGGCTTTGCAACAATGCATAACTGTGCAAAGTGCTGTAGAAATAAATGTGAATTTAAGAAATGACAGAACAGAAATCATTGAAAGAATTTCTTATTTTGAAGGTTGTGACAATCTTGCAGACGCTTGCGTTGGACGGGGAATTGTGGGTGAGTCTGCATCATTAAAGATAACACAAGTCAAAGCCATTGAACACGTGTGTGAAGTTAAAGTGACTTTCAGCAGGACAGAGACAGCCAGACCACCTAAACATCACAGTTTAACATCAAAGAGTGAAGTTTTACCTTATTAGCAAGCGTAATGATGATGGGAACTGAAATGGTCCGTTTATGAAATGAATAAATCTGTTTTATAAATCAGAAACCATCATTTCTGTGCAAAAGAGCTGATCCAGTGAATTCTATTAATGTAAAGTTGCTAAGCAACCATTAACAGTGTAATGAACTATATTAGTTGGTAGAAGAGACGTTTATTGTGATTATTCTTGATACATTTCATTAAACTCTGGTGTATTTCATAAAACAGCATCAAAGCAATGATCCACTCAAGGCTGTGCTCTTTTACTCTGGTAAATTCATTGAAATACACTCTTGAGAGGCTTCGTACTTTATTTCATAAGATTAGCAAGAGCTTTTCATGTATTTTGTCATACGCCTGCTTAGCTTTTCAAAAGCTCTTTCATTCTAACTTAATAACTAAACACTGGATTCTTCTTTCTGTCTTTGTTATATTCCTGACAGAAAACAAACAAAGGCATTTCACATGTTTTTAGATGGGAATATTTACCTCACTGTGATCACAATTTCATGTGGATTTTCTGTAAAGCAGAATCTATTTTTCTATTTTTTCTATCTATTTTTAGATGTTTGTATCACTTAATGATTCAGCGTCTGTTTGATTATATCTAGCGTATCCATTATCTCTGGTTCTGCAGGACTGAACAAACCTACATTCATTTTGTCAAGAAGGACACAACAGCGTTATGTTTAAATAGCACCAGGCCATCAATTCTTTATAAAGATACAACAACATCTTCAAGCGTAATTTAAGCTTCCTTTCTCAGAATTGCTTTAATACTGATGAATGTTTTGAACAAGCACATAAGGTATGAATCATTCTGTACACTTTTAAAGCACTCTCTTGGATGAGAGAGATTATCCTAGTGCTTGAGAAATGTATTCAGATGTTTGTTTTGTATTTATTCTCTCTTTCTGATAACATCGAAACATGCACTAAAATAAAGCGTTGTCTGAAGCCGTGCTCCACAGAGAGTCTTGAACAAAACTGAACCACATTACATTATTTGATTTTAAGAATGTATTTTATCAAATTGAAAACATGCAAATAATTAAGAAAACTGCTGCAGTGGACAATTGAACTTACATTTTTAGTAAGGGAATGAACTATTAGCTAATAAAAAAAATTGAATCAGAAATACAATACAAAATATTGATTAGTATATTATGAAACAAAGTACAATGACAAAACTGAAAGAACGTTGGGCTCTGTGGGGCGTAAGACACGAGACAACCAAGGTTGGAGTTAACAACAATCCCCGGAGAATGGTTAATTGATAACACACGTGGAAAATAGACCCACAAATCCACCAGGATGCCAGCGAGAACACTCCAGTCCATGAGGAAGTGCTTTAAGTGTTCGGTGTCCGTGCTCATGGGGTAGATTCGATCCGTTTCTAGCCATGTGTCGATCGTCATGTACTTGATTCTTGAAACAGAAGAGAAAGAGAAACCCTCTCTTCCTGGGTTTTATATCCTCCGGATATCCGCCTCAGGGGCTGACGATCGACAGTTGCCGGCACTGATTTCCTCCATAACCATGGCGACGCTGATTGGGTGCGGGCCAACTCGTCACAGGCTCTCAAGTCATTTTCGCCAAATACTTTGTTGGTTCTTAATCATAGAAGCAATCATTCATTTGAAATCTTTAAACGTAAGTGTATTTAGATGCTCATGGAGGTCTGTCTATCTTGAAAGATTATGTTATTGTTCATCTTTGGGAACATGACTGTTGTGTTTTGTTGAAGGTCTATTCTCCCATCAGCTCTGCTCCGCCGGCAGTACGCCAAAGTAAAGATATACAGACATCTAAAACATGCCTTCAAATTTCATCAGTCAACAAACTCCATCAATCATTTTATGATGCAACACACGCAGCGCACTTGTTTATATGTATATTTTTTAAGTCGTGCTATACGTTCACGTTAAGCAAAAGGTAAATGTCTTCTTCTCAGAATGAAATACTGAAGCTGGTGTTAAGCGTTAGTCCCAAAACCCACAACTCTGTCATAAAGAAGCCAACAGGGAAGTTATGGGTCGTAACTTATTTTCATTGTTCGTCATGGACACGGTGAGTATAAAGCACTTCTTTGAGAAGCTATTCAAGTCTTTTGACCTTTAATACAGCCATAAAGAGACGCTCCGAGAGCCAGCAAAGACCAGAAACTCAGATCAGTTCCAGCAGGTCCACTTCAGACCGAACCGGATCAAACATGAAGCTGATGTAACTCAACATGTGAGTCATATTTTCAAAGCGCCACGAGCATTCAGTTACTTTGCACTTTTCTTTAGGAATCACAAATTTGTATTTTAATTGAAATTAGTCTAGTCATACTATACTATACATACTATACATATCTTTACTGTCAACACATACTAAAATATATTAGCACACCATTTGGCCAATAAAACAGAATAAAATTCACATATATAAAATATTAGAAACTATTGCAAAATAGTTTTATGTGGCACTACTAGATTCAGGGTGATATTATATTTTAAAAGTCCATCCATCCATCCATCCATCCATCCATCTTCCGCTTATCCGGGGCCGGGTCGCGGGGGCAGCAGTCTAAGCAGGGGTGCCCAGACTTCCCTCTCCCTAGACACTTCCTCCAGCTCTTCCGGGGGGACACCGAGCCGTTCCCAGGCCAGCCGGGAGACATAGTCCCTCCAGCGTGTCCTAGGTCTTCCCCGGGGTCTCCTCCCGGTGGGACATGCCCGGAACACCTTCCCGGGAAAGCGTCCAGGGGGCATCCGGAAAAGATGCCCGAGGCCCCTCAGCTGGCCCCTCTCGATGTGGAGGAGCAGCGGATCTACTCTGAATTCCTCCCGAGTGACCGAGCTTCTCACCCTATCTCTAAGGGATCGCCCAGCCACCCTGCGGAGAAAGCTCATTTCGGCCGCCTGTATCCGGGATCTTGTCCTTTCGGTCATGACCCACAGCTCATGAACATAGGTGAGAGTAGGAACGTAGATTGACCGGTAAATCGAGAGCTTCGCCTTGCGGCTCAGCTCCTTCTTCACCAAGACAGACCGGTACAGCGACCACATTACTGCAGAAGCTGCACCGGTCCGTCTGTCAATCTCCCGTTCCATCCTTCCCTCACTCGTGAACAAGACCCCCAGATACTTGAACTCCTCCACTTGAGGCAGGAACTCTCCACCTACATGAAGTGAGCAAGCCACCCTTTTCCGACTTAGGACCATGGCCTCAGATTTGGAGGTGCTGATTCTCATCCCAGCCGCTTCACACTCGGCTGCAAACCGTCCCAGTGCATGCTGGAGGTCCTGGTCTGATGGGGCCAGCATGACGACATCATCCGCAAAGAGCAGAGATGAAATCATGTGGTCCCCAAACCCGACACCCTCCGGCCCCTGGCTGCGCCTAGAAATTCTGTCCATAAAGATTATGAACAGAACCGGTGACAAAGGGCAGCCCTGCCGGAGTCCAACATGCACCGGAAACAAGTCTGACTTACTGCCGGCAATGCGAACCAAACTCCTGCTCCGGTTGTACAGGGACCGGATAGCCCTTACCAAAGGGTCCCGAATCCCATACTCCCGGAGCACCCTCCACAAGATGCCTCGAGGGACACAGTTGAATGCCTTCTCCAAATCCACAAAACACATGTGGATTGGTTGGGCAAACTCCCATGAACCCTCCAGCACCCTGGAGAGGGTATAGAGCTGGTCCAGTGTTCCACGACCGGGACAAAAACCACACTGTTCCTCCTGAATCCGAGGTTCTACCATCGGCCGGATTCTCCTCTCCAGTACCCTGGCATAGACTTTCCCGGGGAGGCTGAGAAGTGTGATCCCCGATAGTTGGAGCACACCCTCCGGTCCCCCTTCTTAAAAAGAGGGACCACCACCCCGGTCTGCCAGTCCAGGGGCACTGTCCCCGTACTGTATTTTAAATGTAGCAACGTATAAATATTGATATGTTAAAAGGTGTTCCAATATTATTCAGAGCATATTTCTGTATTGTTTCAATACTTCAACCATTAAGATTTATAAACATCAAATAAATTAACATTAATTAACATTAAACAACTGTTAAAAAAAGTAACGAAAGAAAACAACGAAAACAAAACAAAAGAATATTCTGTTAAAATTTCAATTAGATATTTATTTTCAGGCCAGTTTTATTCTTAAGCCAAATTCATTAGTTGCTGTGAAATTTTTGTTTCAATTGATTTAGTTTTAACAAACGTACATGAATTTAAAAGGAAGAAACGTTCTTAAGTTATGGTAATAAATAAAATATTGTTAATCATTCAATATTACGTTGGTATTTTATACCTAATGTATTGTGTTAACAAATAATGTGGCTTACCAGGTATTTTAAAATCATTTGGATGTGGTGATGTGAGCAAAGCATGTGTGTAAACATAAAATATTTCAAATAACCTGTAATTACAAAACAGGTGAAATTGCCAGTATAATGCCTACTGAATATCAAGGTAAAAAGGTAAAAAGTGTTTAAAGAAACAACTAAGACTATCCTCCAGGTCAGGAGACAGCGTCTCGTTCTGGTAATATTGTGTCATCTAGTATACTATTCCCTGACTGTTTCTCAGACACGGGCCATGATCTACTGCAGACTGAAGTGAAGAAAAGAAGAAATAATTGAAGAAGAAAAGCCCGAGGAAATCTCAGAGCACTCCATGTGTACATATACTGTGTTTCTAATCCCCGGAGACGTTTGACAGATGCTCAGAGAGCCACACCAGACACACCGCACTGAAGTAAATGTCTCCCAAAAGAGACGAAAGGAGAAAATAAACATCGTGAAGCAGAGAATGATACAGTAGATAATCTTCTGATTATGTAAACACCTTTATTATGTGAAAAAAGAGGACAAACACTTGTTCTACACTTTCTGAAGAAATGTAAGGGGAATGCTAGTCTCAGCCTCAGACGTCACGCTCACGGTCTGTTGGCTGAACGTCTGATGCATTTGGCAACACTTCAGTCATCCTCTGATTGGTTAAATTCTACAAGATTTCCGGGAGACGTGTGTGTCACGTTCCTTTAAAGTTAGCTTGAAAAAAAATCTGTCTAATCGATTAAAAAAGCTGCTGTTTTTATATTGGTGACAGTGAGCATTCATCACAATCGACTAAAGGCTGGATTCTTAAAGTTCCCTTGAACCGGAAGTTGCAATCGTTTTTTAATTCCGTATTTTGACACATTTCCGAGTGAAAGGGAATTTTAAATAAGAAAAACAGAGGGCGGGGCTTTCATCTTTCTTTGCTGTTTGATTGCATGTATAAAAACAATTGTTGCATTTTGACATGGAACTGGCAGCAGACTGACAGATAAAGGGGAGGAGTTAACGGATGCTCTGCTCAAGCCGTCTTACAAACGTCATTGATAGTCATTAAAGGATGGAATTCCCTTTTCAGATTTTAACTGCAGATAATGAGGGCACATGCAAATGTTAAAAAGAGAATGACCCACATTGATCAACTGTTAACAATACACGCACTTACATTTCTTGAAATTTTCATTATTAATTTAACTGGGACTTTAAAAGTATGAAAGGTTCACTGCATTAAAATTGTTGTTGTAAACCTTTGAAAGGTTTGTAAATGCACACTGGTCCATAAACATGGGGACATTTCTACGCCCAGAAACATGATGCGGCGCCAAACGAAACGTGATTGGTTGCTTTACCTATCAGTCATATGGCCTGTTGGGGGCTTAAGTTCCTGGACCTTCAGTATGAAGGTAGCGGAACATTAACACTTTACAATACGACTCCATTTCCATCAATTTTAATAAATAAGGACTCAGCATTTTCAACTGTTTTTGTATTAACTACCTAGACTAAAACATTATGTGTTGGCATTAAAAGGACAGTTAACCATAAATAAAATTCTCTCATCATTTATATATCCTCATGTCATGTCAAACCTGTATGAGTTTCTTTCTTCTTCAGAACACAAAAGAAGATCTTTTGAAGAAAGTTGATACACATGTTGATGCAAACAACACCGAACTCCATTGACTTCCTTCGTATGAACACAAAACCACTGAGGCATTTCTCAAAATATCTTCTTTTGTGTTCCACCAATGAAAGAGTCAAATACAATTTTACAAACAAATGAGAGAGAATAAATGATGACAGGATTTTACTTCTCGACAGGTTTCAAAATGTAGTGCAATTAAACGCCCACGAGAGCAAAAGAAACTGCGCTGAACCTTAAACTAGCTCTGAAGCAGGCAGAAAATCAGGAGTCCCTCCCTCTCTTTCTGAACAGGTTACGGAGCGCTGCACGGGGAGCACAGGCCTCATTACACCCGGAGCGAGAGCCTTTTTATCTACTTCATATGGAGAGCGGCTCTGGTTATTGATCTTGCTTTTCTTGAATACCTGATGCATGGCAGACACGGGAGACCGGCCGTTTTTATTTATGTGCAGAAGAAAGTCAACGCTCTTATGTGATTTATCAGAACACTTCCACCAGATCCACAATTACACTATAAGCACCTGCTTTTCTGCTCACACACGCCATGAAATGTGTTCAAGTTCACAGATGGAGATCTTCGAGGAATTTAAACAGACACGGTCAGAAGAAACATGCAAAATTCTTAACATACAGCCCGTAACACCCATACTGATGTGCTATCTGATATCAGAGAAATGGAAATTCAAAGCAATTGAAATTGTTTTGAGCTCTCAAACTGAAAATATGAATGTGTTTACTTCCTCTCACAAATGTATGGTATGAGCGCGAGTATTTGTATGTGTGTGCATTGAGTCCTTAAAGAATGTTTATGTAGAGAGAGTACACTTTAAATAATAGCGTTGTTATACAGTACTTAAAGTGGTTCTTGGCTTGGAATCATTGGGGAACCACTTTAAGTGCTATATAGAACCATATTTTAGTGGTTCTTCACAGGTTCTTCAGCATTTCTTTGGGATGACTAAGGTGCTTTATAGAACCCCGGAAGAACCATACACAGGCTTAAAAGGTTCTTCACATGGAAGCGGTGCAGTATGGTTCTTCAGTGGTTCTATATAGCACTTCAGACATCCCAAAGAACCACTGTAGCACCAAAATATAGTTCTATATAGCACCTCAGTCATTCCCTAGAACTGCTGAAGAACCACTGAAGTACCAAAATGGGTTCTATATAGCACCTCAGTCATCCCAAAGAACTGCCAAAGAGCCACTGAAGCACCGAAATATGGTTCTATATGGCACTAAAAGTGTCTACGGGCTAAGAACCACTTTTAGTGCCTTTACAGCACCACTTTGTTTTGTGTATCAGCTGCTGTAGTGCATGAGGTCAAGTGAAGAGATGTTTGTGTTAGGGAATAGTGACAGAACAAAATCAAATGCCTTCTGGGATCACTGTTTTTCATTCTGTTAGTCAGCTCTATGAAGGGTTAACACTCACTGCCTTGTTACCAAACTGTAGTTTGGATGTAATTTATGTGCAATCTATACGAGCAGCTGCCAGTTTCATACACTGCTGAAGAAGGTGCTGATGTCAGTAGAGTTATCAATGCAGCAGCCCGTCGGGAGCGAGACGCTGATAAACTTGAAAATCACATCACGGAGAGAAGCCTGCTGTCGTACTACAGTCTCAAAGCCATTGACATTGAACTCTCTAGTGTAATGCTGCAGTAGCTGCCAGCCATACTAAAATGATCATATCAATAATAATTCAACTAGATTTTGCTTTCTCCTGAAGGAAATATCACATCTCGTGGGGCAACGAAGAATAGTGTTTAGGTAAGTTAAGGGTTGCATTCTGTGCATACTGATGTATGTCTGTGGACAATATAGATATGAGGTCCGGAATATATGAATTATTAGCATCGATCAATTTTTGCAATTGGCCAATATATTTTTTCTGTTTTGCCGCAAGCACACTAGAATTTTGTTCTAATACAAATATGGTTTGGTAGATACTAAATACATTTAAATTCCTATCTATTTTATTCATATGTAACTGCGCAAGATTTAAGTAATGTCAGTCACGTAAACACTCTTTCACGGTTTTTAAGTCAGTTTTATTGTTAATTAAAACATGCTACAAGCTGGCCACATAATACACAATAATTGTTCATTCAGTTTAACCAGTTTTTTCTCTGGATTTACCGTCATTGCATTTGTGTTATGTCTGTTATCGGCCAATCAAGCACAGTGCTGGAAACGCTGTATTAAGAATGCCTTGTCATTACACATAAATCGTGTTTAGTGGCTGCATATAAGAATAAAAACAGTCACACAATGATGTCACAAATTGATATGAAATTTGAAATGACTTTAACTTTTACTCAAATTTTTTGGTGCAAAGCATCCTATAGTCAGTTTAACCAAAATCTGGGTACGGAGGTCGTGCCACTCTGCATCCATGTTTGCAACACGCCTTCAAGCAAGACGTGAACAGGGAATACTGATATTTCCACAATCGCCGGCTAAAATACCAACTAAACCACATATTTAGGAAACAGCTTGTAAAGCTTAAATGAATTGTATAACATTTGTTTCATAATCTTAAATGTGCTAACAATCACCTTTTCGAGATCGCTTTAGTTACAGCGCATGCGCGTAGGCTGAAAACCAACTCAAGAGAACAGTCAGTCTTCAATGGGTCAGATTGACTGTTTTAACTGGAAGGCGGGACTTCATTTGCAGGGGTGGTCATATTGAGCGTTGGACTCCATCCTCATGTATTGTAATGTAGGTCGCGCATCTTGTTCATATTTATTACGGCTGACATGTATTTTTCTCAAAACTTCAAAGTAGACACATTTTGGCAAATGGCATCAATAATGTAATGAACTACCATTCCCATTTCTTACCAGTAATTGTGTCGTTTGAAGCATCGGTCAAACGTCACGAGCAGCATATGGCAATTCTGTTAAACTTGCCATGAAGTCAAAAGCTTACCAAAGACAAAATACACTTAACTGGCCTTAAACGATCAGACAGTTGATTCACTTAGCTAATTGTTTGGGGTTTTAAGACTCAATGCACTCGGGACATTGATATTAATATGCATCACTTTTATGAGCGCAGAATGAAAGATTTGTGTGGTTGCATCGCCTAATTACGATTCTTCTTTTGCACTGCCGGCATATGGGAGATTACTTAAAAGTCATCCGTCAACAAGACACAAGCACACTAATTTCATTAGCCCTAACAAGCTTCGTGGTGTAGTGAATTACAATGGAGATCCTCAGGCCAGTGAAACGGTTCATTTTAATGTTCCCTATGTGAGAAAATTGAGAGTGTTATTCACACAATACAGTTACAGTAATGAGAATCTGTAAGATTGCATAGCTTGAGCTGTTCTCAACCATAAACGTTCGTATACCTTGTGTTTTTAAATGGTTTCCACCTACACAGACAAAGATCCATTTTACAATGTAGATGTGAAATAGCATCTAAACGCTATGCAGATTTCATACATAACAGTGGGATTTTCTGTCTGCATGGTTCAAAAATATAAATTCCGCAACTGGAGTCCCCCCAGTGAATTTCAGCCATTTCCCGCATTATATACCTCAAACATAAAGCATCATAGTGCTCTGAATACTGTATTATTTTGCTTTCTTAATAAATGAAATGAGATCATCCATATTTCATCAGCAGTAGTGAATGGAGTATTGCTCTGTATGAAGAATTCATGAGCAGAGCAAAAATACTGATCTAGAGTCAGTGTGCAGCTCTGCTCTGAATAACAGTAACGCTGACTCAACAACATAAAGATGAGTTTAAACTAAAGCGTTTTGGGATGTGTACTCATTTGAATAAACGCATGCTTAAGAGATGACACATACTGTTTTCTCTATGGAGCTTGCTAATCGATGTCACACCACATTAAGTGTTGCGCCATCTTGGGATGATTGCTGCTAGTGCTTTCAATGATGTCTTTTGTTTTTCTAGTTTGATTAGGAAATATAACTATGGTAGTTCGGTCTTACTGTGTTAAAAACTGCAATATCATCAAGCAGAGACATTCAGGAAAAGCCCCTGGTTCTTTCACTATCGTTTTCTCCAAATAATATATCATAAAAAACAAGTCACGGTACATATCAACACAATAAAAGCAGTGGAGTATGATCCTCCCAAGATGGCGGCGCAGCTGCAACTTGCAACATTGGGGGTGACGTCAGCTTCACGTTCTCCATACTGTGGTCCTGTAACTGTGATGCTGTTGGACACTATACTGTACTAGGTTACAAACAGTATTATTGACTTTCATTTTTATATACTTAAAACATCAGTATTTTTACTTCATTACGTCTACAATGCTTTGTTACTCACGTTGGTTCACAATTGGTTCACATATCAGGCTGAAAAATTTATTCTATAATCCAAATCATGGAGCCTGTTCCCTGTGGTCTAAAACAGATTAAATCAGACATACAACCCCCTGAATCTTTATCGTCTCCGCTTCTCAACTGTTACTTAGCTGGAGCACCGCGTACAGCAGAAACACAACGAAAAATACAGATACTCGTTATTCTGTCATACCTTGTCTTTCTGTGCGCCTATCACCACTCCAGCAGAGAAAACGCGTCCATAACGCTGAAGCGCTGCATTCACACTTTCCACCTCGACATGTGACTCTAATTTGACGGACTGAGACACCAGCGACTGCCCTTTTCGCCGGAAAAACACAAACAAGTTTGTAGATCGCAAACAAAACAAATCGGCTCAGAGATGTACAAGTGATTTTATTTTTGTCATGTCTAAATGGTTTTTGTCATGAAAACCAGCAGCTCGTCTTGTATGTGTTTCATATGGCAGTCATGTCGTGTACTTCTAAACATGGCGGCACTGTTGAACTACTTTATGCAGTGAGAGATAAGCTTGAGAGATATGATCTTGATATTTAGTTTAAAAGTTTTAATTTAGTTATGTGGATATATGTTTTGTGCATGTTGAGTTACTTGACTGAAAATCAATTGGATTTATTTGTTATGTGTGTGTTTATTATAGTTCATTACTTTTACGCATTTGGCTGACAATGCGGCTTGCATTGCTTTATACTAAACATTTATTTCTAAGTATGAGTTATCCCTGGGTTTGTACCCATGACAATGTTATAGCTAATGCCATGCTTTAACCACAGAACCACAGGTAAGCCTATTATTATGATCTTTTATATATATTTATTGTATCTTTTTTCAATATTTTGTGTCTATGGCTGCTTTGCAGCAATTCAAAATTGTGAAAAGCACTGTGACAAACAGACATTTAAAAATTCCATTTTCACTTTTTTAATTGTTCCTGAAAATCATGAATATATCTTTCAGTAGTGAACACACACCGAGAGCTGAGGCCCGTACAGACTTTGAACGTTTCTTATCTTTCCCACAGCGGTCGTCGAGGGAGGAAAGCATGAAAATGCTTGGATGACTGAACTGAACCTGCTTCAAAACGGTGTTTTATTGAGCAGCTGTGTCACGCTGGTAGGAGGCTATCAGCCATCTACATCAAACACACCCTGACCAATGCTTGTCCCTCTCACGGGACTCTGGGAATGTTTAAATGAGCTGAATGCAAGATTAGACTGTCAGTCAAGTGACTTATTAGGAAATAAATAGGTCTGAACTCTGTGACATTGCCAATAGACGTGTAATCCTTGCAGATCAATGAAAGACGATCCTGTCAGCAAGTCACCTCGTACCTGAACTGCTCGTGCATGTCTTTAGAATATGTTTGGCCCAGTTTAAATATTGAAACAAGTTTTGTAGATTTGAGAAGTGTGTAGTGTGCATTCAGCCCGCTTCTCAGTGCTAAACTGTTTCAGCTCGGTGGCATTTTGTAGATTTTTGAGCTTCAGGTGTGTGTTTTAATATTTTAGTTAGTTGTGAATCTAATCTCTTAATGAGAGTTTGAATTTTAGAACATTGTCTAATAAGACAGATGAGTAAAAAAACGCAGAATTACGTGTACACAACCATTTCAATGTCAAGGGTAACTTGATTGAAACAAGTTTACTGTTTTTCCAAAATGTGGAAAAATATCAAATTAACCAATCCTAAATGTTTGACTGGCCGTGTAATGAAAAACTGAAATAACTTTCAACATTTTTTTTCTATGATGCCATTACTGGCTTTTGTTTTATACAAAGAAGATATTTTCCTCACACACTGCTGTATTTTTATATTGTCATTATTCAGTAAGTTATTAACCTGTTGCATTGTGGGGGCTGAGGTTGTTCGGCAGTGTACTGTATGTAATTTCAGGTTTATTTACACCCGTTGGTCGCACACACAACACACACAACACACACACATAAAATACTTTGCTCTCTTATCGGTTCAGGCCAACCGTTCTGTTCAATTAAATGTCCGTCGCTGGATAGAAGCCGCACATAACTGATTATGACTGTCGGAAATACACACACGGACAGAAACACATGTGGAGATGAGGATTTTTCTCACACAAAACCAAAGACAATTTTTTTCAGTTCTGTTTAAAGAGCCGTGAAGATAAGACAACCTTCGCAGAATGTGTTATTTGTGTCTGGATAAAGTCTGGGCTTTAGATACACTATATGTTGTGTTTTATAGAAATGCTAAAGTATGCTTTCGTTGTTCAGATAATTTATTTTTTGAAAATAGGTCTGTCTAGAAAATAAAAATCAAAAATTAAACCGTAATTGCTTTTTGAACAGCTAAGTAAGAATAAATAGAGATTATAATGGAAACCGTAGGGTCTAAAAAACCTTTTATAGAAAAAACTTAAGATGACATAACATATAACATAACATGACACAAGAAAAGAAAAAAGTAAAGTATAGAATAGAATAGAATAGAATAGAACAGAACAGAACAGAACAGAATAGAATAGAATAGAATAGAATAGAATAGAATAGAACAGAACAGAATAGAATAGACTATACTAGACTAGACTAGAACAGACTAGAAAATAATAGAATGGTATGGAATGGAATGAAATGAAATAGAAAATAGTATAAAAGAATAGAATAAGATAAATAGAATAGAATAGAATAGAATAGAATAGACCGGACCAGACCAGACAAGACCAGAATAGAATAGAAAAGAATAGAAAATGATAGGAAAGAAAATAATAGAATAGGATAAATACAATAGAGTAGAGTAGAGTAGAGTAGAGTAGAGTAGAGTAGACTAGACTAGACTAGACTCGAACAGAAAAGAATAGAAAAGTATAAAAAAATAGAATAGAAAATAACTTACAAAATTGGATAGAAAATAATAGAATAGAATGGAATAGAATAGACTAGACTAAAACAGAACAGAACAGAACATAATAGAATAGAAAACATATAATAGAAAATATTAGAAAAGAAAGAAAGGAACAGAATGGAATAGAAAAGAATTGAACAGAACTGTCCAACAGTGTATTACGTCTCTCTTCAGTATTTCTCATTCATTTCACCTGGAAACGTTCATGAGTACACAAATGCTTCGAGGTGGGTAGTGCCAGCACACTCTTACTGTACCAATGTGATTACCAAACACACGTGTATGTTCTTGTTTACTGGCATACATGAGCTTTGAAAGAACAACATCTGAGCAATAAAATCTCTGTTCAGAATCAACGAAACCCTCATATCTTTAGCCTCTGAACGAGTCGAGCGGCCTTATGCTAATCATTCCCTCCCGCCCGTGTGTTTATCTCACTCAGTTTATTGTCAATAGCTGTTTGACTGGCGTCCCAGCGCTCCTCTCTCATCTCACACACATCTGATTATAAAGGTTGTTCCTCTGCCAGATGCCTCCATATCTGTCTCTCATCAATTACTGCTAATTAAAAAAGCTGCCGAACGGGCTCAAACAAGCTCGACGTGCCCGCTGATGAAAGTGGCCTTTCAACTATTATGGATGTGCGACTCTGAAATCTGCTGCCCGCCAGTTAGGCCAGAGAAACTGGATCAACACGTATGAAGTTACTGTGGACAGATGGCTTTTTACTGCAGTCATCTCATGTCTGCACTGATCTTGGCATGCCTACAGAAGAAAACATCCCTCTATAGACGACTCTACAGCTAAAGTCTTGTATTCACAGTTAAAGTTCTGTCATTTAATCTCTCTAACGTCTTTACAAACCTGTATGTGACACTTTCTTTAGTGGAACACAAAATATATTTTCAGAGATGTCTCTGTGGTTTTGTGGGGTTCGTTGTTGTTTGATTAACGACATTCTTCAAAATATCTTCGTAACAAGGTTCAATAAAAGGAAGGAAGGCAGACATTTAAATAAAGTTTTAATATAAATAATAACAGCCGGCAGCCCCTTGCGGCCAACCGCCGGCAAACAAAACAAATCACAACAAAAACACGGAAGTAAAACGTACATACAACCATAAAACATGTTCGGGGCCGGTCCTCTCTCATCAACGGTCCGGTCGCTTGTTCTCTTATGCTCCCGATCTTCTACGTGATCTCGAACCACTGTCTCGCCCCGCCTACTCCACTACAATCTTCTTTTGTGTTGTGCAGAAGAAATGATGATAGAATTCTTATCTTGGGGTCAATGATCTCTCTAAATCGTGTATTTTTGTCTTCTGTTGAACACATAGAGACATAATGAGGATCTGCTCATATCAAACGCAGCACGATAAAAAATAATATACTAATGTACTTAATTGCTGATAATAATCTTATATTTTAAACACAATGCACAGTAACAGTACAGTCCTGCAGATAAAATCCCATTCATTTTCTTCATTAAGGAAGCGTTTTGTAATAATATTGTACACACATAATGTACATTTATCGGCTCCAAGATGGCATTAGAAATTATATATGCTTCTTTTATTATACGAGTCAATCCGATATCACATTAGAAGAATCCCAGCAAACTGGAAACTACGCTACCCACAATCCACCATTCTGAGACGTTACTGGTACCATAGAAACAGAAAGAGCTTCTGTGAATGACATAATGGAGTCTGGAGTCATTTAAAAAGCAATGTGATATTCACCAATATATGTGAGGACGTCTTTTGTGTATAACTTGCTTTTCAATAGATTTAAGATGACTTGCATTTCATAAATTAAGTCAATAGTGTCATAAGGCATCATTTTGCTCCTTTTCACTTAATACTTAAATTACAGAATATTTAGGTATCCTCACAGTAAAAGGCTATTTACTTCATAGTTAGTTCATAGTTCACGCTAAAATGAAAATGTTGTCATCATTTGCTCACCAACAAGTTGTTCCAAACCTGTTTAACTTTGTTCTGCTGACCGCAAAGAAAGTTATTTGGAAACATTTTAGCAGCTGACATTTGTGGGACACCATTTACAGGTTTGGTTCAACTTGAGGGTGAGTAAATTACTAAATTTAAATTTAAGGGGGAATTATCCCTTTAAATTATCAGTTGTTGGCTTTTATTATTTTGCTTTGATATTTAATCTTGATAAAAATATTTTGATATCTTTAGAAAATGACTGAAAAATGTAGCGTGTTGGCACATCTCAAAACCTAACAGTCCCCCTCCGCATATTGTGTCGAACATGACTCTTGTAATGTCAGAATCCTGCAGAGCGATGTGATAATGTCCTGTGAGAGCGCTCTGGATGCTCTGGATCATTAGCAGAATATTCTACAGCATTCCAGCAAAATTCAATTTAAAGTCAAGCAGCCATTGGTTTACTCAGAGGATATCTTGTTAAATTCCCAGAAAGTCACATGTTTGTGTTTCTCATAGAAAGCTTGATAAGTAATGCAGTAGTACAGGTGGATGTGTGTTTGCACTGCTTTAGTGTTTTATTCAGTGTTTTCCTCCATGATTAATAATCCAGTGACCGACAGCTGCTACACAACACTTGTGTTATTCAGCGCTGGGTCCAAACGCACGACAACAATACTGAACATGAGGCCATTTGACAGACTTGTTTATATGTAACACAGATATCCTGCTAATGTCATTAAAGAGAAGATGAATGGAAGAGGTTGACATGAAGGATTATCTGGAGCTTCTCGTGCACTTTAATGGACATCTGATCTTCTGTACAAAACAATCGCTCGTGCTTGATGTCACTGTGATAAGTGATCTTGAAATAGAGCTGAACTTAAATATTGTTTTTATAATAATTTTAATTATAGAGTGACATTTAGTTAGTTACTGGCAAACTGTTGCCAGTTATACCTTACTTTCTACAGATTTGTTTTTCAGTGAACCATGAGCTTATGTTATGCAAATGTATTTCTGCGCAGACTTTAGTTAGTCGGACTATTGTCTTAAAACAATGGCTATGTTTTTGCAACCGGCCCCCTCATGTTATTGACTTATTTTTGTGAATCACTTGCTTAAACATGATTGTATGTGTATGTATAAATTACGCTCTACATCCAATAGAAGAAACAGATTAAAAAACAGAACAGTGATGGGTTTGTTTCACCGATACAGTTTGTCAGTGAACTGCAATGAGTGTTTAATGAAATATTGTGTGCATCAGTGAAGCAGAATAAATGAGATTGTTTCTTGAGCTTGAGTTCTGCGTCAGCCCGTGAACCTGATCTAGAGTCAGTACAGTGGAACCACAAGTTTTATATCCTCATTTCAATTCATTTAGACTTGATTCATCTTTATAGCAAATCACATCTGCCAAAGAAGTAAATGTTCAGGAAGTCATAAGTGAATGAATACTTTCTGTTAGTTAAACCAATCACTGATGTATTTCACCTTGTGTTTTCAATCGTGCAGTTTGTTAAGGGCCCATGTAATATTACTTTTCTAAATGACCTCACACTGGCCTGGATTCTTGACCAATTGTAATAAACGATTAACAAACTATATATTCACAGAAAAATCACCCAACCGATGGCTTTCTAGAGCTGTCTCTGAATATTAAACTGGGATGGAACAGAGTATTTAACCATCAAATAAAAACATCACCTCATGGATTCTTTGGCCTAGAGGTAAAAGTGCAAAGGTTAGATAAGCCCAGAATCAATCGTTCCGGCCAAAAAAAAGGACACGACATACACACAATTCATCTTCAGATCCAAAGAACAGTATTTCTAGAGTCCAACATCTGCCGTGTGTTTGACTCACTCAAGACTGAAGCGTCGGTCACAATGGAAGATGAATCTTTAAAAACCTGCAGCCAGGAGTGAAAATGGACACATGTTTCTCCTCTCCATATACAAACAACAGAGTAAACATTACTTCAAATATTACAAAATGTAGACCAAAATTAGTGCTGGGCAACGATTACAATTTTAATGGCATGACTTTTCTGAGATTATAAACAGAGATATTTATTATGCTGCTGCCCCTTTAAGAGCACTCTTTACAGATATACGGATCTAATATATTGTGACGCGTCCGTTTTGTTTACCAGTTATTAACGTTCATGAAACGGTCTACTTTTACAAGGACCCTTGCTGATATGTAAATTTTGACCTAATTTTGTTTTTATTTGACCGTTTCAGAGTAAGAAGATGTGAAAGAAAACTCAGTTTAGTAGTTTGCGCTCTGACTCTCTGGCCGCGCATGTTTAAACATGTTTTCTGCTTTAGCCTCACACTAAAATACACGCAACACAAAAGATAAAAATGCGTTAACTTTCCCAGACTTAAATAATACTATTCAGTTAAAATGTTATAGTTTACCTAGTTTAACATTTTATCTTTTTCAATATCTAGTGTGTCACAACACTCCTCAATAGTATTTGTCCCAAAGTTGTGTTCTTGTGTTTGTTTGTATATGCACAGAATTTTCGGTAAGTTCCGTCTCAAAATATATTGTACGTCAAAAATTCGACCAGTCACGTGACGTAATTATTTATGTTCGGTGTTAAAATGCCAGTGGGAACTGTGATCAATTGCACTTTTTCCTATTGGGTCCAGATCAACAGAAGTATGAGAACCGAACTTTAAATGAAGACGAACTAACAAAGAATCATAAATCAAGAGAATTTTTTAATTCTAATTCATTTAATATTAAACATCACTGTGCATTGACCTGATTTGACATTTTCTGTATGTGATTTCTAAAGGTTTGTGGGAAGGGAGTTTGTGACAGCACGCACACATCAGTAACCATGTGAATGATGTTAATGTGATGTCGTAACATTTGACGATAATTACATTTCAGCAATAAGAAGATATGACATTCTTAAATGAATTTGCCCTTAAAGACGCCGTTCCTCAGTTTCACTGATAAACAGTAGTCGTGCTGTGGCATTGTGGGTAATTTTGAAGACAGTCACCTGTGGTGTGCATGTCATGTGTCAGAGACATCTGTAAGTGTCTATTGTAAACATCTTTAGAGACTCATGTACTCGACACATTCCTGCTGAAGCTAATGAGATCCACTGGCATATTTCTCCTGGAAGCCGTACTCGCCTGTGGTTACGGTATGTTGATGGTTTCACGGCCTAATCAGTTCATCATCATAAAAAGAGCAAACCGGTGCTTCCGAGAGCAAATGGGTCGAGCGTTTACAGTCTCCCAGCAGAAGAGCCCAGAGCCCAGACGCATCCATTTCACATTGTAATTCTCTTATAATGACAGTAAAGCGTGATTTAGTGCAGCCGCCTTTGTTCTTCTGCCTTTAGCGATCTACACAGGACAGAAAAAAGGCAAGTGATTCCCCAAAGTTTAAAGATACCAGAGGGAACGGGGTCATGACGGAGCGTTTTCGTGTCGCAGCAGGCCGCGTATCTCACGCCATGCCTTTAACAAACGAGACAGCGTTTATTCTGCGTGACCCCTCCCTCTGCAATAACAAATGTACGTAATCATTTTAAATTGATGGGACGCTCCGGGACATGCGCTTTAATAAGCCCGTTCAGTCCTGCCTTTCATCTCGTATAAACCCCTCGCCTCGCCCGCACACCAAATATAATTGCATTGTATTTTGTGAATTTCCAACGGTTACGAGTGACTAGTTTCCTTAAAGACCTTACGGTATTCCTGACAGAGGACAGTATCGCAGAGACAAGAATTCACTTGAGCAGGTTATGATGTTGGACCGCGAGGAGCAGGTGTGTCACGAGACGCTTATAAAGGTCATCCATTTGAGCCAAAGTTAATGCGAAGATTTGATGCGAAGACTATAGTTTATCTTGAAATGTTCTTTTTCATTATTGTTTCAAAACATTTCCTGTGAAATCCAACCTGACAGGTCAACTTATAACTTTTATTTGGTATGAGGTCACTTTCACTTTTTTATACTATTATGCTATTTTGGTGGCAAAAAAAGTTGAGTTGAACATCATTATTGAGTCAAGTTTGTTGACATAACCTTACGAATGTCTAAATGAATGTGCGTTTTAAGAGTAACTTTCTCAACTCGAGCAAACAATGATAATTGGACGTCTCTTTTGACAGAGACGTCAAAATTAACAAGTGCTGTTCATATTTAGTGGACAGTGATTTATTCCACAGTTTTATGCTTATTTGAAAGTTTATAAATCAGGGATGTCCCTGATCTAGGAATCTATACTCACTGCCTATTGAAAAGCACTTAATATACAGGCATATAAATTATTGATCGGACCGCGCGCCGCTGCATTAATCTTGCATGCTGCTGCCGCGCTCCTGAGCGCCTTTAACAAGTCAGAAACAGAAGTTTGGAAACCCTCTTTTGGCCTAATACCTGTGAAATATTGTATTTCAACATGACCGTGGAACGGTAAGTAGATTGAACCTTGAGGCGCATTGACCCTGAGCGCATTAATCTGTGTCAGAAGATGAACTGAACAGATCACAGGCGACGGGTTGCATTACCAACTGGTGAAGTGATCACAAAGAGAGAAAAAAACAACGACAACAAACCGTGATTCATTATTTGTAAAGACTGCTTACACAATTAAACAAATGCCTCTCACAGGACCTATCAGAGACATGTCCAGATCACATCTGTCCACACAAATAAAAGACTGTCATGGTTCCACTACCATGTCAGGTTTTATTCCTGTCTCAAGTGGAATCATGGCATAACCTTTGGTTTTGTGTGAGATTGAATAGTTCTTTCTCGTGTCTCGTCATTGTTCCCTACATCTCGTTCCTCGTCAGCCTCTCCTTAGTGCTAATCCCCAGCACCTGTTGCTCGTTATGATCCTCTGTTGTTTCCCCTATAAAGAGTCCTCACGTTTCTTTGTCTCGTTGCTCGTGCATTACTTGTTGTACCAGTCTTGTACCAGCGTTCTATGTACCTGTGAGTTGTCTGTACCAGTGTTTCAAGTTTCCTGTTCCTGTGCTGTCTAGTAAGTCTTAGTTTAGTGTTCTTTCCAAGTGTTTGTTTTATAGTTTAGTAGTTAGTGGTTTTCTGTTAAAGGTATCCTGTCCTGTTTTCCCCTCGTGGGTTTTTGTTTTGCCTGTTTTGTTTAATGTTTTATGTTAAATAAAACATCTCTTTGTTACCATCTATACCGTCTGTGTCTGCCTGCACTTGGGTTCACACGCCATGTCTCTTATGTCAAATGTGAGCAATCATGACAAAAGACATTTACAAATGACACAGAAAATTGTTTGTCCTAAGAGCTTTTTTCCTTTTTATTGTAAGAATTACACAATTAAATAACAAATGGTTGAACAAACGGAATGTTTTCAAAATGTTTATCTAATACCACGAAAAAATACTGCATAATATACAGTAGTATTTACTCTTATAAACAATTGTTTTTAAATCTAACCCATAAATACTTTACAGTCTAATCTTAAACTACGGTTTACTTATTCACTATAGTTAATAATATAGAATCCTATAATATGCTACAGTCGACTAATGTTTACTAGGACGAGGGTGGGTGCAGTCTTCCTTCTTTTTTGTCTTTGGCTGATCACATGCCTGTTATAGAATATCATGGTAATGCCATAGTATTTGAATATTTCAGACTCGTGCGGTCACCGTCAGTTCCAGTGAAACTCTCTGCTGTCTCCAGCATAATGACTAATTGGAATCTGATTAGCATAAGTTGTGTTTGTAAGAGCAGCCGGATCCGGTTGTGCTTGAGCGAGAGATTTCACAGAGTGTTACGAGTCAACATCAGTGCACACAGAAATATGGAGCTCATTAAACAGAGTCATTGTGGTTAGAAAAAAAACAACAGAAACTCTTCAGCGAAGCTCTCTCTGTCTGACTCGATATAACATCACTAGTGTTAGTTCTGAAAACTAGATAAAAGAGCAGCTCTTATCATGTACAACACAGACAGACAGTGAGCGATCTCAAATGAATCAGTGACACACTGTAAACCCGGATAAGTTTGCAATACTCAAATATTACAATTTTTGAGTTTTAGAGCTTCTTGGTTTAAGTAGAACTTTCCAATTTTGATTACTGTTAAGTTAAAGTTCTTATCAAATCTAAGCAAGTGCAACTTCAGATTCTTTATCTTGAATATTCCTTAGTCTTAATATGCATAAATCAAATACCTTGACTTAAGCATTGCAAAATGAGCAAGAAGAGACTGACCTCAGAACTGGCATTAGCACTCAGTCACTGGTCATAACACATGTTACAGGTCAAATGAAGCTTCGCAGAGACAAGGCGCATGCACAACTCTTCTAAACAATGGTGACCACAAAACTGAAAAATACTCTCCTAAATATCTAAGAGAAGTGAACATCAAACACTAAAAAGTCTTTAACTTTACTAAAAACATATAAAAGCATCTTTTTTTATTTTATTTACTCTCCTAAGGCAGTGTTGACGCAAAGCATGCTGGGAATTGGAAATCCTTCTTGACCAATTGTGTTGAATTAACATGTTTAAATTAAGTAAAGGAGCAAACACACTTTTTGAGTTTTAGTCAAAACTTTAAGTAAAAAAAAATATCATTATACTTTCCTAAAAAGTAAAAAGAGTTTTAGGAACGTTAAATATTTAAGTAAGTAGAATTTGTTTGTAAAATTAAGTATAAATTACTTAATCTGTTTGATTATTTAGAACATTTAGAGTTTTAATTCACATGAAATCAAATAAAAGTCAAACTTGTTTTGTGTTCTGTTTCAAACTCTGAGCAAATACGATGTCAACTTTATATTTGAAATTTGTAAAAGGGTGTTTCTATCTGTTGCCGTTCTGTTCATTTAAAGCTCCAGTCATTTACTATCATGAAGGCACATTGGACACTAAAATAAGAACATTTGTATTAATCTCTCTTTAATTGCCTTATTAGTTTTAATATGCATGTATGGTATCTCACGACTTAACATAGATTGCATGACTGGGGCTTGAACTGTGCTTGATTGATATTTAATATCAAAATGAAGGTGTTTACAAGACATGTGAAGAGAAGAACATATTTGTTTCTTCACACACACAAACACACGAATGCCTTTCATCTGTCAATCACAACATATTTTGAAGCATCCTGTAGTTCTTGTATGTTATGCAAAAATGCACATTTCCAGAACTGTGTGGTAGTTTTATGGAAACCAGAATTCCACAGAAGGAAGTCAATCTGGCTGTGGGTGGTGGGGGTAAATATCCAATAATTAAACAAGAACATTTCTGAAAGCTTCCCGTTTGCTGTCATTTTAAACTTCCATCTGTGTATTCCAGCAAACTCAAGCGTGCAGACGAACAACGTTTCTTGATAAATACACTTATCTTCTCATTTGCAAATTAAATGGCATTTGTTTCTCCCTGGGTAATTTGGTTCCAGCTGGGCACATCCGCAGCGTCCCTCTCCGGAGCACACGGACCATTTCATTACATGGCCATCACCCGTACCAGCTGTAATTTTAACACTCGCAGACAGACAGACAAACAGAGAGACAGACAGACAGACAGGCGGACAAACAGACAGACAGGCAGGCAAGCAGACAGACAGGCAGACAGAGAGACAGACGGAGAGACAGACAGGCAGACAGACAGGCGGACAAACAGACAGACAGACAGGCAAGCAGACAGACAGGCAGACAGAGAGACAGACAGAGAGACAGACAGGCAGACAGACAGGCGGACAAACAGACAGACAGACAGGCAAGCAGACAGACAGGCAGACAGAGAGACAGACAGAGAGACAGACAGGCAGACAGACAGGCGGACAAATAGACAGACAGACAGGCAAGCATGCAGACAGAGAGACAGACAGACAGACAGGCGGACAAACAGACAGACAGAGAGACAGACAGACAGACAGGCGGACAAACAGACAGACATGCGGACAGACAGACAGACAGGCGGACAAACAGACAGACAGACAGGCAAGCAGACAGACAGGCAGACAGACAGACAGACAGACAGGCGGACAAACAGACAGACAGGCGGACAGACAGACAGACAGACAGGCGGACAAGCAGGCAGACAGACAGACAGACAGGCGGACAGACAGACAGGTGGACAAACAGACAGACAGGCGGACAGACAGACAGACAGGCGGACAAACAGACAGACAGGCAGACAAGCAGACAGACGGACGGACAGACAGAAAATACTGATAGAGAATACAGACAGACAGACAGGCAGACAGACAGGCAGACAGACAGACAGGCAGAGAGACAGACAGACAGAAAATACTGATAGAGAATACAGACAGACAGACAGGCAGAGAGACAGACAGACAGACAGACAGGCATCAGAGAGCTTCTCTTATGGTGTCCATAATCAACACCGTCTTTATTTCATATAACTTGTGTTTAGACAGCGTGTGGAATCATGGGATTGTTTTTCAATTCAATTCAAGTTTATTTATATAGCGCTTTTCACAATGTGTATTGTTTCAAAGCAGCTTTACAGGGGCAAACAGGGAAAACAGAAAAGTTAAAACACAGCACAGTGCATGGTATTTATACAACGAGTAAGATCATTCTAATAAATAATATCTAATTTCTAAATAAATAAATGAATGAATGCACATTTTTTGAAATGTGTCTTTCCTGTGTAATTCCTAAGAGGGCTTTACAATCTTCATTTTGAGTTACACACTCAAAAAAATGAGTTGGATTTACACAAAAAAGTAATGTCAAGTTCCACCTAAATTTAAGTGAATTAAACTCAATATTTGTCCTTCTCAATCGTACTTATTTTTGTTTTACATAAATGCTATACAGACTGCATATAAGTCAAAACACAATAAGCAAATCAGATGAGAGGTATATCAGTACTGGCATTAGCACAGTTTAATAATATAATTATACCATGGTCTGTTTAAATGATTTTCGGGGTCGGATGGTTCAAGGCCTCCACGTCGTGCATTAAAACCCCTTAATGCACGGCTCGCTGTGGTTTATTCCTTTCTTAAATGATGCGAATGACATCATGGGCGCCACAGCCTGAGCACATGTAACAATCTTCTAAACAATGGTCACCCTAAAACTCAAAAATACAACAAACTCTTTTAAACCTCAAAGATAAATGAACATCAGGCCTTTATCTTTACTGAAAAACACTTAAAGTAGCACTACCTTTGGAAAGTACTGCCTAAATGCAGTTTTACTCAAAGCATGCTGGGAACTGAAAATCCCCCTCATGAAGTCTTGTTGAATTAACCTGTTAATGTTAAGTAACCTCAACAATAGGTCCAGTATTATAGGCTTTTGATTTTTACAATGTTAAGTTGACCAGTCAAACACTTGTTAAGTAAAGCTGACAGTACTCAATTTTTAGTATAAATAACATAGTTAACTTACGTTAATGTGGTTACTTGTGTTCTTTATGTACTGTGAACAAAGATGGGCTTAGTAAAACTAACAACAGCGACAGTTAATTTTTTGAGTGCAGTATTCTGGGACCTGAGCAATGATTGATTCATATTTGATATTAAAAAAACATTATACTGTCATTTAAAAAAAGGCAAAACAACACCCATAACGTTGTGTTAAAATCCACAGTTGGTTTTGACAAGCATTTAATTTTGCTTTGGAAGCTATCTTTGTGTAGGGGGAACACTTGTCTCGCTGTCTACTGTATGTAGTGAGCTTACTGTGTGAAGATAAGAGACAAATAACTGTAAGTACGTCATCATGTGTGCTGCAGAACAACGTCTTTGCTTTTTAAACAACTAAACATCTCACACGAAGCACCGGCACCACTCCAAAACCATTTTTAGTCATTGCAGAAAATTGCACATGAAAGAAATGTAAATCACAGCGGTCCTTTTCCTTTTTGGGTTGAAAGCATTTTGTAAAAGCTGGGAGATGTTATTTCACATGAGCTGAGATTCCTGTCTAACCAGCACATGTCACAGCCACACATATATATTGACACAACACAAGCATGTTGATGCTTCTCAAAGTCTTTAAAGACGTGCACCCCAGGACTGTGAATAGAATTAAAGAGATTGTGAGAACACTGTCCTTCACATTTCAATACATCTGTGATCTTCAGCATCTTCACACAAGCAAAGATGTTGCTTTAAAATGCTCAAAACATTTGCACTCCACCTTCATTTCTTTATTTTCCAGACGCTACTCTGTGCTAAAATATTGCTTTTACATTTCCATTTAGCAGACACTTTTATCCAAAGCGACTTACATTGCTTTGTCTTATACATTTTACATAGGTATTTGCAATCCCCTGGGATCGATCCCACAACCTTGCGTCGTTAACGCAATGCTCTTATCCACTGAGCTACAAGAAAGCTTAATCAAAGCCATCGACCACAAGTCTGTCTAAGATAAGACTCATGTGTGTATTGTGTTTGGATTTCTCATTAAATCTTTATTTAAGTCTGGTGCATTTTAAAGGCGACACAAAATCACAATTGACCCTATTAACATGTTTCTGGTCTTATTTGCTGCAGTTCATTGGTGCGTGTTATTTCACATATATAAACACTCTCTGTTAAGAAGCAAGCGATAACAGAGCTGGAAGGATTTTGAGGAGGTTTGATTTTCAGTCTGTGATCCTCAAGGCTGAATCTGGGACATATTTGCATATTTTAGTGGATTGTCTGGTCTGCCTGGTTACGCAGTACTTCACAAAAAGAATAGGCCTGTGTTATCAGCGAAGAAAGACTTTCTATGAATGTGTAAACCAGACCTTAAAAGAGTCCATCTTCATTTTTTAAAGGTGTGAAAGAAGAAAAACAGTTTCTTTCATCTCATCAAACATACTTCACATCCGTACATTTTCTTAAAAAGAGCTGACGTTACTAAAAGTGTTTGTGTTCTGAACATTTTAAATGTCCTATCCCAGTCATGCTTTTTTAAACTAGGATGCGAGAAAACCATTTTTAATCATTCCAGAGCATAAAAATCAAAAGATATTCAAGCAGTATTTTTAACTTTGTTTTCTAGGACAGACTCTCGAGTGCCCTTGTTGTGTAAAGTTTTGAGTAGACTGAGAAAGTCATTGTCATCTGTGCGTGTGGTGAGAGAGTCAGACTCTGTTTACACAGTTTTCTGTTTTCAAACGCTCTTCGTCCACACTAGCGTTATCAAGCATTTCCCAAACATCTGAAAACGCTTTCATCTATACCGCGCATGAGTCAAACCTAAGACACATCAGCATGTGTCATTTCTGTGAGCGCTTATTTACTTTCTGGCTTATTATGTCACAACAATGTGGAGCAAAGACATTTTTTTTAAATAGACGGACAATTGTAACTTTGAGATGTTGCTGCGGGTAACACAAAACACAAGTCTATCTCCTTTATAGTGCACCATATCAGGTGTCCGCCATTTTGTAGAGTCGTCCGAATTCTGAGTAAACAACTAGTTCCCTACATTTTTCACAACTTTTTACCCACAATGCATTCTGGTTTTGATTGTACTATCCTATTGGCTTAAAACGAAAAATGCAGCGTTTGTCACCGGAACTTACGACACACCTGCGACATCTGCCAGAAGAAAAAGCCTCACACACATTCGAGAAACGACGGAAGATAGACATCAACGTTAAATACGCCGTCAATATGGATATTTCTCTGAAACAAACGCATGGATTCACTTAAAAAAATCGACACCCATTCACTCCCATTCTATCGTTTGGTAGCAAAAAGATATGTGGTTTTATAACTTCGACTGCATTATTCTTCAAGAAGAAAAGGATGTCTCGAGAGTGAGTAAATTTTTTTAATTTTGTAGTAAAGTATCCCTTTAACTCCCGCTCCGCTGCCAAACAATAACTGCGAGTAATTTTATAATCTGTCTCCTAAAATGCAATCTAAAGTATTTATGAACTGACATTAATATCATCAAACAGGAGAGGAGCCGAAACAACTGCGTCACATGACCAAATACGCGTCGTCGTTTTTAAACTCCTCCGCTCTCCTCATCTGCACTATAACGTTAAAACAGCGTTTTCAAATCTATCCACTTTCGATGGCGTTTTTGAAAAGCTCAGTTTTGTTGACAAAAACGCTGTATCAGTGTGGACGAAAGCCAAAACGGAGAGAAAAGATGTGTTTTCTTATGAAAACCTATTTGTGTGGATCAGATCTCGGTGAATGAACCGTGGGAGTGTCATCTGACACAAGTGATGGTTTCACAATTAAAATAGTTGTCAATTTAGATCTTTTTTAAACATCTTTTGAAATGTTAATGTCAAACACAGTTTTGAAAATGTATTACATTTTTTAAAGCCACTAATGTCACAAAATTACTGAGTTTATTCACAGCTTAAAGTCTCACCATGATGTCACTTCCTGTAGGATGATATCAGAACAGGTTTAAATGGGATATTTGGATGTGAGGACTCCTGTCTCCTCACATGAACACCTCTTTTGTGTGTGTTGTGTGAGCTGTAAGGGGAGCATTGTGTGACTTTTTCGCTCTCTTAAATAAAAGCCAAGACGGCGACGTGTGTTTTCTTGGCTATTTTTAGGTCACCCTCCAAAAAAACAACATAAATCATCCGTCGGGCAGGCCGAGATAAATATTAATTTGCTGTCAAGGACAGGTAAATGTGTAAGGATGCTCGCCGTGCGTCGTGCCGTAGAGAGAGAGCGGCCAGTCACTAATACTCAAGTGCAATTTATGGGCGTCTGCTGCTTTTCCTTCCGCTCCAGAAGGATTTCAGACGAAGGTGAGCCGCTCTGACACCATCAGACCATTCCAACCAGCGTAGTTTTTTCTCCGGGTGCGGTCCCCGTGGATTACCTGTCACGGCCCGCAGGTTCATGCGGGAGACGGCGGTGACAGGGAGGACATTACAGTCTGACCGGGATCTGAACCCCAGAGAACGCGGACGCAGGAGCTCCATCATTTATGGAGCGGATTGGCTTCGTCCACTCGTGCATTGGCGTCACCGCTGGGTCTCGTGTCAAAATACTGTCATTTGTCTTTGAGAAGCTAAACGGCTGAATCAGACAGGCCTTTTGTACCAGAGCATCTGGGCATGTGTCCAGAGTTCCCAATAAACATCAGATATTCAGCATGTGAGATAGAATAAATCTGTGCTTTAATGTTATGGCAGTGGGACTGTAGGTTTGTTCTGTGTGTGAGAGTGTTTGGTCATTTCACCTAGAGGTAAACAAGTTTCACCACCAACCATATACATGAACTGACGTGAGTGACATCTCAGGCAGAGATCTCAATGATGGAGTTATATGGAAAGATTACCAGCTCTGGATTATCTAAAAATGCAAAAAGTTTTGTACAATCTTTAGGGGTTGAGTTAGGGGATAAAATATACAGTTTGTACAGTATACAACTCATTTTGGAGAAGCTGATTGTTTCTTTTTTTATTTACCTTTATGTTTATTTATTTCAGGGCCGTATTTGGTTTCTGTTTTTCTCATGGAGAAAGAATTTCAGCTCTGTTTGTCTGTCCTTCTGTCTGTCTTCTGTATATGTCTACCTGTCCATCTGTCTGTCTCTCTTTCTCAATTCAATTTATTCAAAGAGCTTTATTGGCATGACAAAAATATATGTTTGCACTGCCAATGAAGTTGAAAATAATTTACAACAACTGATGAGTTGAAATAGTATTTAAACAAACAATATAGTGTTAAAGGACTATGACAATCAGTTCCCTTTAACTAAAGAAGTCAATAATTAAAATTGTACATTACATTCATTATGGGAATCTTGTGTGAATGTATTATATTTTTGTTGTATAATATTTTAATGTTCATTTTCATTCTCTCTCTCTCTCTCTCTCTCTTCTTATGTCGCTCTGTCTTTATCTTTGTTCAGAGCCACGGAAATAATCCATTTCAAGGCATTTATACATGATTATTTGATTTAACAATCGTGTCTTGTGTATTTACATTTTCTCTAATATGTGACCTGCAATGGCCCCAAAAAGTTTCTGTGCTCTTAAGCCGCATGTCTGAATAAATGTCTGAATGTCATTGCGTGAGATAACAGAATATAAATCCCAGTGATATTTAAAGAAAGATCACACAAACGGGGGTCATGACGTGAGGAATCATGTTGTCCATGATCTTTTGATTTACAAGTTCATTGTTGAATAAAACAGAGTTTTTGAACTTAAAACATCTTTTAAAACTAAAAATTTAAAAATTTGCTCTCCCATATTTTTGACCTCGCCGCGTAGGGGTCTGAGAACCACAGTTTCAGTTTTTTAAAAAGAAGAATATGTTGGACAGATGTCATTGTGTTTCTTGTCATGTAATGTTATGTGAAATCTAAAAGTACAAATCATGGTGTTAAACTTTCAATGACAGACTGAATGTGTCTTTACTCCTATTTCAGAAGTTCATGATGTGTAAGCTCATACATGCAGGATGATTTATTTTTCAGCGTGATGGATAATGAATCAGTTAAATCATGCAGACGGTTTGATTTCAAAAGGTTTGTTGACTGGTGTGTTATTTTCTCTGTATTAGTCACATGTGTGATGTTTAACCAGGCGGCTGACATTTGTTTGTGTATTGCAAAGCCTGTGTGTTTTTGGTGCTATTAACTTTGAAATTATAATGAACCTCAGGGAAACTAATAAAACATGACACATTTTCTTTGAAGAAGACCGCTGAACATGTTTTTGGGTTTGAAAGGATAAAACAATGAATAAATATTCTTAAATTGGCTTATTTGCATTAAATATATATATTCAGTTTATATATTCACTATATATTTGTATGTGTTTGCAAATGAAGTGCAGAGTTTTAATATGTGATATTTTAGGTACATTTCATGACTGAGAACTCACTTTGTCTTTTGATAAAGGGATATTTCACCCCAAAATCAACATTCTTTCATCATTTATTCAACCTCTTGTGGTTATAAGCATGTTATATGAGTCTTTCTTCAGTGGAACACAAAAGAAGATATTTTGAGAAATGTCTAAGTTTTCTGTTCATACAATGGAAATCAATGGAGTTCAGTGTTGTTTGATCACACAGTGTAATAAATTCTTGTTTCGACCGAGCTGTTATAGTTCTGTTACAATTGTATGGTGCTTATGTTTGAAGTAATATTTTTCTGAAATAGCATCAATGTTTTAGTGTACATTTAGCTCGAGTGCATTTTTAGCTTATATTAATAATTACAACGCATGGGTATATTACAAATAAACAAAAACTTAAAAAAAAAGTAACTTCTTTATGTTATATGGAACCTAGTTTGTGAGGACAGTATTAGTCGTACACTTTTGAAGTTTTGGACGAATATCTGTTAAACTGTTGTTTTGAGCTCAGTTTCGTGCCAGTTCATAATACCCAAATGTATAAATGTGTGAAAGTATTTATATTTATGCATTTGGCAGACGCTTTTATCCAAAGCGACTTACATTGCATTAACCTATACATTTATACTTTGTGCAATCCCGTGGGATCAAACCCACAACCTTGCGTTGTTGACGCAATGCTCTTACCACTGAGCTCCAGGAAAGCGGTACAAGTAACGTCTATGGAAAAAAATATTACGTGATTGTCGTGTTCAGCATGTTAAACTTTATAAAGAAACAGTAAAAATTTAAGTTTCAAAGAAAAATTTTATAATGTGTCTTCAACATTCTTGAAAAGATCTTATTTTGTGTTCTGAAGAAGAAAGAAACTCATACAGGTTTGACATGACATGAAGATGAATAAACGATGAAGGGAATTTCCATTGTTGGGTGAACTATCCCTTTAACTGCTGTGACCTCAATGTCCAAGTGGTCTGTGGGGCCCCTGTCGCCCCAATATCTGAAAATCTAAAAGGGCTCCTTCAATTTCTGGCCATTACAGCACGATTAAATCTATAAAGTGCAGTTGTGTGTGTAACAGATTGAAAGCTGCGATATGAACTTGGATGCTTTCTGACATTTAGCTTGATGTTCCATTTAAGGGCATGGATATATAGCCCACAGTGTCCCGAGAGGCAGCGTTATAAAGTCATTGTGTCTGCGATGGCGTAAAGATTTGCTCTTCGTGTGAGAACTTTCAAAACGATAAGGCCAGAAATATGACTGATGCCCTTTTCAACAGAGCACCGGAGCACGTCTAATAACAGCACCGATGTCTTCAAACTTTCTTTAATCACCGCACTTTCCTTCAAAACCGTTTCATGTATAATGAATAAACTCACACATCGCTTATTAATAACGCCGATGACTGGATCAATGCACTTATTGCAAATTTCACAGGAATGCAGAAGCGCCGTCATTTTCATCCGTCTCGTTTTTTTGTTTTTTGCAGATATTCTCTATTAAATAGCAATTAACCCAGAACTCGCCCCCGTATGTTAAGTAAATTGGAAGATGATAAATTATAAATTGGTCCGGAGGAATTAAGGAAAAACCAATTAAAACATGAGTAATGCCAGAGCAAGTTTTCTTACCTTAAGAGATCTACTTTGCTCAGAGTCAAACGGAAGGAAATAAACTGACAGGAGCGAACGGCGCGTGACATCAGACGTCCACTTTGAATTGTTTGCGACATCGAGGCGCGGTGAGAAAAATTGCTTCATTAAAGACAACATCCAGGCAGAAGGGCAGCCGGTTAATGAAATGATACTGCCGCTGTTGTAAGAAGAGGTGTGAGGATGGATGAGATGTGAGCCACGCAGAGGTTTCTTTTACATCTGAACCCACTCCTCTAATTAATACAAAAAGCTTGAATGTGCAAAGACGAGAAGAGCGGGCTTTCAGTTGTCACTTAACACAATTAACACACACACCAATTTCGTCTTCAACAAAATGTAAAAAATCTCTCTTTACTCAGCATTCTATTTTATATTAAAAGATGGATTTTTTTATGATCTTTCTTAAGATAAACACAGGTGCGGACTTTGTTATACTTTATTATTGAGATTATAAGTAGATTGTTAATCATTCAAATTGGTGGTGAAATGTAATAATCATTGTGTATTCTGTGCAGAAAAATCATTTGAATGTGTTTTGGGTAGTGTTGCCCTGTCCAATATGGCGGATATTGACCCGTGATTCAGAAGCTAATGATAAAAAAAATGATGTAAATAAGTACGTTCAACACAATCTCATGACCATCTTTAAATATTTCACGAGCTTGTGTGAATTTGATGCCGTGTCTTTGATAAGGGGCCGGGTTGGGCTACATCATTCCTTTTTCTTTTAAATATTATGCTTTTATACAATTTAAATGTGAATTCATATGAAAAAGCACCTCGTGAAATACACATTCCTTTAAGATCAAACTGGAATTGGAATTTAACGTTTCGTTTTTGTGCTTTAAATTAGCTATTTTAAAAGCCCCTCACCAGTGCACATCCATATAAACAGGTTGATAAATGTGCGGTCACAGACATTGAAAATGTAGTTTGTCATTTAAAAATGAGAAACCGCACACAACTTGTGGGCTGTATTCAACTTCTGACTTATCATTGAATTAACTGAAAATCTGACGTCTCGAGATGCATGAAAGCTGAGAGTCAGACGTCAAACCTGTTAAATACGCTTCTTTAAATGCACAGAGCTGTTTACTGTGAAATACACCCGAGAGGATGAGTAAAGTTTCACCTGTCACGGTACACATCAGATGATGAGTTTATTGGACAAAATGATGGATGATAGCACATCAAAGCCAATCGACTCTCAGAAATAACAACGAATGACGGAGTAAATGAATGAATCAAGCTTTAATCTAATAAAGCGCTTACGTAATTTAATATCACTCTCATTTATTCTTCGAGGAAATCTCATCCGTGCCACGGCATGCTAACACATTGACCAAGATAAACTCTCTCCTTTCATCCTCGCTTGGAGTTTTTAATACAGTAATATAATATTTTAGAGGATTTTTGAAAGGTGTTGTAAAGGGTGCCATCTTATGGCTCTTAAGATTCACCTTTGAAGGTGCAAACGTCAGGTGATGGGTTGAATATGATGCTGACGGTCACAGCACACTCAAACATTCGGCCTTCACATCTGCACACAAATAAATAAAGTGTAATTTGTAATATAAATTCCATAAATAATTAAATATAAGTCCATAAAAGCTAAATATTTAGGTGGTGCCTATAAGCCTCTTTCACAGAAAGCACATCATCTAAAACAGCCGGCAGGCAGAATGAATCATTTTGTGACTACTGATTGTGTTTCTTTTAAACAGGTGCGTGTGAAGTATGAACACACCGTATTTACCTCCTCAAATCCTCCACCTAACCCAAAACTCACATTATCCAGCTTCATAAAGAACCAGAATCTAAGTCGTTTAATTATGTGTGTGGATCTAGTTTTATATAGTAACTGTAGTAATGTTTAGGTTGACAGTGGCCTAAGGCTCGACATGCCCTCGGGTCTCTGCATGAGGAGGTCTTTAAAGATCACAGTTTCTCCAGGTTCATGACGCCAGCTTTCTGGAAGACATCTTGATGCAGCAAACCTGTGAAATAAATAAAAATTAGTTTGACTGCGTGACACAACACCAGCGTCTGGAGTTAAAATGATAAACGTAAAATGTATCAGGTGTGTGTGTGGTTTACAGATCAACTACATTCAGACTTTCAGGATGACATTGGGAGAACTGTTCCTTTGCGAAGTCCCAGGTTTGCATGAGTTTGGTAGTAAAACTGTCGTGATGATTGATGAAGTGTTATTTCCATCGGTCACATGACACATGGGGTCTCTCTGATGGGTTAATCCTGTTCAGTGGCCCTCAACAGGTGCCCGTCCTCCTGTGGACCGCCGAAGCCGTCCGTAATGACCAGCTCTGCCGTTCACATCAGCGTGAAGCCAATTATAACTGCTAATGTGAATCTCCTCGCTGCAGAGCGCCAGCGGACCCCGCTGATCCACTGTCCAATAAAAAGATTTCACTAATCCAGTGCTCTTACACAAGCACTTATCATAGCAGAGAACAGAAGGAGGGATGTAAGGGTGATGATGCTGAGTTGTGACCGTGTTAAGACATCTCTTCTCGACCAAATTGAGGCATAAATGCCATTTACATATTTATGGTATATTATCCATGTGTATCGCGGTGTTATTTATGTGCAGTATGACGCGCCGATGTTTGATTGACATGTGATGTGTTCTCAATGGACAGAGTCGTGTATATAGCAGAAATAAAGGACATATGTTACGTGCAGTCAAGCTAAAGGCCTGATAGAAGACTGACGTCCACACGAGAGCATGTGTCTTCCCTCCGGTGAAAAGGTCTGTGTGCGCTCCATTTATCCCCAGAAACATTCGCTTCCTGGCAGGGTAGCATCTCTTCTGTTCCCTTGGATGGCAGCATGACCTTTTGCTAATTGTTTGATTGCACATCAGCATTCCTCTAATGAGCACGGCTGCGTCACCCCGGGGATTCTGGGTAAGGATTGTGCATGGGTCAAGCGTTTGCACATGAGGATATGGCAACATAAACCGTGTACTGACACCACACAGAGAGGTTTTCTGAAGGAACTCACGAGCCCATCCCATTGCTAAATTACATATTGACACAGCGCTGTTATCTACTGAGAGTCGTCTTCGGTTATTTAGAACGACGTGATTTCATTGAGTTAGAGACTAGAGACAGTATAAAGATTCATTTTAAATCAATGGGAGGAACCGCAGCGCTCAGCAATCGTTTCATTGGTCGATACCCACGCATCCTTTCTCAAACCACATGAACTTTTATGTTTTAATTAAAAGCAACTGGTTTCAACTTTATTTTACGTTATGCTTTAAAGTTTATGGTTTTATTATGCTTTTATATAATAAAACAGAGTAACAAATGGACTTGCTTGTAATAAAAAAATGCATCATTAAAAATGCCTGAAGTAAACATTGTCAATATTAATTCGAAAATGACGAACATTATTTTTAACTCTGTGAAACTTGATACTTGAAACTCGTCCTGTGAACGTAAATATCATGGCAGAATATTCTTATTTGTGTTTTTCCAGTCAAGCTGTAATGCTGTATTCCAAATAAATGAATAAACACGACACCATTTATACTTAGATTGTTGAATCTTGCTTTTCCTCTGCTGACACTTCCAAACAAAATATATATTTTTAGGCCTTTGTTGGTGCTGAATGGTGCCGT
This sequence comes from Triplophysa bombifrons, assembly GCA_029783895.1. NCBI lineage: Eukaryota > Metazoa > Chordata > Actinopteri > Cypriniformes > Nemacheilidae > Triplophysa > Triplophysa bombifrons. Next base: position 1,266,002 of record CM056451.1, read on the forward strand.
GATGCTCATATTTGCTGAGAATATTGTTTTTCATGTCTAACGGTTCATAACGGAAGAAACACACAGTAATGTGCAATGTGCCAAATCTTTGCTTTCTGAACAAATTTCTGAAAAAAATAATAATTTTTGTTTAGATTCTATTTCCATTCTCAGTTGTAGGAAACAGAATTTTAATGTGTGTGACAGTAAAGAACATACTGTGATGAATGCTCAGGTCCTGAGATCATCTCTTCTGTCCAGGCTTTAGATTCAGTGTCATGTGAGAACAGTGATGATACAAACGTCCTCTAGAGCATCATCATCATGAGCTGGACCGACACATGGACCGACCTCCAACACTCAGAGTCTCTCTGAATGACAGCATCAGTCAGATTCATCCGTCTTTCACATATTGAGACTAATTCATGAGCAGAACACATTTTTGTGAAAAAAGTTTGTAAAGCCATTCTGACGTAAATTTTCAGATTTTTAAATTGTTAGTACGAAATAAATGTACACCTGCTCCCCACCATGTGTAAACGGTGTGTGAAACTTTCAAACGTTCTGTATTCTTTTAAACAAAACTGATGACACTGCATTATGATGCACTGTGTATCACAATGATATTTCTCGAGTTCCTTTATCATTTTTTACATTTCGAACCTTTGGTAAAACACAGAGCTCGTAAGCCGTCCAATCACAGCGGAGAAGAGGCGGGACAAACACTTCATTGACACACCATCAACCATCACACACAACAATGGAGAAGCTAGTATTAATGGTTTCTGCATTTTCATATTCAGTATCATTCTTCAGTCAGAAAAGGGTGGCTTGCTCACTTCATGTAGGTGGAGAGTTCCTGCCTCAAGTGGAGGAGTTCAAGTATCTGGGGGTCTTGTTCACGAGTGAGGGAAGGATGGAACGGGAGATTGACAGACGGATCGGTGCAGCTTCTGCAGTAATGCGGTCGCTGTACCGGTCTGTCGTGGTGAAGAAGGAGCTGAGCCGCAAGGCGAAGCTCTCGATTTACCGGCCAATCTACGTTCCTACTCTCACCTATGGTCATGAGCTGTGGGTCATGACCGAAAGGACAAGATCCCGGATACAGGCGGCTGAAATGAGCTTTCTCCGCAGGGTGGCCGGGCGATCCCTTAGAGATAGGGTGAGAAGCTCGGTCACTCGGGAGGAGCTCAGAGTAGATCCGCTGCTCCTCCACATCGAGAGGGGCCAGCTGAGGTGGCTCGGGCATCTTTTCCGGATGCCCCCTGGATGCCTTCCCGGGAAGGTGTTCCGGGCATGTCCCACCGGGAGGAGACCCCGGGGAAGACCTAGGACACGCTGGAGGGACTATGTCTCCCGGCTGGCCTGGGAACGCCTCGGTGTCCCCCCGGAAGAGCTGGAGGAAGTGTCTAGGGAGAGGGAAGTCTGGGCATCCCTGCTTAGACTGCTGCCCCCGCGATCCGGCCCTGGATAAGCGGAAGAAAACGAACGAACGAGTATCATTCTTCACAATAAGATACTTATGGACAGCTATACTCGATACATTATCACAATTTAAATAAACGTTTTAGCTCATCATGCTACTCGGCCCTTTTCTGCGTTAAGCTTAATTTAGTCTTGATGCCAGCGGATTCAATTAGACAGAAAATAATAAGAAAACCTCTTGTTAATATTACATGAACAATACAGGCTAACTTTAACAAATTCTGCATTAATCAAAACACATTTCATAAATGGCTTAGCAAATATAGAATAGTTACTATAGCTAACAATATTTTAGTGGATTCACACTTGGTTGTCTCTCCTGAAATTACGACATGTCTAAAAATATATTAACCAGCGATTTTCTTATATTTTGTTGCCTGTTGCATGAGAAGATAAACGGTATGTATATGTAACGCCGGTGCAGTTACGGCTCGCAGCATTTTTGTCAAACGTGCCAAACCAGGGATTATGCTAATTGTAAATGAGCCTGCTTTCACGCCCTGTCTGCAAATGATTGTAATTCATTAACATACACACATTTTACTATCAAATCTGACGTTCACGAAGTATTTGTGTATCCAGAGGAGAGTTTTTGGGAAGGTCAGTTGTACACGCAAATGATTTGGAATTGACTTGTATATTTGTGAATGTTTGATAAATGAGATACGTAGTGTATCGTCAATACTAATACAGTCCTGTGAATGTGTCTTCAGTGTTAGTCAATGTGTTCAAGTACTCAATGACATCAGATAACTCTGCATTTGAAATAGAAGTAGCACAGCTGAGAGCTGCACCTGTGAAACAACACAACTATCTTATTTATCTGAGAGATAGAAAACACACAACTGTATAATGAGTTCAGACAGCGGAAACAACACAACATGATGATGTTCTTCTGGAAACATTCTGTAGGTGAGAACCATTCTTGCCTTTTTATATTCTAAAGAATCTTTTTGTAAAACTGAAATGATGTGTCGATGTTAAGGGAGACAAAAATGGTTTCTGGTGTGTGTTTTTTTACAGATTTCAGGTCCTCTTTTATTGTTGAAATAGTAAGTGTGTTTAGATGTTTGTAAACAATATTTTCTTTTGCAATTCCATTTCGAACATAAGTAACAATTATTAAATAACCCCAAAGAATCTTTCATTTATTCATGTTTAGCATTCTTATTATTCCTGCTAGAAACAGTCTTACTCTATGGACTTTAAATTTAGCCTGAACCATCTCTTGATGTCATCGTTATCACATGACTCGTCATATTTACACCCCTAAAGGGATAGTTCACCCAAAAAATGAAAATTCTGTCATCCTTTTCTCACCCTCAAGTTGTTGGAATAAATTTCATTGTTCTGTTGAACACAGAGAAAGATATTTGGAAGAATGTGAGCAATGTTCAGTTGTAGGATACAAAAAATATCTCATGAACAAAACGTGAGATATTGTGAGTTTAGGAAAGCCAACCGTTTGGGTGACCTTTGACTACCATGTACATTTTTTCTTCTGTGGTCGTCAATGATTAGCCTGACTACGACAGACTTCGTACCTCCGCTCAATTTCATTTCGCTTCTGTACTCAGTCTGATATAGCAAACCATCTCCCTGTTTATCTCCGGCTCCATACCAGCCAACCAACCAGCGAACAGAGTCGGGATGAAAGCCATGACTAGAGGCCAAGCGCAGAATTTAAGATTTTTGTTCGGGAAATCTAAAACAACAGCAGACATAGAGACACTGGATGCTATTCGCTCTGTTGTTGCTAAAATTTTCTTGTTTGTCTCTACTGTCAAATATTAGTTCAGATGCACTTATTGTACTGTGGATGCGTAGATTTACTTCACATAATCTGCAATAGTTGTTCACAGCCATTTTCACTCCTATATTTTGCTCAATGATTTTATTATCGCTGCATACCTGTGTTTACAGCCGGCGCACAACATACGTCATAACCAAATGTTTATGTGATTGGCTTACGGGTACACCAATGATTTTAAACCTCAGACAAGCGCCCGCCCACGAGAAAGAAAACAATTGTCAATCAAGCCCTTCCAGACTCGGTCTACGAAGCAAAGCGAAGCAGCAGAGTTTGGTATTACCAGGCTAGTTAATGATCTCCCAGAACTGAATATTGCTCACATTCTTCAAAATATACTTCTCTGTGTTCATCAGAGTTTTTTACCTTCGAAGCTAAAGGATTCTGAAAGATCATTGATTGATTGTATGTCTCTCTAAAGAATCTTCAGGATCCAAAAATGCTTCTTCCATGACAGTGCTGATTAGAACACTTTTTTAAAAGTGCAGCCACCAGCAAATAATAAAAACCACTAGCTCTTGTACCGGAGTTTTATAAAAGAAATGCATTTTTAAACATACTTCACCCGTTTCGTTTCTCTGTGAATCTCTTGAGCTGCAACAGGAGATGTTCTCAACACAAATGCCTCAAAGGTGTTTTAAAGCAGTTGTAAAGAATGAGATAACACATTGGTTCTATTCAGAAGTCCAGTTGTGATGTGCGCACCTCAAAATAACCTCCATTCCACTCGAGCGCTTTTCACATTCAGTCAGCGTGAGTCTGCGGGGCGGCTGCGGCCAGATTCCTGTATGAATAATTGACACATCTGGAGGTTTAGTTGACATGCCGGGCACAGAGGTTTCCCTCATCACTGCCAGCCACCGCCGCTAGTTTCTTCATCACCCCAGAGAGGCTCAAAGGTGTCCTGTGCAGATCATCAGCGGCCGGCCATGTTTTATTAATCAAAGTCGTTCATTTATAGAATTACACCTTTGGCCGGCGCTGGACAGACGTGAGGACGCTCGCTCCACAGAGAGCAGCACATTTGCACATTAAATGACCAGAACACTGTCTGACAATTCAGATGAGATTTGAGAATCCACTTTTTAAAATAAGACATTTTGTCACACGTACGGAAAGATGGTTTATATTATTCCTGCCATATTTGATAAAGATTTTTGTCTTATGGAAGTAGCTGAACTTTACAGGACCAATGTGTTGCTCTTTTGTTCAATGCGACAGTTTAAATGCAAATTCTTATGAGGTTTATCAAGTGTCTTTACAGTCTAAACCTTTTTTTATTTCAATATTTTATGCTACCTGATCAAACAAATGATACATAATATCTTGCAAATGAAAACTGTTAATTGATATTTGATAAATGTAATCAATATTGATCAAACTTATTAATTGATCATTGGTAATTGATCAAACTAGTGAAAACTGTGTATTGAATTGATATTGATACATGTTTCTTTTTTACTAATAATTTGAACAAGCATTCATATGTCTAGATTTCTTGTTCATTTTTTTGTTAATAAAATGTTTTTTCAGTTTGTCATTGTATTATTTATTTATTACATTACAATTTTTTGTTTTATGGTTAATCTGTTAATAGTTTTAGTGCCTTGAATTACTTTAGTTTATTTTGTTTTTAGACTTATATTATTTTGTATATATTTAATTTGATTTATATTAACATATTTTTTTGTTTCAGTGAACAATCATTCTTATTTACATTGCATAAGTGTAGAAACTGAAGTTATCCACTGGCAACTATTCGGAGCACCCTAGCGACACACTAACAGCCTCAAAGAGATGCAGTCACCCTTTACACCTCAGCACCAAAGCCATGAGTTGAAACAATATTTCTGGGCTTGGATAAAAGATGAAATAAAAAAGAAAGCATTTGGCACTCAGAAGCATTTCTTTCTCTCAATGCAATAGTTGATTTAATATCTGACTGTGTCATGTTATTTACCTTTGAGACCCTCCTGGCACATGCGGCTGTGGTGAGAGCCAGGTCCTGCTCTGAGACTCCAGATGATGAAGCCTAGGATGAATGTTCAGCCGATCTGCACACTGCTAACAAACACGCCACAGCGTCCATTTACAGCGATCTGCTTTTATTGGTTTTATCACATCGCCTCCGTTTGCTTAACCTAAAACGCTCTCATTTCTCATCTGATATCCACCTCATTGGTTTGCCATCTCTGTTTATTTATTTCCATCTGTTTAGGGGTTAATGGATGAGTGTTCAGCGTGTGACCGGATGACGGGGATTTCGCCCGGGAAAGGACGCCTCTCTGTTTTGGAGTGACTCTACGCTGAATGAGGTCAACTGAAGTGAGGGCGTCCAAATATAGAAGCTCAAACAGCACCTGAGAGACGTGTGAAGAGCCCGAGAGCGCCGGCGTTCACCAAACGTTTGCACATTAGCCTAAATACAATGCTAATTGATTTCTTTGTTTTAGACGGGTTGGGGTCACATCACATCAATGCAGAGATGTGTCCGTGTTTGAGCTTTGACATCCCAAAGCATCCCAATAATTCAATTAGAATTTATTACTTGTTCAATCCTGTTCTCTTCATTCGTTTGAGCAATTTTGATGTGCTAAAAGATCTCACATGATCAGTTAGAAGATATCAAATCCTGATTGAATTAGACAAGCAGTGCAATAAGAGAGATTATTTACAGTCACAAAATAAACCCTGTCATGGAGAGATAAGACATTAACACGTTTTACTGTGTATAAATCATTATTTTCTATAAACGTTCACCCAATATTATATTAGTAAAACACTAGTGGATGTTGTCTTGTTGGCATTACAGAGGATGTTGCTCTTAAATACTCCAACTAGATGTTTTCTTACACCACAGGGACTTCTGGGAAATGTAAATATGTGTTATTTAGAACTAGGGCTTCTTCAATATCTTTAAATACACAAAGCATGCTGTTAGAAGTTTGCACTTTTAGTTTTGCAGCACATGCATCACAGTTCTACACATAATGACCTGCTTCTTATTTATAGCCGCCTTATAAACTATTTATCTCATCCACGCTGGACACTTTACATTTTAAAAACACTTATTGTAATACAAATCATTCTGTTAAGATTAATGCCTTCATTTAAAACTCATTAAAATAAAAAAATGACTCTGAGCTTGAAACAGTAGAAAACATTTTTGAACAGTCAGGTGTCACATGTTTTCTTTGGAAAATGGTTTGCTCAAGTTTTACTAAACCTTTACATTTTTTAGTGTAAAGACTTATGCTAAAATAGTCAATTAAAAGTGTGCGTGCATGTGACTGAAACAGTGTAAACTGCACACGCATATGCATTCTGTATAGGTGTAAAGAAAAAAATGCTAAGTATGTTGACAGCGGAGTGGAAAAGTGTTGATTTGTTGGAAATTCAGGAATGTGTCAGGAATAGAAATCCCTGCTTGACAGATGTGACACGCTGCAATATTAAGCAACAGCCTCGTTTCCAGGTTTGCATTGAATATTCTTTACCACAGAATTCTGCCCGCAGGCGGACATGAAGTGAATTCTAAAAGATTGCTCATTTTTTAACCTTGTGGTATTATGTGAGAGGTTTTATATCCCGCTCATTTGTTTAAAAATCATGCAGGTTTTTCTTATTCTTCCTGACCGTATGTCCTGTAGAACAATCAGGCCGCTGTTCATCGCTGTTGAAGGAAACCTCTCACACAGTTCAATGTAAGTTACATACGTGTAATATTTGTGCACATACAGTACATACCATTTATTCTCTTCCATAATCAAACACATACAATGACCGATAGCCAACTGGTCAATGCTTTCTTGCTTTGTGAGAAATATTATCAATTTAATGTCAAGGCAATTTCATGCAAATGTCAAACTTACCATGAAAAGTATTTACGATACTAACAGCCAGGGGCGATTCTAGGATTTTCTTTCCACCAGGGGTAAAAGTGGTCAAAGAAAAATGATCTTTGACATCATTCTTGCCTCTCATAAAGACTTTCTCTCTTGTATGTAAGTGACATAAGGTAGATATGGTATACAAGGCGGAGAAATGAAACTGTTTAGCGGCGCACAATTTTAATATCATTTGCAATCTACAGATTTCACATCTTAATGAGAGGTGTATGCAGGTTTTCTATACACACGTTGGTTTGATGAATCGCCTACATTTACATTTACATTTATGCATTTGGCAGACGCTTTTATCCAAAGCGACTTACATTGCTTTTATCCTATACATTTTACATAGGTATTTACAATCCCCTGGGATCGAACCCACAACCTTGCGTTGTTAACGCAATGCTCTTACCACTGAGCTCCAGGAAAGTAAATACGTAATTTGACAAATTATCGTAAAATATATTCAGGACTGTTTTTTTTCTACGCAACTTATTTTATACAACAATAATAAAAGCACAAACACCCCAGCATCTTAAACACTTAAATTGGATGTGTGATGTGTGGGACGGCGATGGGACTGTATATAACTCTGTCAATCCTCTTCCTCCACTGACTGAACTCTCAGTGCTCATCCTTGCCTTCAAAGAAACAGTTAAAACTATATAAATAGGTCATGTTAAATGCTCCACATGAGGGAATGTTTTTGAAGCATTATTTTGGTTGTTTTTTTGCATGATTTTCCATAGTCAGCTAAATGCCATTTTCAATATTGTCACATCCATAACTGCACATATTCCCCATGAATGGGCAAAAAAGTAACTATTTTATGTTCTGTGAAGAGTCATCCCTTCTACATTTGTCTGGCATTTTTGCTTCTCTTTGTACATTTTAGTTCATGGAAATCCTACACTGTAAAAAGTAATACCTAGAGATAACTTATAAAAAAATGAGGCAAGTGGCTGCATAGGACTTTTTAAGTTGAATCAACTTGCAGCCTTTTTTAAGTATAATAAACACTTTAATATTACTTAATACAAACGCAACAAAATCAAGTTGAGCTAACTAATAATACCAGTATTCCTCAGTTAGATAAACCTACTTTTATTGGTAGAGGGAACTTATTTATGGGTTGCTACAAGTAACCTGTAATCATTTTATTTAGGTATTGAACATTATTTTTCTTAGTAAAATTAACCTAATCATATGTGAATAAACATTTAAATTGAGTCCTGGCTATAACATCAAAGAATAAATCTAAATGTCTATATTCTAAGGACTACGGTAATTAACTTTTCATAAAGTATTGTGGAGGACCCCACCCACCCCTCCCACAGTCTCTTCCAGCTCCTACCCTCAGGTAGACGGTACCGGAGTATCAGAGCCCGCTCCGCCAGACTGCTCAACAGCTTTTTCCCCCAGGCTGTGAGAGCCCTGAACTCACATCACACCGCCCCTCTCTGAAACCCCTAACAACCCCCCCCCCCACATACACCTTACCACATCTCAGGAAAAAACTGTTAACTTTTATTTCTTTGAAATTCAGGTGAGCGGGCTTGCCGGGCCACCTGTAGCAACACACTCTCCTCTACATGCACTAGACACTTTCACACACCATTGTGTGTCCATAATCCCACAAAAGACTGATTGTAATATATGACTGAAATGTATGTATGTTTACTGGCTCATGCACCACAAATCACCTTACACTGTTCCCCAGCCAGCTGCTTCAATGTCTCTCTTTTTGCACATGTAAAGTACTTGAAGTCATTTGCACAGTTGTACAGTTTGTATTTTTTTTTTTTTTTTTAGTTTATGTATAGGTAACCACTTTTATATATAGCATATGTATAGTCAAAGCTGACAGTAGGTTAGTTGTGTATAGGTTTATACTGTTTTACTTCGTGTTGTATATCTGTATTTATGTAGCACCGTTGGTCCTGTGAGGCACGACATCTCGTCCCGCTATATGTCCACACATGTAGTGGAATGACAATAAAGCTCAACTTGAACTTGAACTTGAATAAACAGACATTGTCAATGACAATTACAAATTCAATTGAAGAAGAAAAAGATGGGAAGATAGATCAAAGACAATAACATTTATTCAATGTCAACCAGTGTCACTTTTACAGCGACTACAAAACAGGCAATAAATGTGGCCTCACACGTACATAAAATAAAAAACAAACACTTTTAAAATGCATTTTCAACCTGTTTTGAACAGTTAAGTGAAATATCCAAACTGCCCAATCTCCAATGTTTGGATAGAGGTAAATGTGAGCCATAACATAACATCACATCACACCGGAACTGCAATGTCAAAAAAAATTACAGTATTTCTATATATTTACAGTCCAAAGTCCACATTAATTAAAGCACTTTTCAAAAAAAGAAAATCAGTAAGACTAATTATGTTAAATCAAAATCCAGATCCCATTGAGAAATCATTGAAGACAACTTGGTGGGGAGATTTGCATACTTGGATGATGGTTTAGGACGAATGGGATCCAATCCCACAAAATGCATCTCATTTGTTCACACCAGTTTTGAGGGATACTTGAGGATGAGGGCATAGCAATGTTCAAACAGGAGGCATTATGCTTTCGACAGGTTTGGCACACCTCTGACCACAGTCTGTCATTCTATGATAATCCTAATAGTGTCGGGCTGATGGCACATGTATAATTTCAGTTGGCAACTGCCAAGCTCAGCGTGCACCTCTGCTTCATCACAACTCTATTGGTGGAGACAAAAAAGAATTAAGAGTTTGGTAAGACAAACAGGACACAAGATGAATATAAAAGACAGGTAGAAGACTGATAAGACACAGTCAATTTTACTATTGTTGATAAGTAGGCCGTGTTCATCAATATGAATCAAGCTTCTATTAGTACATTGTCTATTTCTGACCTCAAATGCTTTCTTAAAGATGTTTTAGTGGACCTTTTATGTGTAGAGAGACTGCTTAGGAGCAAGGGACACTCTTGGAAAATGGGGACGAGGGAATTGCATCACTTATGCACTTACATGCATTAGTGTTGTCACGATACTGGAATTTCTAACTTCGATACGATACCTTGAAAAATATCGATACTCGATACCATTTTCGATACCACAGAGAAAAAAACTGCCACAACATTAAGGTGGTAATTTTTTTGTATTATTATTTAAAGATAAATATAACATGTATAATGTATTATAAAGAGTTATTAAAGGGTAAAATGCATTATAATTCTTCATAATGTGTGTTGTAACGCATTATGTACTGATGCAGGTCGGGTCTCATCTTATTTCTGGTGCTACAAGAGAATGCTAAACTTTAATAAACTTTTTTTTTTTGACCACACTTTTAAAATGAACTGAACTATGTAACTAATCTGAGAACTTAAGTTAATGGTAATAGATATTTGTTACATGAATAAACAATGAAAAATACTTCCTAAACATGTATTAATCTTAGTAAAAAGTTAATTTAAACTAACATTTACTAAAACATGTACTAATTAAAATCCAAAGTTCTATCTGTTAATTTTTTTTTTCATTGGACCAGAGCAAACATGATCCGTTGTATTTTATTACATACTGTCATCAAAGATTAAAATATCCTGCATTGCTCATCGTTCATAAATGCTGGTTAATACATAACATTATTTGATGAACATATTTTAATGCCGATTCACATATCACCGATCCACACACGCAAACTTGCGTGCATCACACCCGAAAACAATGCTCACTGGATCAACATGAAGACAAATTACAGAATTGAAGTAATCCTTTTTTTAATTAAGTTGATTAAGTACAGGTTAATTTACATTTGACCACAGTTAAAGTATTTAAAGATTCACAGTTAAAGATTCCTCAGTCGGACTTTACGAATTACGGTGAAAAACGAGACAACACTCATATTGCTATATTAGAGGTGTTAGCGCCTTTTGTTAGCACTGCTCTGTAGCGACTCTTGCATATTGGCTTGTTTGTGTCCTTCGGCTTTCCATTTTCATTTGCTTCATATCCAAAATATTTCCAGATAGCAGTCTTGCTGTGTTCTTTCAAGAATCAATCAAAGCCGGTTGCGGAGGCGCCGCACACGCCATATTTATATTCACTTCACTTTTGCTATTTAACCAGAGCGAATGAGACGAGACACGTGACAGGCACTGCGGTCACGTGTGCTGTTTGTCAACACGCCTTTGGAGATAAGTGAAAGTGACAGCTCGGCTAGGATCGGTGTATCGATACTTCGGGAAATTAGTATTGGTATCGTTCAGATATTTCAGTATCGATATTTATCGAAATATCGATATTTTTGACAACACTAACATGCATATGCAGTCAGCAAACTATCACTAACTTTGGGGCTAACTATCCCTTCAAACTCTGCAACTCTTAGAACATGGCCTTACATGTAGTTGTCCTTTAAAGAATGAGAGAGGGGGGTTCTGACAATGTAGGGTGTTTTGATCAGTCTCTGGGTAGTATGAATGTGCTCACCATGTGTCATAACAACTGGATCACATATTGGATGGAAAATCTTTTACATGAGACCATTTTACCTCTTATCTGGATGATTGTCATCATTTGGGACTTGATTCTTTGACTGAAGACTTTTTTTGTCTTGAAAACTGACAACAGCTTTGGAGTTTTGCAATTCTCTGGAACTCTTCACAGATCTGTAAAGTGAAGTATACCATCTTAGTTACATACCAAAAGTGATATGTTTCTTCAATCATGGACAGTGTCAAGCAGTAAAGGATCATATTCACTATGTATTTATTTTTAAGTATGAAAAAATCAAGAGTGAAATGTAATCTTTAGTCAAGTTTGTTGCCTTCGGTTTGTGGTTGGTACATAAAAACGTATTCAGAAATGTAATTGTATGGACCCCAGACTATTGTTTGCAATTGTACCTATGTTTTACTTACCTGGGGATAGTTATAGCTGTAATTGTATGTTTTTAAAGTTTTTCTTACCTGGATATGAAGCTTGAAGACCCCAGGTAACAAAAGCACTTGGGTATCTACAGACCAGGAAAATGCGTGTTAGGATCATATTTAAGGTTAAAAATCAGTTGTAAATGTTAATTATTCAAGTTATAGGTTAAAATCGTTTTAAGGGTTTTCCAAACAGAAATCTGCCATTAATAGACTATGAAGCAATTAAAAAAACAGACAGACTACTAATCATACATCTCTACAGTCAAATCTGTGCATCTGCTTTAGTAATGCAAAAGTATACTAACATGATCTCTGCGTCCTGTCAAAGTCACATGTCTAGCTCGTCTAACCCTTCTGTCCATAAAACACCACAGCTTATTTTCCCCTATTTGCCCCACAACTATTGAATGAAGGCTCGAAATGATTTCGTTCGAATATGATCCCGAAATTTAATCTGTGCAATATAAAAATACTACTGAGGGTATTTGTGTAACTAATTATTACTAGAAGTATCTGCATTTTTAAACACTTCCATCCTAAATGCTGTAACAGTAGCGATGATGTTAGCAGGAGCTGCTAGTAACAGAAGCCATTGCTATCTAAAGCACTAGCATCTCTGCTGCTAACGCGAGCACCTCATGACAGCCGGATCCCCCACCGGAGACCGTGTCGTTAATGTGAAATTAAATAAGTGGTGTAGTAATGCCTACTTGTCAGGCTGAGGCCTGAACTCGGGTCGTTGGGATAGAGATCAGACCAACTACCACAGAGCCAAAGGGTGTAGATGGAATCCAACAAGCAGAGGCACTCACGTTAAGAAATTAGTTGGTTTATTTCCACAAGAAAATAATCCTCAAGGCAAAAAGCAGCATCCACAGAGAGTATGACAAAAGTAATCCATAAGACAAAAATCTCGAAAAAACCACAAGGAATACAGAGAGCTAAACAGAGCTTAAGGCTAGAGATGACTAACATTTACAATAACCAAGCAAAGACAGACAGAAACAGAGTCTCTTACATAGTCCACCTAATGGGGAAAACAGGTGCAAACAATGACGCTAATCACAGGTCTTGATCAGTGCCTTGATAGTATAGAGTCCAGGGCAAAACCCTCACAGGACCCCCTCCTCTAAGAACGGCTCCTGACGTTCCCACCAAGACGACTGGCGTTGAGAGCGTGGTATTCTCTAACCAGTTTCGGATCGAGGATGTCCTTGGCTGGAACCCAGGAGCGCTCCTCAGGACCATAGCCCTCCCAATCCACCAAATACTGCCTGGAACCGCGAACTTGGCGGGTATCCAGAATACACCGGACAGTGTAGGCAGTTTGGCCGTCAATGATCCTGGGGGGAGGAGGAGGTTTGCCTGGTGCGAGAAAAGGAGAAGTCAACACAGGTTTTAACAGCGAAACATGGAAAGTGGGGTTAATTCTCAAAGACCTGGGTAGGTACAGCCTATAAGAGACTGGGTTAACTTTCCTCGCAATCTTGAAAGGCCCGATGAACCTTTGAGACAGCTTGCGAGACTCCTGCTTCATGGGAATGTTGTTTGTGGAAAGCCACACCCTTTGGCCGTCACGTAGAGTAGGGGGTGCTCTGCGTCTGCGGTTGGCATATCGTTGATATTGCCGAGAAGTCTTAAGGAGCTTGTGGCGAGTCCTACTCCACACCCGGCGGCAATGCCTAACCCAATGTTGGGCGGAAGGAACATCCACTTCTACCTCTTGCTCGGGAAACAGAGGGGGGGAATAACCAAACTGACACTCAAAGGGTGACATGTCAGTGGCAGAAGATTTCAGGGTGTTGTGGGCGTACTCTGCCCACATCACAAACTCAGACCATGAAGACGGATTGCTAGCCGCCATGCACCGGAGGGTGGTCTCGAGATCCTGATTGATCCTCTCAGTTTGTCCGTTGGACTCTGGGTGGAATCCCGAGGACAGACTAACTGTAGTTCCCAGGGACTGACAGAAAGCTCTCCAGAAGCGTGAAGAAAACTGCGGACCTCTGTCCGAGACGATGTCCTGAGGAATGCCGAATACTCGAAAGACATGTTCCACAATTAATTTGGCAGTTTCTTTGGCTGTGGGAAGCTTGGGCAGGGGAATAAACCGGGCGGCTTTAGAGAACCTATCCACTATAACCATGAGAGTGGTTTTGCCGTGGGAGGGTGGAAGGCCGGTGACGAAATCCACAGAGAGATGTGACCAGGGTCTATGGGGTATGGGAAGGGGGTGTAACAGTCCTTGGGGTAGGCGGTGGGACACCTTGTTCTGGTTGCAGGTGGGACAGGCTTTAACAAATGTTATGACATCCTCTTTAATTGTAGGCCACCAGAACCGCCTCTGGAGGAATTCGAGGGTGCGTCCAATACCCGGGTGACATGTGAGTTTTGAGGAGTGTCCCCATTGTAATACCTGTGACCGGACAGTCTTGGGAACAAACAAACGGTTGACAGGTCCACCTCCTGGATCTGGTTCTCGGGATTGTGCTTGCTCAACCTTGTGACTCAGATCCCACTTGATGGGGGCGATGATCTTTGCACTGGGGATTATGGGTTGAGGAGAATCCTCCTTAGGGGATTTTGCATAGATATGGGACAGTGTATCTGGCTTCATGTTCTTTGACCCGGGGCGATAGGACAGTGTGAAGTGGAAGCGGTTGAAAAATAGCGACCAACGGGCTTGACGTGGATTGAGTCGCTTAGCCTGTTGAATGTATTCAAGGTTTTTATGGTCCGTAAGAACTTGAAACGGTTGTTTGGCGCCCTCAAGCCAATGCCTCCATTCTTCCAGTGCCAATTTTACCGCTAGTAGTTCTCTATCCCCTATATGATAATTCCTTTCTGTGGGTGTGAGACGATGGGATAGAAAGGCACATGGGTGCAGTTTGCCGTCCTCTCCCCTCTGAGATAACACTGCTCCAACACCTATGTCTGAGGCATCGGCCTCCACAATAAAGGGTTTATCCAGGCTAGGGATAATCAGAACCGGAGCAGTGGTAAACATCCTCTTGAGGTGGTTAAATGCAGACTCGGCCAAAGAACCCCAGACAAAGCTGCCCATGTTGCCCTTTGTGAGGGCCGCTAGAGGAGCAGCCACAGTGCTGAAGTTCAATATGAACTTGCGGTAAAAATTGGCGAAACCAAGAAAACGCTGCACCTCTTTTACCTATGAGGGGGAAGGCCAATCCACAATAGCTTGAACCTTTAAAGGGTCCATCTCTATGAGACCAGGTTGGACTATGAATCCCAAAAATTGAAGCTTGGTGACATGGAATTCACATTTCTCGGGTTTGACATAGAGATGATTCTCCAGCAGGCGTCTGAGAACCTTGTTGACATGAACCACATGCTCTTGCAGAGAACTCGAGAAGATGAGAATATCGGCTAGAAAGACGAATACGAACAGGTTGAGCATGTCTCTGAGGACGTCATTGATAAGGTTTTGAAACACTGCAGGAGCATTGGTGAGACCGAAAGGCATGACACGATATTCATAGTGACCCGTCGGGGTGTTGAAGGCCGTTTTCCATTCATCTCCCTGTTTGATACGCACCAGGTGGTACGCGTTGCGCAAATCAAGCTTAGTGAAGATGGATGCCCCTTGTAGGATCTCGAATGCTGTGGCCATCAGAGGTAAGGGATAGCGGTTTCTGACTGTAATCTTGTTCAGTCCTCGATAATCGATACATGGCCTGAGACCACCATCTTTCTTACCCACAAAGAAGAATCCAGCGCCTGCGGGGGAAGTTGACGGGCGTATTATGCCTGCTGCCAGAGCCTCATTGATGTATTTGTCCATGGCCGAACGCTCGGGGGATGACAAAGAAAATATTCTGCCCCTAGGAGGATGACTATCCGGAAGTAAGTCGATGGCGCAGTCATATGACCGGTGAGGTGGCAGAGAAGCAGCTCTTCTTTTGCAGAACACCGTCTTGAGATGATGGTACTGGGATGGGACTCGGGAGATATCTGGGGTTCCTTGAGACTCAATGACATGTTTGGGAAGAGTAGGTGTCAAGCAGGCAGTCTGACAATTGGAACTCCAGTTGATAACAGTACCAGTGGTCCAATCGATGTGTGGGCTGTGCTGGAGGAGCCAGGGGTGGCCCAAAATCATGGGGAACTCAGGGGATCGAATGAGGTGAAAACTAAGTTTCTCATGGTGTTTGTCCGTGGTGAGCCCCAGCATAGAGGTGAGATGAGTAATCTTCCCCGGGGCTAATGGTCTGCCATCCAGCGCAGTAGCCGTAAGAGGTTCAGGCATGAACTCTGTGGGAATCTGGAGGTTGTTGGCCAGGGTAATATCCATGAAATTTCCAGCAGCGCCGGAATCAATAAAAGCGTGTAATTCATGTCTGTGATTTCCCCAAGTGAGGGTGACAGGAAGGAAAAGTCCAGGGTTAGATGGTGAATCTGAACGTGTGACTCCCGTTACAGTCCTTCCTTTCCTGTGCGGGGCTGATAGTTTCCCGAAAGTTCAGGGCAAGTTGATCTAAAATGGCCATGTCGACCACAATAAATACAGCAGTGTTCTCTCATGCGACGATCTCGTTCTGAGGAAGAGAGCCGGGTCCTTCCCAACTGCATGGGCTCTGGGGTTTCTTGAAGCCCTGATAGCTCAGGAACACGGGTAACATCAGTAGGTGGATTATGGAAAGCAAAACGAACCTGGTTTCTCTCTCTCAGGCGGTTATCCAGCTGTGTGGCATGGTCTGAGTAACTGGAGGTTACTTGCTGGTTCTCGGAATGCCAATTCATCCTTAATCACCCCTGACAATCCATTAAGGAAGCACACCATCAGAGCCTCGTCATTCCACCCACTTCCTGCTGCCAGTGTTCGAAAGTGAATGGCATAATCGGCAACGCTACCACGGCCTTGTTGTAGATTCAGGAGCCTTCCGGAAGCATGTCGACCACTGAGGGGATGGTCGAAAACACGTTTGAACTCCTCTTCAAATCTTGCAAAGTTTGCACAACATGGATCCTGTGCCTTCCACACCGATGTTGCCCAGGTAAGTGCCTTGCCCGTAAGGAGGGTGATTATGTAAGCTATTTTGGCCCGATCTGAGGGAAATGAAGTGGGCTGCAGTTCAAAAGTGAGGGAACACTGGGTGAGGAATCCATCACACGATCCAGGGTCACCCGAGAAGCGCTGTGGTGGGGGTAGGAAAGGTTCCACCAGAGGAACAGGCCCCGGAGGAACCACAGGACCGACAGCTCCCGGTGGGGAAGCCCCGGATGGCGCAGGCAGTCGCTCAGAGATCTGACGGACAGACGAAAGTAGATCCGAGAGGATTTGAGAGTGTTTCGTCATCAGACTCTCTTGTTGTGCTAGAGCAGTGTCGTGTCGTCTTACCATGGAGTCATGCTGAACTATTGTGGCCAAGACTTGTGGGTCTCCTACTGTTGGATTCATAATGGCTTGGTTATTCTGTCAGGCTGAGGCCTGAACTCGGGTCGTTGGGATAGCGATCAGACCAACTACCACAGAGCCAAAGGGTGTAGATGGAATCCAACAAGCAGAGGCACTCACGTTAAGAAATTAGTTGGTTTATTTCCACAAGAAAATAATAATCCTCAAGGCAAAAAGCAGCATCCACAGAGAGTATAACAAAAGTAATCCATAAGACAAAAATCTCGAAAAAACCACAAGGAGTACAGAGAGCTAAACAGAGCTTAAGGCTAGAGATGACTAACATTTACAATAACCAAGCAAAGACAGACAGAAACAGAGTCTCTTACATAGTCCACCTAATGGGGAAAACAGGTGCAAACAATGACGCTAATCACAGGTCTTGATCAGTGCCTTGATAGTATAGAGTCCAGGGCAAAACCCTCACACTACTATGTGTTTAAGGCTACTTTGGCTTTAATTTGACCAATAATATCATTTTTAATCGTTAGTAAGCGTCACCTTAAACTAGCGTAGTACCAATGTTAACGTGTTTTGTCGAAGACTTTTACCTTACCATTTAATGTTAAATATTACATTAATAAATGTGAAATAAACATTTCTCAACTTACCGTGTTAATCAATCCCTGAAATTCAGATCCGATGGACCGAACAAACCGTTGAAGTTCTGCGGAAGATAATGCATCTGACTGGAAAAATCCCCACCATTGAAAAGCGGATAATGACTTCAAATATTTACATTTGATGAACACACACCTGCCACATCCACAGCTGCTCTAATAAATTGTTTTTGTCAACTCACTTTTAAAACATTTCTTGTACACAATAACCACATAAAAAGAACTACCCAAATAAATTGAATTAGTTTTACTTAAAATATATTGTTTTATAAAAACTGATATATTTTAAGTAAAGAGGAAGTATATTGATACGTTTTAAAATAAAACTCAAATAAAATTGAGTAGATTAAAACCATTTAAATTAAATAAAACCTACTTTGCGAGTGAAGCACTTTTTACAGTGAATATGTTGTGTCTCAAAAACCTTGTCCTTTTTTTCACATCCATAACGTATTTTTAAACTCTGTCGACGAGGGTTTAGTTTAATCTTAACAGAGGGTTCAGTCATTTAAAAACAAATACATTCTCTGAGTGTTTTTATGTTACATCCGTAACATCCATAATGCTGCCCATCTAATGTATGCAGAACTGATAGACAATAAGTGTTTTCCTGTAGCTCAGTGGTAAGAGCATTGCGTTAACAAACAAGGTTGTGTGTTTTATCCCAGGGGATTGCAAATACCTATGTATAATGTATAGGATAAAGCAATGTAAGTGGCTTTGGATAAAAGCGTCTGCCAAATGTCTAATTGTAAATGTGTTGAGACAAAACCTAATGATTCATTTCACATTCACAGCCCTTACAAAACCTAACCTTGCTTTTATTATGGTACAAAAACAGTAACCATATTTTTTACTACAAATGGTTGTTGTAGCAACACGTTAGTAATCTGTAGTAAACAGTAATGTTTACTTGAGTAAAACCATAGTCACAATATTTGCAAGTGAAAACTATGGAAGGACAAGTTTATCATGAATGTTTTGAAATGTTTGATGGCATTTACCATTGTAACATCATGACAAAACCAGACAGATCGTTTGAGAACAGAAAACAAATTACACAAAGTACCGGCGTTGTACATAATTATAGTAATTGCCCACATTTAACTACTTCGCTAATTTCACATAACATTTAGTGCGTTCACAGAACAGCCCCCATTTCTGTGATGTTGTTTTACTTCATTAAAGCAAATAGGTTTCTGTCCACATTATCACTGGTTCAGAGTTGAGGTGTATCTCGTGAGAATGATGGAGTCTTTATGGATGCCGGTGTGACCCAATCTCACAGCCTGGAGGCAGAAGGCAATTTCTGAGAGAGACTTTCACACCAGCTCCTTTCATTTCACTCTAGGAGAAGATGGAATGGGCCGTTACAATATGAGACCAGATAAAAAAAACGACATCGCACCCGTCTAGAATTGTGGAGCGGCAATCAATGTGTGTGTAAGCGACTTGTCTTAAAGATTGTACTTTTATTTAATACTCCCACATTGTGTGTGTGTGTGTGTGCGAGCGGAGCCCCGGAGGCCTGCCGTACACTCATTACCCTTTATGATGCAACAAACCCTGTGTCTGGAATATGTGTTGCGTTACCATGTTTCCCCGGAGAATTGAAAGAAATCAGGTTACTTGGGCTGAATATGAGACACGCTGTTATATGCCGGAAATTTCGCAAGATAGTCTGGGTTTCCATTTATTTGAATTATTTTCGGTATTGTCACAATACCAATTAGATCACGTCAGAATCACAGACGGATCCGGCCTTCACCTACAGCGATGCTTCATTACTGAAAACTGTTCGGAGATACCCAGCTCATTTACTTATTGACGTTCTTGGAAAAATCTGCGTCTTGCCGTGCCAAGTAATCCATTCCCAGGTCCAGAAAAATCAAGCGTTACTTTTTACTTCTGCACTACATTTCATGTCTTTTCAATGACCGAATAATTAAAATGTGGGATCGTATAACGCACACGTTAAAGAACTTTCTTTCATCGTCCAGCGTTGTGTTCTCCAGCACCAAAATGTTCACATCTCTCCAAAAGTCAATATTTTCTTGGCATCCCTGACCACTCGACGGGTGGCATCAACCCTCCGGCCCGGCGATGCTGCTCACCCAACAACCGGAGGCGATGGGCATCGGCCGCCAGCTGTGAAGCTCCTGCCAAAGATTGGAGTGTTGTGTCCTCTTTCCGTAGCTCTGGGTATTCAGCAGAAGAGAGAAAACAGTGGAAAATAATGCACTTGTGTTGGCACAGGCCGAGCTGTTTGGCTTGGACTCATAACCTCTTGTTTCTCTAAGAAATGAGTTGGCAGAACTCACCGTTCGTTTGTCACGTGTCTCGATGGGAATCTTTTAATCATTAATGAGCAAAATATGCGGAAAATAAACACACAGCGTCATCGAGACAAGATGATGCTTTCCACTAGATGTGAGATATTTAAGAGGAGAATTCTGCAAGTGTTTTAGATTTTACTGTGGCACGGGAGCTGAACCAAACCATCTTTGACCTCTCACAATTATGAGCCATTTAGAAGAGGCTGAATTCAGTACAACTGAGAGGTCCGTCTGTCTCCATCCATCAAGATTTCCCGGTGGGGGTCCGTGGGGGTATTTTGTGTGAGATATTTTACAGCGGTAACTAAAATTGAAGCCACATCATATCCCCTGTCTGGAGCTCCTGTTGTATTTTCTTCCACGCTGCATTGATCGCATGCGCTCGCATTCTGTTTCCATGCCACTCGTGGTGTATGAATGTTTTGCTCACCTCATGCATCAGATTCCGAAGAAAGACTTTGTGCTCGACTCAAAATCCTTCCCAAAGAGATTTAGATTCAGCTGAGTGAGACCAGACCGGCCTGATACTGTCTGTCACGCAGGTTTGAGACTCAACATGTATAGTTCATGTGCATTTGGAGCAGATGCTTTCATTTAAAGTGATTCACAGAGCATTCAAGCCTCATACATTTTATTTGCAAGTGTGTGTGTTTACCTGGTAAACACTACGGTAGGGGGACAAAATGTCCCCACAAAGATGGCAATATCCAAAATCCTTATCCTTGTGGGGACATGTTTTGGTCCCCATGAGGAAACAAGCTTATAAATCATACTGAATGAACTTTTGTGAAAATCTAAAAGAGCAGAAAGTTTGTGTGATTGTGAGATTTAAGGGTAGGAAATATGATACAGTTTGTACAGTATAAAAACCGTTGCATCTGGAATGTCCCCATAAAACATGGAAACCCAAGATGTGAGTGTGTTTCTCTGGGATTGACCTCATGACCATTGTGTTGCTGACTTAATGCTTCTCCAACTGAGCTACAGCAACTATGTAGATATATTCTAGAATGCTTTTCACAATGAGCTTAACTCTGGATTAGGGTTTACTCTTACACAGAACTCCGGATAAAGCAAAGTTTCAGCAGTTTTGATGTTGTGCACTTTGTAATTTGTCAACTCATATCAAATTAATTTATACTATAAGTATGAGCAGTGTGAAATATGCAAAAAACAATCTGGGATAAGAGTGACCCTGGGTTAGCAATTATCATGTTGTAAAAAGCCTATGTGGGGTCTGAAAATACAAATGCATTCATGAATTTGAGAATTTTTTTATTAATTATGCCTATTTAACTATAATATATAAATATTAATTTTATTATTTTATCATTGTTGTTTTAATGAATAAAATTGTTTAACAGACTTGTACCTACTCGGTCACAGAACACCAAAGCAACACCTTGGTTACCACTTTAGCTACATCTTAGTTTTGCGGGTAAGCAGGAAATGTCTAGTGTAGTGTCCTTTTGTTTTCTCTTCTCGTTGTTTCAGAACATACTCGGAGGATTCACAGAAGACATCAAATGAGAAGTCATAGATAATTGTGGAGTTAAATTTCAAATCACACCTGAGGAAATCTACAAACTGTGATTTGCCAAGTTGAGGGGGTGGGCTTTCTTTAAAAAGAGGTGATAGAAAAATAAGAGGAGGAGAAAAACTGGCAAAGAGGTAAAGTGAAGCTTTGTGCCGGTGAAATAATGACAACACCTTAGTGCTTCTAAGAGACAAGAGCACTTAAAAAGATTCCCTATCCCCTGCAGTGTTGCCGCTCCTGCCGAGCATGATTCTACACCTCCATTCTCTCACCAAACCTGCGAATATCAAAAGAGCCGTAATTAACTCCATCACATCACGCTCCGAACCAGAAGAGAAAAACCCGCTTCTGTTTTATGCCAGCACATGCTTGTGTCTGTACGAGTGAAAACGGTTAACACACCTGACAGCCATCCAGATAAACACCGAACCGGTCTGTATTGAGCAGGTGAGTGCGTCTGCACATTGGCAGATGGGCTGGAGGGATCCGTGGAAAGGTGAGGGCAGAGAGACCGGATGGTCCGGCGAGCCTCGGCTTGTCTCAAATCTCCCCAGATATCGTCGAAACATATGTCTGAGGCTGTCGGGGTAAAAATGTCAGTTTTTAATGAAGGGGGGTATTTTTGCGTTATTCTGAAAATAACATAAAGCACATCCGTACAGACCCGTGACATCTTCAGGGAACAATGGATACAGAGCGAGAGAGAATTTTTGCACATTATGGAGTTTGGGCTGAAAGGAAGCGCCAGAAATAACTCAGGTGCTGACCGCCGCACATCAGCGAGAGGTCTCGTATTCCGCTTGACCTTAGTCGCATTCGCATCCGACGTGGCGAGGCAAAAATGTCTCGGCTCTCTAAAGAAGATCACGACGAGCCTTTGAAATATAAGGCTTGTTGTCTGGCCGTGAAAGTTTAAGGTTAACCAGATTTCAACTTGTTTTTTGAAGTAAATGTGAGTGATGCTTGACTGAGCAGACCTCACACTGAAGTGTGTCAATATACAGCTGGTGCTGAGCTCTTCTGTCTGCTTGCCTGGAGTTTTAGGCCTATTTTAATGCAGATTTCTGACTCTTTTTCTTGATTCAACTTTATTTTGATAGCGCTTTTTACAACATTGCATTGTTTCAAAGCAGCTTTTCGAGAAAGAAAAAGAAAAACAGAAAGAGGCAGAATAAAATACAGTGTAATAGAAAGAGGGAGACCATTCGAATAAAGCAACTGTTATGAAATGTACCGAAGCCTATAAGCTAAGCTAATATCATCAGTCTCCCAGTGAGCAAGCTTACACAGCACAATGGCGAGGGACTTACACTCCAATGATGAATAAATGGAGAAAACAAGACTCAGCTGAGAGGGTCAGGTCTCCTCTGACATGTTGCAGCTGCGCACAGGAGAAATATCTGAGACGTTAGCAAAAGTTTTAAATCTATCTCAAGTTAATCTCACTTATGTGTAGGAGACATAATTGAGATATTCAAAGCGATACACGATTTGTGTATTTATTTAAAATCAGATCAGGTTATTATGGGTTCTGTTGTAAAATCATGATGAACACACACTTGCATTGCAACTCTGGACAAAGATAAACCTTGACGTTTTATTAATAAAATGTAAGTAATACAAGACAAACAGTCCTCAAGTTCATGTGAACGATCCACTCATCCATAACTCAAAAAATATAAATATATAACATTGCTTTATATTAGATGTTATCATAAAATAAACAAGTTCTTAATAACTATATATATGAAATATTTTTTTCAGATGAATTTCAATTTGAATTTATTTCAAGATTGAAATAAACTAAAAGCACGTTGATGATGTTAACACGATGCACCAGACATTCATTGACTTCCCTGCAGGTGTGGTCTAGACATGAGCCGTCTCATCTGATTGGTCCATATTTTATGATATAATCATTCTAACATCATTAAAACTACGAGTTAACCGCTGTCTGTTTGTTTGTGTTACTCAAGCCGTATGCTTCCAGCTTTACTGAAGATGTTTGTTCTCTGTTTTCTTGACCTGATAACGCCTGTTTCAATATCAGCAGGCTCGCACCCGCGGCGGCAGATGTTCACAGTCCTAATTCAGTTTACTTCACAGAGGAGGAGAGGGAATGAAGCAGCCGTCTCATGCTGAGCTTACCAATAAAACGGCTGGCTCTCCTCCACTGCTCATGAGCTCACATATTAACCAGACATAAAGCGGCCGTTCATCTGGATCTGTCTTTGCCATCAGCTCTTCTCAAACTCAACAAAACCACTGTATTATCAAGAAGCATTTCACTGCTCTCTGTCGGCTCTGAAATCTGTTATAAATGACAAGTGATGAAGTTTTCAGAAAAGAACACGTTTTTCTGTAGTTATTATTTGATGACTAGCTTTTTATTTCATTGGATATTATTTTAAAGTCACTTTCAGCCAAGACATCTGAGACTGAGTTGAGAACTCCATCAAATCTCCTGAGCGATAAAAAAGAGCGACATCTGAGCAATAACATGTGTCTCCGTGTGGGAGCGCATTACATTCATGAGGTGAATGTGAAATTAACCACAATGACTTTTAATCCCCAAAACAATTTGTTGATGAGAATTATAATCATTTCATCAGACTTCTGACCTCATGATGAGAGCGTTCTGCTTTTACCCTTCTGTTTCTATGGCAACTAAAAGAAACAGTAAAGTGGTTGTTAGATGCGTTGGAAGATTTCAACTGTGTTCCTGCTCAGATCTCAAACAGAGCTGTGAATAGAAAACAACACGAGAATGAATGTTATAATATTCTTTAGCATCGTTTAGTTTACACGCTCTGTTGCTCACATGTTTCTCTTTCATAGCTCAAGGTTAGATTTGAGTTCTCAGAAGTATCAAATGAGAGTTAATTTTTGAACCACATGAAGAGTCTGGAGGTGTAAATGAATGTAGATTGTAGAAATTATCTGGATTTGTGTAAAGTTCATGAGAAATGTTTGACGATCTTAAATAATCTTGACTTTGATGGCAGATTTTTCCTATTTATGTCCACAATAATCATCTTTTACATTGTACTCCATTTATTTGTATATTTGGCATGTTTGTGTGCTGCTGGTCTTCCCTCTGTGTAACCCCAGAGGCACATTTTCTACTAATGCACTCTTTAAACAAATCAAATATTGCGCCATTGACTTCAGAACAGGTTTGAGTTGGTCTCTGGCGCAGTCTATTTTCAGATCCTCAAAAAAGCAACTCACCAACAATGCGCCTGAAACCCTCTCTTTTAGACCAGCACGCCCATGAACGCACAAATGAGCGCAAAGACATTTGCTATTTAAACAGCGAAGCGCAACACAGGAGAATGAGAACTGAGTCGGGCTGAAAGTAGCAGAAACACTTGCCCAGAGACATTTGTCAGATTTCTGACTCTTTTTCTTTAGAAAGAAATCTATCTGAGAAATCTCCCTGAGAGTCGTAAAACCTCGGCTAAAAGGAGACAAGGTGAGTTGTTCTGTATTTTGTTGGATGCTTCATAAAAGGAGCGCTTTATAACAGAGGTCATTGTGTTCAAAGCATTTCATGTTATACAGTCTCTCTAGTGTCCTTCTCTAGGGTGGTTATATAAGTTGAACCATAAATGCAGTATGAATGAAACCCTAATTTTACTGAACAAAAAGGCCTCAGAAATAAAGCAAAAACTGATTGAACAACAACCCAAAACAAAGACTCATGGAAATATTCTTCCATTTGAATGTGAATTCTCACCCCCACACTGTACCACTGAATGTTTATGAAGACCTTAATTAAAAAAGATTTGACAGACTTGGGCTTTGAAGGTTATATGAGCTTCTACTGTGAATACTTCAGAGTCTACACAGAGAGAGAGAGAGATGAACGATCTTTGTCAGAAATGATTTTATGTCAGAATATATTACAGTTGATTAACCATTTTATATTTAGTGGAAGCCATATTTATTTCAAAACATTGAGTTTAATTGATTTTTATATGCTGGTTCATTTTCGAATCTACCGTTGGGTCAAAAATGGACATTTAACCTTGGAAATGGTTTTTTTTGACCAAACAAAAGGGTTGAAACAATAACCTTCACCTAATTTCGCAAGTGAAATTTCAACCCAAATTATGGGTTTGTCTCTTTTAGACCCATCGCTAGGTTGTACAGTATTGATTGTATTGACCATGTTGAGGCACACTTTGAAATTCTTAAATCTGGGATTTAGTGCTCTCTATCAAACACTGGTTTAAATTTGACCCAACAATCTGTTAAAACTTAAAAAAATAATTGGATTTTATTATTTGTTTTTAAGATCTTAAATGGGCAAGCGCCTGTCTATCTATCTGAGCTTTTGAATGTACACGTACCTGTAAGAGCACTTAGGTCATGTAATCAGATGCTTCTTGATGTTCCGAGAACCAGGTTAAGAAATAAAGGTGACCGTGCCTTTTCAGTGGTGGCACCAAACTTGTGGAATAGTCTGCCTTTACATTTAAGAACTGCTCAGACTGTTGGAATTTTTAAGGCATTGCTTAAGACACACCTGTATTCTTTGGCTTTTATGACAGGCTGAGTGGAGACATTGCGATGTTATTTTTTTTTTATTAGTATACGTGTATGTATATATTTATATATATATATATGTATGTGTGTGTGTATGTATATATATGTGTGTGTATGCATGTATGTATATGTGTGTATGTTTTTTTTTTTTTTTTTTTTTTTTTTACTCATTGTATTCGTGTTACTTGTGTATGTTTTGCCTTGGACATTGTGAAGCACTTTGGTCAACCATGGTTGTTTTTAAATGTGCTATATAAATTAAATTGAACTTGAACTTGGATCCAGAATAAAAGCTTGTGTTTATATGATATGTGTGTATGTGTGTATGATATATGTGTAGTGTACTACATCTGCTTGTGTACATATTTAGGAAATATTTGCATGTATTGATTTATATTTACCAATCATTTAAATTATATATAAATGATTGTTCTTTTTAATATTTCATATTTTTCTTATATAAACGCTTGTATGTGTATTTTTTATGAATACAAATATTATCTGCAAAGTACACAGAGATGTATAACCCAAACTTTTATCTTGACAGCCTTGTTTTAGAACCCAAGCATTGAGTTTGTCCCTTTTTGAACCAGAAATAACCTGGTTTCTGTTTTCTAAGACTAGAATTTAGGTTCATTTGTAATAGCAAAAACAGTTCAGTTCTTTATGTTTTTAATAACATTATAATTCATTTTCTTGTACGTGGAGCTGTTCACATTCACAGGTGCCACCATGATGACATCACATCACATCACTAACCATGTCAAGCAACCAACCAAATTACCGCTAAAAACTTCAGTTGTTATAAGAGGTTTACTTTACATGATGACTCCTGGTTGTAGTAACACACGACAGTATCTGCTTTATTCTCGTGGAGCTGCTGAACACTGAATTGGTGTCACTGATGTAAAAGTGTGACAGTTCTGTGTTTATGATGTCAAAAATTCAAGGACAAAGCTCTGAATGTCACAGTATGTTGATTCTTTATCCATTGACCTCTATAAAGGTGAAGGCTTCTACATATATGAGATATAAAAACACTGTCTACATTAACAAGTGAGATTGAAGGTTATTCTGCGGCAACATAGAAGTGCTGTTAGACTTGAATGTGAAATAAAAGCTTGACCGCCTCCTTCTGCATGATGTATTTGGGAGCAGTGCAATCGGATATAAAAAGCTTCGTTTTTTTCTATCTTTCAGACAATGGAGAGAGAGCATTGAGGGATGTGACACAGACAGCACTGGATTATATCAGTGAACCGACCGGAGACGCCAGCGGCCTGTCACTTTACATTTCATGTGACCAGCGTGTGGAGATGCCGAACGGGACATTGATGAAGATTTTGTCCCCGGAGATGATGGCCAATAGTCTCTCTGCTGTTATGAATCAAGGGAGGCTGTCAGCCCCGTCTCTCAGCAGGAGAACTCGGAGCCGAGACCTGGCAACCCCGTCACGAGGAGAAGCGTTTCTCCTCACATACATCAAGATCCGACGCTGTGAAATATGCTGCACCGTCTTCACCTGCTGTGAACATGTTTCTCAGATGCTTCTCCATTTCATCTCATTGATGACTAAGAGACTTAACTGAGACATTAAAGAAACGTCATGTGGGATTTTCCCAAAGCCAAGATCTCATCTCATGGGAATACTCGGCCATAAACCACAGTTTCAATTTTTATTCTGAATGAACCAAAAGCAAACTTGTAATTGAATGGTGCTTTAAAGCTGCGTGTAATTGGTGTAAAGTGTAAATCTCTTGTTTAAGTTCAGCAGTTGATTGACAGGTCAGAATCGGACATCGGTCAGGAAGATCTTACAGACGTTGATGTTATGTCCAGAAAACACGGCCTACATCAAGTACCTTTCTTCAAAGCTAACCAATGACATTTCTTTTACTCAACAAAGAAGTTACTGTGAGCACAGCCTTGTAAATGTTTCATCCTGCAGTTTCTGTTGAACAACAACTTTCATTGAATTTTCAAGAATAAAGAAAACTTCAAGACGCATCAATCGACTTTTATCACTCAACTTTAACTGAGGTTAAATGCAGTTTTTTAAGCGTATGTCACAATTCAACCTGATCAAACTTGAAAAAGTGAGTCATTTTGTATGCATTTGTAGGCTGTGAATCGTACAGCAACATACAATTATTAGAAAAAAACGATTGACTGGTGTAAAAGCAGACTAAAGAAAAATTGTAAAATAGTTACTTATTTCCGTGAGGTTGTTTTGCACGGTTCAGCATTGTGATACTGAAAAAAATCTAGCTTTTAAAACAGGTCTTTTCAGGAATTCTGCTCACCCGGTGCTGGAAATGTACATTAATGTAGATCTTATTTCTTCTTTTGAAGTGTAAGACGCGTCTGTAACTGATTCTGTGCGCTTCCGTCATGCGTGTGCCACATTACACGCGTCAGAACGTTCTGGAAGCTGTGTGAATAATGACGGCCGGAGGGTGCGTGAAATCTGTGTTATCTGACGGGTCTGCTGAAGAGAAGATGCTGTGAGGATACACCAAACCTCTACACTTCACTGTCCAGTCAATAACACCACAACATCCATACACTATCACAACAAAATCTTACACATCTTTCACAGTTTACTGTATGAATAGAAAGGAATTCTTTTTTTTGTCCACTTACCATCTGAATGATGTGTGACCTGTAGAATGTTTTGAACATGAGCTCTGAGCGTGTCCCTGTTAGCTGCTGGGTTTATTACACAACAGTTAGTTAAGGTCTATGATATCATTTTATATATTATATTTTTCCGCATTGTATCTGCAATGAATTTTATTTGATGGTACTTTGTTGCCTCATACAGTATTTTGATAGGTGAAGGGATAATGTCTATGTAATGTAGGGTAAATAGCAAACGTATATTTGTATTTATCAAAATAAAACACAAAACCATATGAAACCAAAAGACGTGAAAAGCAGAAACACAACTGAGCAACCTGCAATAAATACAAACACATTGAAGAAAAGACACACAACATGAGGGCTTAAATACACAAGAGATTAATCACAATAACTAGACAATGAGAAACACACACATATAGAGTAAAAGACTTCAAAATAAGAGTCCTCACACACACGCATACAGAAGTATAGACAAGATCAAACAAATCAGAGAGAAGCTTTATGTTCAGAGTAAGATGTCAGTTTACACATTAAAGCATACATGATAAAAAGAGTTTTACAACTAAAATCTGTACATAAGAAGAGCTCCGACTTGAACTTGATGCTCCCAAACTGCAAATCTTTTATACTGTATTTTTTTTTCTTTCAATTACATAATATGTTTCTATTTTTCTTGACATGTGTGGTCGCCCAAAGCTGCTAGATATATAACTCTGAAGTCAGTGTGAAGTGGTGTTATGAACAGAAAGCTCTTCAGCGGCCAGTGCTCTAATGCCTTCTGTCACTAATGTTCACTTCAGCTGCCAGCGGCTCGTGTCTTCTGCCATGGCAAACTCTTTGAAATACATAAATGAGTAAATACGGCTGCGTGGATTCTGCCATTTCTCTAATTGTGAGCGTGTATCGTCGTAGCGATGCCTCGGAGATGAAACAAACCCGAAATCACGCTTGACAAGCCGGGGAACATTACGTCTGGAAAATCTGTTCCATCGCTACTCTTGCATGCATCGTCCAAAGAGAGACGTGTTGAGATCTTAACCTGTGTAACATGTCACTGTTGTTAATATCTGTTTAATGTCCATCACATACCGCACACACGTCTAAAGACATGTTATAAGGTGGATTAAGTATGTTAAATGGATAGTGGAAAATGAAAATTGTCATCATTTATTTACCCTCATGTCACGTCAAATGTGTTTTTGTCTTCATTAGAACAGAAAAGAAGATATTTTGAAGAATGTTGCAACACTGAACTCCATTGACTTCCATGGTATGAACAGAAACCCACTGAGACATTTCTCAAAATATCTTCTTTAGTGTTCCACTGATGAACGAGTCATTTGGCCATCTGTGTAGAAATAAATGATGACAGATTTTTTTCGTTGAACTGTCATGTTTTTATTTAGTGAAAGATAGGTCTTAGATTTCTCAACGCATCAGATTGATCCCCTAGTATTCACCAATCATCACGTTGAACGTGCTCCTTTTATTCAGGCAAAACCGTATTTGTCGTCGTCCTTTTATGAAAGTAGCTTGCGTTTGCTCCCGTTGTCCCAACAAAGAACAAACTTCATCTTCATACAGCCTTCAGGCAAATACATCCTAACAAAGTGACTGTGTTCTTGGCCACACTGTTTCTCAAAGTTAATTTTAGACAAAAGAGTCATTTGTTTAATGAAGGTAGCCCAGTAGGCCGGACTCTATTTTTACTCGAGTGTGTGTGTGTGTGTGTGTGTGTCATCCATGGAGCAAAGGCAAAAAAACGTGCAAGATGCAGCCAGGTCTTGATTTGCACTAATTCTGCCTCCTGAATCTCAGCTCGGCTTCATTTGCTGATAATTAGTTGGCATTCTCAGCAGAAAATCAACAAATAATGGAAGAGTGTGTCGCTTGCTTGTGTGCACAGCTGAGGTTGGTGTTTGCCAGCATCAAAGCTCCGTCCCCTCTCTGCCCCGCCGCCTGCCTGCTGGATGAACGCACACATTTGCGAAGGCGCGCGCACACGCGCACACGCGCAGTCAGACGCATCTGGGCTCCGTCATCTGATGAGCTTCAGTGAATCTCTTCTGCCCCCTGCAGGTCAATGTGGAGCGCACGCGCCTGCTCACTGTAGATACTCGATGTTAATTATATGAAGAGCTCATTGTAAAACTGAAACTAGTTTACTAAAACTGAACATCACAAACAATAGCTCATCTCAAAGAATATTGAAGGGATGCTTACAGTAAATACAATGAAATTTGACTTTTTGACTTATTTTTTAACTTTACTTTTATATGAGTAAAGTTTCTGTCTGTGTACTTTGGATGACGTATGCAACGCAGGTTCATCGGGCTTTTGGTGGGCTGTAAAAAAAATGAAATTTAGACAAAGAGTTTTAGAAATAAGTCAATAAAAATATCGTTCAACTGAAGGTTTTATTTCCTTCGTTTTTCTTATGTTGATGTTTTAACACACGAGGCCAGGGACCACTAGGGGGCATCATTTAAAGCTGTGTGAAGATGATGTTAAATTATTTGAAAGACAAAACAAGCATCAACAATAAGCTAAAACATGTTAAACTCGATATATTTCTGAAGTGTATATTTCTTTATACAGTATATAGGATGAGTTTGGTTCCAAAATGAGATAACTCAATGATTTAAAAATCATGTTTTTTATTGTGCATTCCAATTAATATCAATAAAACTGCAGTTGGTTTGTTTTGATTTAAGCCATTCTAACTAAAAATACAGCAAACTAACACAATAAAAACATGATAACATAATAAAAAACGTTATCTTATTCTGGAACCAAACTCTTCAAATTAATATAGTATATATATATATATATATATATATATTAGGGCTGTCAAACAATTAATCGTGATTAATCGCATCCATAATAAAAGTTTGTGTTTACGTAATATGTGTTGTGTACGGTGCATATTAATTTTGTATTTATGATTAAACACACATGAATGGATATATTTAAGAAAATATAACAAATAATATACGTTTGATTAGAATTTTAAGTATTGGTAAATTTAAATAATACATTTAAATATCTCCTAAATATATAGACAAGTATGCGTATGGTTTGTGTTTATGAATACAAAATGAATAAGCACAGTAAACAGATATATATTATGTAAACACAAACTTTTATTCTAGATTTGAATTAATCACGATTAATTGTTTGACAGCCCTAATATATATATATTAGTTGTACTTGTGTGGTGTAGTGTCATCTGTAGAGTAGGTGTGTGCTTGTGTCAGATTTAACCTCGATTGTAAGCAAATGTCCGGAGACGAAGGGTAAAGACTGAGTTTTATACACATTGTGTGTATCAGTCAGCGGTCCCCATGATGTAAACTGATTATCGCGGAAACTAAATGATGTTTATTTGAAGATGTAAACATGCAGAAAGGTTTGTTAGATGTGTTTTTGGTTAGCGATAGTAAATAAATACCATTAGATCTGGACACCAAGTCCCCACAAGTATATCAGAACACACACGTGTTGTACTGGTTCTGCACACAGTAGAATATGAGTCTGGTTTTATATCAGGATTACAGCAGAACTTGTGTTGGTTTTGTAAGTTGACCCAGTTCACGTTAGACATATGGATGGTGAGACTCTATATATCAGCTTGACCTCATGAATACTCCCACAATGACACACACGACACAAGAGGTGACATTGTGTGCTTGTGTACAGAGATTTAACTCTCACCGGCACCTTCTCAACATCTCCAACAGTGAGAATATTTGCAGGTACTTATAAAGAGTACAGAAATAAAAACGGAAGGATTTTCTTTAAGTTGCCTTGAAGGAAAGCTGGGTGTTTTGAAACAGGGCCGTGAGAACAGCTGTGTGTGCAGATAAAACTTGTGAGGTAGTTTGGTAATAGGATTGCTTAAAGCTGGAGGTGTCGACATGAGGAAGCAAACGCTGAGAATCTTTACTGTAGCGTTTCCCAGCCAGCCCGGGTTCATCCAACGCAACGCATTGTCACATGTTTAGAAAAGAACATGAATGTGTTAGCGTGTTGTGCTTTGAGATATCACCAAATCCACAGCATCACAATCAATATTCATCTCATGTTATACCTGAAAGATGTTACTGTAGTAATTAGTAATTGTACAGAATTTCAAAAGTTTTTTCCTTTTAAACTGTGGTTGCCATAGTGATCGTAGTAAACCTGCGATAACTATGATTTCACAGTGGTAGTGATGGTAATGATAGTAAACCATGGTTAAATTTCATACGGGAAACCAGATTAAACCAGTCAGGTTTCAGTTGATCGATGGGTTGTTTGGCATGAGTTTCGGTCAAAAACTGTCATCATACAGCAAGTTAAAACTAAAACTAACATCGTGCGATATTGCTATTATCAGTGTTTCTTCCATCTTGGATTGTCTGAAAGGGTGACATCGTGATGTATCGAACTTCTGTTGGTCACACATCGTCACGTGAAAGGAATCCAGAGGTTTTACCAAACTAGAACATGTGAACACGATGAAATGCCAAACTTTTTCACATGACCTTGACTTTCCCGTCAGTACTGTACAACGACAAATAATCTAGTTTGACTGGAGCATTAAAGCTCATCATTTAGTCATATGTTCACCTGTCTTCAGTGTTGGGTAAATTAATCTGAAAAAGTATTTCATTACTAGTTATTAATAATGTATTCAATAGTGTCATTACATTACTGTACAGATGACTTGCTCCAAAAAGTATTTAGTTACTTATTAATAATGACTTTCTTTATCATACATCAACCTTGATTAGTTCAGTGTTTCAAGAATAATCATGAAATGGCTTGTTTAATTCATTCATTTTAATAATATACTGTAAAACTACATAAAATAGTATTAATAATCCATCTGTCCAAGGATCACAAATGTGAGAATTATACGTAAGAATTTTAATGTCAATTCCACTATTGCACACAAATATATTACACACAGTATTTAGTTTGATTACATCAGATGAAACAGCAGAAAACATATCAGTAATCCCTTACTTGACTATTTTAAGGGAAAAGTAATGAAATTAAAGCAATTAATTATGTATTAACTAGTTACACCCAACACTGACTGACTGACAGGTGTTACCATGGAAACCTTTGACAATGTATACCGTTGATTTTTTTAAGCAGTAAACAGGCAATCATCACTGTGTGAAGTATGATGTATCAGCTACATTATTTCTGCTTTTGGACTTTTATTTTGAAGCTTGGATTTCTACAGTTGTGTTCTTGTTTTCCAGTTCCTCTGTGTCTTATTTTGGTAAATGTTCTTTTTTTATTGTATTCTCTGACTGCTTGTGTCTGTTCTTTATGGTCTGTAGGTTGGTGTCTTTTTAGTTTTAAACACTTTCATTGGATGTGTAACAGAGGCAAGCTAGTGAAGTGCTGTGCGGCTCCTCGATAGAGTGTCCGACTCCCATGCTGGACCGACCCGGTTCGAGGCACGCTAGGAACGGTTTGTTCCGGTTACAGATGCACGGGAAGATCCCTTCCAATCTGTTTTTGTTGTTCAGACTAGTGTCTAACATTAATTTTTATATTTAATTTAAATTACTATTTTATTGTATTATTATTGAATAAATAAGCAATAGTTTGAAATTTATTCTATATCATTTTTTTATATTATAACTCTGCATCTTTATTTATGTAGATTATATACAGTATATATTTAATTGTAGGGAAGTCATTATGTTTTTCGTGTGCTCTGAATAAAGCACTGACTCCTACAAATAAAGAGAAAAGCACTTTTTAGTCAGTTCAGCATTTTTCTTAAAGTCTCTCTTCCATATGTTGGGTCGGTGTTTCAGAAGACAACATACAAACATGCAGATATAATCACGTGTGTTTTGGCCTCATTCCACACAAAGGCGATGCTAATATTTGATTAATGGTCCTCTCGTGCGGCCCGCTCTCTTATAAAAACAACACAAGCTTGTGATTGGTGGACAGCGAGCGGCGTGGTCGGGCGGAGGTGACCTTGAGCCCGTGAGCTCGTACGGAGACGAGGAGGCTGCAGCCCACATCAGAACTCCAGCATCAGCAGTATTTTCTGCTCCGTTGACTTTTCATCTGAGGTGCCCTCACACTTCACAAATCACCCAAAGACTCGCCAAAGTCCACATATGTTTTCCCGAGAGCGGGACCCGACCGGTGGCCGGACAGATCGGAAGCCAGCGGGGAACACGGAGCAGAAGAAAGAAGTGTGGCAAGCACAGAAACACTATCACGCTTCAGCCTGAGCGCACTGACCCGCTTACAGAGTTACCGACTGCTAATCTGATTGTGAATGAAGCCAGAGGCCACAGCACAGGTCTGAGATCAGCACGTTATCTGTTCACGTTTAAATCTAAACTAAAATTGCTCAGGAGAATTAAAAAGAGAATCAAATGAGCGTGTGATTGTGTAAACCCGAAGAGAATGGAGGTGTAAAACCGGTGTAGACTGTTGAGGTAAAATAATCTGGATTTGATGAGAAGTGTTTGAGTTTATATCGTGATCACTGATTCAACGCTGTCTTTCTCTCTTTCGGATAAACAAGAGCGAGATGAGAAGTGAACGCAGCGTTCATTGACTGACCCAGTAGTTCATCAAATCCTCCATATCCAACATTCATAAAATATGCCTTCCAAATCCCGGCTCCAGGCCTCGCTCACCCACCTCATAAATCACATGCTGTATATTTTATGACCGAACCAGTCCGGATTGTAATAAAGACGAGTCGGCTCAGATTTATGGCTCTTTGTAATTTAGATGGGAAGGTCGGAGTCATTTTTTGCTCGGGGGCGGGGCTTAAATTACTGTTTTACGTCGGCGAAGTAGCTTTAGTTTTAGCGCAAGAATGACGCCGGCGCTCTATACGTGACTGCGAGAAACTAATTGTTAATAGCGTTGAAGTGAGTCCTAATGGTGCCATTTTCCTCAATACATGAAGGAATTAAAAATGGATGAAGAGATATTGCTTCATATAAATGCTCATAAATTTGGCTCTTAAAATCCCACAGAGAACAACAGATCAGAAATTATAGCGGCTAATGTTATTCTGAATTATGCTATAAACTCTGAAGTGCAGCGGGCTGAAAGTATCGCCCGCTGGGATCTCAACATTCCAATGACTCGCATTAAATGCAAAAATATACATACATTCATTGACTATATAGTGTTTGGTCAAACATCAGCGTGACGGATATTTACAGGTCAGAATGTAGCTGTCTGATGCCTCGTTTAGCAAAATTACAAGTGTTAAAAAAGGTCAAATTAACTCTCATAGTGTATTTATAATCCACACTTTCAGAGTGTTTATTAGAGCTTTTTTACACTGACAACTTTACTGCGTACATGATGAAACAACTTTCAATATAAGCACATTTTACATTTGTAATACTTTGGTCAGTTAATAAGAATCATTTATGTAGTTTTATATTATTTATTTGAATGAATTAAGAGTCGTTTCATGTCTATCCTTGAATCACTAATCAAGGTGTATATAAGATATAGAAAGTCATTAGTAATAAGTAATGAAATACTTTTTGGAGAAAATCATCTGTACAGTAATGTAATTACACTTTTGAATATGTAATTAGTAACTTCAGAGTCATTTGCCCCAAATTGTCTATATAAGAGTTGAAGTGAATTAAAATGGTTATGATATCTGCAAATCATGAATGAATTAAAAACCCATGATGAGAGATGGCTTCACACTACAAGCGCTCATTCTGTATATTACACGACGCTAATTGTCATGCTACTCTAGAGCCATATGTGGTAAAATGGTTACATGATGGGATCAAAACACTGTAGATGATGTCATATCTGGTTGAAACTTACAGCATTAAATTAACCAATTATGCAACATTGTGTCTCTCGACAAAATCGTTTTTCAAAAGTGTCACAGAGTATCAGTGTTTGTATCATTCAGGAAGTCAACAGATCACCTCAGCAAATCGCAAAAACGTAAACGTAGCATTGCGTAGCCGTCAGTTAGCCGTACTGTAAGTGTAACCATCACTCGTTCAGCAGACATGAAGGACACAATACTGGATTTATGACAGCATGTACCCGACTCAAGCAGGTGAAATAATGTCACCCGTAATGACGTGTAGCAGATCTCAGAGCGCTCTTATTATCAATGTGAGGTGACTGAAGACAGATCAATGCTCTTCTGCTGATGAACTGAGATCGATACGAGCGGGTATCCTCTCTCTACGGTCAGTGGTTCTGGTTTAGTCGAAGTGCATTCTGGTTAAGTTATCAGACACTTTGACAAAGATTGAACGGGACCATTATGAAGGTCAGTGTGTGTTTCCACACTTCAGGAGGTGCAGGACAATCCAATAGCACACTCTAGATTGTACACTTCATTGTTTTTGCTTCACTAGAATCAGACTGCTGGTGGAGATGGTGGTCTAGTGGGTTAAACCACTAAACTGATAAATCAAAGGTTGCTGGTTCGATCCCATCAGCCACCACCAGTGTGTCCTTGAGCAAGACACTTTACTCCATGTTGCTCCAGGGGGATTGTCCCTGTAATAAGTGCACTGTAAGTCGCTTTGGATAAAAGCGTCTGCCAAATGACTAAAAATGTAAAATGTAAATGGTTTCGCTGTATCTTTACAAACTTTAGTCACTTGATGCAGATTTCTCCATGTTCTGATTTGTATGATTTGCATGCCAATATTTGTGGTATTTATTTGCACGTTTCCACCACTCGAAAGCCTTAGCTGATGTTTTAGAGATTGTCTAGTATGTATTTCTTTGAAGAAAACATAACGTAAGCAGTACACCTTCCGAAAAGGTCCCATAAGCCCACCAACAGACGCATGGAAACCTTAAGAAACAACACATCTTGGGTGTCGAGATCCCAGCAGAAATTGTTGCCGTCCATAATTCTGTGTGCTTTGCAAAATTGTGTGTAAAGTCTCCAGGTATGTGGACAAACATCAGCAGTTTGTGGTGAAAGAAAGCAGAAAAACAGCAAGATGGCGTCTACCACACTGAAGAGCTGATGCAACAAAATCACAACTTTCAATTCACACAAGAAGCTCCCAAATGAGTTCATCACACTTCATTAACTCAGATTCACACTAAAGCGTGTCTGAAAATGAGTTTGTGAATATTAAATCACATTAAAAATGTTTGTTGAATATAACGGTGGAGTTTTGACCAAGGGCAAGATGGGTATCCAGCGGGACACAGAGACGCACAAAAACCAATGAGCTTTGATTTTTTTGACATGTCACCTTATTCAATTATTTTCTCAATGTGCATTATCAAAAAGCAGCTTTACCTTTGACCTACATGATGTTGTGTTCTTCCAAATACACAACAAAGTCACACAGGTTGTGGTGAGTAAATCATTTATTTTATTTTGGGTGAACTGTTCCATTAAAAGTTTTTTATTCTTGTGCTTTTCATGATTATATGTTTCTTGTGTTTAATCCTTTTTTAATTATTATTCATTTATAATTCTTTTTTCTACCCTACAGCATCCCTCACATCATCTCACTCTGTCTTCTTTCTCTTCATTTAGAGCAGACTTTGAAGTAAATGACTCATGTTGTGTCCAGCACTTGTGTTTTAATGACTTCATATTTAGTGAATGTGAATATCTCTTTATTTCCCAGTTTAGCAGTTAACTGTTGAAACTCATCTCAGATTGACTCTCAGAAGTGGTCACGCTGACCGCCGCTATCACGCATTCAA
Organism: Triplophysa bombifrons; assembly: GCA_029783895.1. Classification (NCBI taxonomy): domain Eukaryota; kingdom Metazoa; phylum Chordata; class Actinopteri; order Cypriniformes; family Nemacheilidae; genus Triplophysa; species Triplophysa bombifrons. Next base: position 1,304,923 of record CM056451.1, read on the forward strand.
CAATCCCTGCTGCACGTCTGACCTCATATTGATCCAAACTCATCGGTATCTTCTAGTTAGTAATGTTTCTCCTGTCACTGACCTTCTCTTATCATACAGCCTGATCTCACGGGATACACAAACTCTTTTACGATGTGAAGATTTCGTGTGAATTAACTTCTGGTTCTGTTTCATGAGCATGTCAAGCTGATATGTCAAACCCAATATAAACCATCTGTCAAGCATTGATCCCATTGACAAGACTCCACCCACAGGAAGTGATGTTAAATAAATGTTCATCCAGTCAGAGAAGTCCAGTGATGCTGATAATAGACATGAACTCTTAACCTTCCATTCATATTCATGTCATCTCTCTACATGTGTCTGGACAGGTGCCGTCATCATCAAAACAAACACAATGAAATAAATAATCATCTCTGAGAGACTTTCAATCAAGGGCCTTAAACATCGTAGTCCATCATTTTGTGTTGAAAGTGTTTTGTGTTGAGCCCGAGAGAGACGACTTCAAACGTTCACCTCTCCTGACTGTCTGCCCATCGTCTGATTCTACAGGAGAAAGAGAAATAATGCTGAAAGTTCATCTCAGGTCATGTTTTATTCATGTTTCACTGGAACAGATAAGTGGCGTCACTGGATTCTGCAGGAGTGAGGACGGGTTTATAAATCAAATCTGCATTTCTCTCGGTTTAATAGTCAAACACACTCACATACGCACACACACACACACACACACACACACACACACACACACACACACACACACACACACCTAAAGACAGTACAGTGTGTCACAGTCATCAATCTTTCCATACTGTATGAAAACCTGTCTCTCTGTTGCTGTCTGTCTGTCTTTCTGGTTTCATCTGTCCTTCTGTCTCACTCTCTGTCTGTCTGTCCGTCCTTCTGTCTTTCTGGTTTCATCTGTCCTTCTGTCTCTCTCTCTGTCTGTCTGTCCGTCCTTCTGTCTTTCTGTCTGTCCCTGTGTGTGTGTGTGTGTCTGTTAGTCTATCTAACACTGTTAGAATTCTGTGGCTCTCTCTCCTGTCTATCTCTCTGTCTTTGTCACTGTCTGTCTGTCTGTTGGTTTTGTCGTTCACAGCCTGTGCATAGTAAATTCACGTGTTTCTTTACAGATGTGGGCTTGTTTTTCAGCTCATGTGTAATGTTAGGTGTGTGTGGATGGATGTGTGTTTTAGTTTGATTGTAGAATTGTATTTCATGGCTGACGTGCGTGTGTAACACATCATCATTCGGTGTAGAGGACTGTCATTTCTAAACCCCCGCAGTTCTATTCATTGTGTAAATGTCTGGTGTGCTGTGACGTACAGTATTTCTGTAAGGTCTTGTGTGTTGTATTACAGGACAACAGTGCCCCCTGTCGATACTCCTGAAGCTTCATCAGGTCACTCCTTCATTTCATTACAACATACACAGCCCTGCTGTTTTATATGCCATCTGCTGTGACACTAAATATGTGATGTGAAAGCATCTGAGAGCTTTTAGCACTTCACAAACACACGTCTGAGAGCGATGACACAATGCAATAAAACATCAAAACTCTGTCTGTCTGTCAATGAAAAAAAACAGAAAGAAGAGATTAAACCAGCTCATTTCCAACAATCCTATTAGTTTGATCACAGAACAGTTTCATATTCAGGTGAAGATGGAGTGAATGTAAATCAGTTTGATGACTTTGCTTCGAGCAGATGTTTTTTTGTCCCCTGGTGCCATTAACATGTAAAACAAGAACCTGACAGTTTGTTATATTTATGTTTTTAAGGCATTCGTTTCTCTACCAAAACGATTCAAGCCGAACATGTTGTCCTGGAAATTTTGTTTGTGATGTTTTTTTTTATGCATTTAACTCACAGCAAACAATATGTTTTTACAGCATTGTATTCATCTTTGTTAATGCTGTTGTGCATTTTTATTTTATATACCATCACTTAGAATGACTTGAATCCTTTAGACACTTGATTTGTAATGTAAGATTATGTTATATGTTCTTTAATCGTGTATATCGTGACGATTTAATATGACTTATACAACAGCATTGATACTGTTCATGCGGTGGAGAAAGACAGATTTCAAATAGTGATTCTTCAGGAGCGGACAGAGTCGTTTAATAAAGCCCTCCGTCCTTGTCGTGTGATAACATGAATTCAGATGTAAGCTGCGGTCTTTTATTGATGTTTGATGTTGAAGGCCGTGAGGAATGAGGTGATGTTCGTGTGTGATGGTCATTTTGATTCTGGAAACATTGCGTTTGGTGTATCTCAGAGCTCGGTGTGATGGTGTAATTGGGGGAAGCTAATTGAATTTCGGGAGCACTTTAGGACAAAGCCCTGGGGATATTACCATGGCAACCTCAGACGGAACCTCCTTTGTTCCACCTATAATGTGACGTTCCGGGTGTTAATAAGATCTGTGTCCCAGGAGACACGGCTTGCATCTCTTTCTCTGTTTATCCTCGTCTGTTTGAAACAAGCAGGTAGAGGAATTTAGTCGAACGCGCACACACACAAAAGAGCAAATACAATGACTTCATACAGTATACAGCTGTAACATCAATTAAAAACAGAATCAAATGAGACATGAAGAGTCTGGATGTGTAAATGAGTGAACGACTCTGGATATGAGTCATTTGTTGAGAAATGTTTGAGTTCGTATCGAAATCATCAATAATCTAGACTTTTGATTGCAGACGAGACAAATCTGAGCTCAGTTTGACACATTGTTGACATCTCTTGTGACAGAAACATTCCTGAGATTTCTGAGGAGAAATATCTGAGATGCACATGAGACTTATAAGTGAAGTTTTCATTTGCTCACCTCCTTCACAGAGGAGAAATAAGTGAAAAATGAAATGTCATCTGTGATTTTTCTTTCTTTGAATGGGAGGATGTGAAAGACTAAAGAAACTCTTGTACCTTCAGACAGTTAATGTGTGACAGGCCTGTGTAGGCAAACAATAAATGATGTGATTGTGCATCTATAAATCAAAATATTTAACATTTCTTCTGTAAGTATCTTGATGGTATATTTCTCCAGGCAACTGGATCTTATTTCAGCTCGATGGAAAAAGATTTTCCTGAGTCTGCAGATGGAAACTCGTTGGTTGAATATTTCATCCTGACATCCATCTAATTAAGGTCAGTCATTTCTCGACCATTCCTGACCACACGACGCTATTTTTACCCTTTCCTGACATTCTCATCTTTACATTAATACTGTGGCTATATATTCCTCTCTTACATTAGTGAACCCATTTCATTTTACACGGTAAATGTATGGACAGTCTGGTCATTGGGCTCCATCAAATAAACAGCAGGAAGATGGATAGGCTACTGTAAAGGTTGTTATTTTAAGATAATGGGACTTCTGGGAATAGTGCATTATATTAAAACATAATTCAAAGTTTAAAAAAATGTATACTTTTTTACAGTAAACACACAGTCATCCAATTATTATAACTTAATGATGGCACTTATCAAATATTTGAATGAATACAAGGACATCATATATTGATTTGAGTTATTTTATTAGATTACTTAAATAAACCGCACAGTGATACAGGAGACGTGCGGTCAGTCGAGAAGTGTTTCTATAAAATAACATCATTTGTCAACAATATCACAGAATAAATGACTGCGTCTATAGGACACTTGATTATTATTCAGAATGACCTGAACGATGTTGTTGAGTGAATATAAAGTTTGCCTTGAAGAGACTTGAGGTGAATATCGTAGAAAATAATGCAGCAGATGTTCAGTGTCAACAGAGCCAAAGAAGAGAAGAGCATCTGTGCTTACTGATAACTCTTCAACATCATTACATTATTCATTAAGAGCATTTCACACAAAAACATCAAACTTTACATCCAAAACATTTCAAATCCAATAGAGAATAGAAGATTTATATACTTTTATAAATCAAAGTATTTTATCATATGAGGAACTTTTAACATCTGTGGAATCTTTGCATTATTACAATACAAAAGATTCTTGGGAAGTTTCTTTCGACTTTAAAGGGTTCTTCACATTCAGTCTCATGTCTGTTTTTAAATCTTAAGTTTTTAGATCTGGTATAGTTTTACTCTTCTTTGGAGCTTTCAGAATCAATTGTAGAATGATGCTCTTGTCACTTTTTTTCTTGGTGGCTACTGTATAAGTGATCATTGCAGTAAACTGAAAATGATGAATTTAAATTTAGATGTTGACTGCATTGTATTTAAAATACATGTAACATGTTAAGCAAGATCAAATTAAACACAGTTCGTGTATGTCTTTCTAAAGACAATCCTGTAATGACAGTAAATCAATAAATTAAGAATTACAGTTAGATTTCAAACATGACATTAGTTTAAATGTCATTCTGTCCGATCTTTAGATGAAGTTGATAATAATAATGAAATATTGTTCCAGTGGATTATGGGACAATAGTTCTATCCAATCTGTCAGTGAGTTTATCCGCTCGAAAGGAGTTCTTCTCACTTACTGCAACCCATCTCTCATAGATTAACATAGGACAGAAATGGATGAAACATCTGATCTGATTTTTTATGTTATAAATAACTGGAGAACAAGTCTGCTATTGAGTAAGAAAGTGATCTGTGCGGTGTAGAAGGTCTGCTGTCTGTCTAGTTTGAGACTTTATGAGATGAGAGATTCCAGTGTGTCCCAGCTGCACATTTGCTCTTTGTTATGAGAAGCGTACAGTATGTTAAACAGCACAACTGAGCCAGGGAGGACTAAAGAGTCGTGATGTCGACCCATACAAGCTGTAAAGAAGAAGACGGCCGCTGTGAGCCACCAACTAAATGTGTGAGGTGTGATTGCAAAATTTGGCTTTTTAAATGCAGCTTTTGATCACAAGTAGGACACGGGGGGCTGAACGGCCGAGCCGGGTGCTGCACGGAACGGACACACAGGATGAATGCATCCCGGAGCAAGACCAGGTCTTTATTCAGGGGAATTTGCAGGGCAGCGTTTGTGCATCCGCTACCTTTGTTCTCAAACTAGAAAGGTGGGATGAAGGAAGGCGTTCATACATAAGACATGACAGCTTTATCCCCACTAATACGCACACATATAATCATTGTCTCTGTCAGCGGGGCTAAAGGTTAATCTGTGCATCATTGGTCACTGTTATGTTTTATGCTACAAAGGTAAAGCATTGCTTTAAGATTAAACCCCATGTGATCTTTGAAAAGCCGGACACACAACAACCTTCAAAATGCTCAGCGCCAGATTGCCTCGCAAAACTCAAAACTCATTTCAGAAGCTGTCACAATAAAATATTAGTGCAGCGTTTCCACAAAGACGCAGGTGAATGGAAAAATCACAATACCACAGCATGAATAGAGCTGTTTTTTATCTGCGATGCTGAAACAGAAAGCACATCCCGTTCCTTTTGTTCCCAAAACTGCACTTTGCTGTTTGAGGTAAAAGTCTCATTTTCATCTCTTGAGCGCGCCATCATTTTTGGATGTTGAAGGTTTTTTGTGTTTTTGAATGGGGAATGACTTACGAGCTACTCATTTGTGGCACGTTTCATGAATTGTGATGAAACTGGTGCCCTGTTTCTCTTTTCACATCGCAGGCAAAAATCTGCTGTTGCGAGGCATACTGTAGATAAAGAAACTAATAGCTAATGTTAAATGAACCTTGCATAATAATATAGTTTATTGTTCATGCTATATACATAAAATGTCAGAATTTGGACTTAATCTGTTTGAAGAAATTAATTATAGTAACTTACATTTACATTTATGCATTTTACAGATGCTTCTATCCAAATGGACTTACATTGCATTATACTATAAATTTGTTTCGGAGTATTATAGTAACTTAATAATGTTATATTTTTATTATTATCATATTTATTAAATAATTATTTTTCCTGTGTCGATATCAACCCTGGGGGGCACGGTGGCTTAGTGGTTAGCACGTTCGCCTCACACCTCCAGGGTTCGGGGTTCGATTCCCGCTTCCGACTTGTGTGTGTGGAGTTTGCATGTTCTCCCCGTGCCTCGGGGGTCTGGGTACTCCGGTTTCCTCCCCTGGTCCAAAGACATGCATGGTAGGTTGATTGGCATCTCTGGAAAAATTGTCCGTAGGGTGTGAGTGCGTGAGTGAATGAGTGAGTGTGTGTGCCCTGCGATGGGTTGGCACTCCATCCAGGGTGTATCCTGCCTTGATGCCCGAAGACTCCTGAGATAGGCGCAGGCTCCCCGTGACCCGAGGTAGTTCGGATAAGCGGTAGAGAATGGAATGGAATGGATATCAACCCTGTCACTGGTCATTAAAAGATAAATAATTATGATTTTTTTTTTATATTGCATATGACCTGCTTGGAAAATAACAAAATGACACAAATCAGGGTATAAAATTGTATTTGTCCCTCATTTTAGAACCGGACTTAAAATTCAGTAAACTGATTAAATAAAATGAACCTCCTTTGTGTAAAGTTGTTATTTTCTGTAATAACTCTGTACCTGCTGTTTCTCTGCTTTAGAAGGATTGACTCAACATCATTCTCGTTCTTCTTGGACCGAAAAATTGAGTCGGGCAGATTCATGCATCGATACAAAGCAGCAGATTGACAACAGTAAGAGTGTAAAGCAATAAAAAAAACTCCAGTAAAGCCCTTGATAAATCTTTTCTTTTTTGATGGCCCTCATTTTCAGCTCTCGTCCAAGTGCGTTAAGGCCTCGTCTCTGTCGCAGGGCCTTGGGACCCCATTGGGCGACGGTGGTTGGCACTATAATGCTATTGTTCTCTGTGCAAAGAGAAACAGAACCCATGGACACGTTTAAGAGCTCGTGTGCTGCTGGGCTCTCTTCAAAATCTGCCATCTGTGCTTCCAATTACAGGCTGTTACAGAAGAAAAAACCTTCCAAGGATGAGCTCAGTTCAGTTTTACTGAAGGCCTACAGACGGAAAGCAGCAAGGTTCATCTCATCTGTTCCCTCAGAAATATAAAGCATCACCATTTTAATGTATTCAAATCTAATTTACATCACATTTATGCATTTGGCAAGTACTTTTATTCAAATTGACATTTATATTCATATAGATTTTTATAAGTACATGTGTTCTCTGGAGATAACCTTTTGTGCTGCTGCCAGTTGAGGAAGATTGTGAATTATTCTACAGATCATGTCTCTGGTTTGATCCCTGACGTTCACCAGATGAAAAACCCCATAAATTTACATTATAGGGATCTAGAGGATGAACAAAGACTTTTGAGGTTCTTTGGAGCACACATAAAATGAGAAAAATACTCCAAACACCCTGACATCCAACCAGTAATCCCTAAAATAGAAAAGTACAGAAAAGTAAACTTGGCTTGTAATTGGGTTTGAATATTGATATTAGTATGTGTACTTTAAAATATATTTGCCTTCCATACTTAGAAATAAACTTGAGTTATACTTGATTTTACTGAGTGAACAGTCTACTAACCGTCCACAGCATCCCATCAGCCTTTAGCAGTGAGCAAACTGTAAATCTGTATGTGTTTCATGCTCATTGAAGTCTTCTCCTCCATTCTTTCCATCCTGATAACCAGCTCTGTGATCTTCAGCTCAACAGGATGTGTTTGTAAGCACTATTCCAGGTTAATACTGATGTATTTGCCTCTTTTCTTGATGTCATTAGGTGCCAATTTCAGCTGAAAAACAAAGAAGAGATGTGCTGAATGCTAAACATGAACTCTTACCTGTAAGAAAGAGAATCTTCAGTTGACCGAAGTCAAAACTGTTTACAGCTTAGACTAAAAGAAAACAGAGAACAGAACTGAGGGAATAATACACCTTTTACTGGTCAATTTATAGAAAGACTGTTTAAAATCATGTTTCTCTCGCTGTAAACCTCTCAGTAAATCAAGCACAGGCATCTTGTCTCGTTTCTTCATCACGTAAGTGGATTTTTCAATCTTCTAGAGAGAGCGTGTGTCTTTCACGACTTTGTTTAATCTTTCTGTATCGACTATTTCATTGTTGTGGAAATCTTCAAATGTTTTAATACATCATAATTTGCAATCCAAACAAGACACGACTGCCATTATACCATGGTCTGTTTGAATACTGGATTGTGATTGGCTGGATTGGAGAAAAAAGGATAACTTTCGGCTGAATGTACAGTACACACTTAAAATATAGGAACATTATGCTTAACAAACGCGTATAACTCTCTGAACTCTACACTCTAAAACATAGAAGAACGTTGACAACAAAATGGAACTCAACCTCCACAAAATGAATGCAATAAACACTTCACAACAGGTCCAGAAGCACTTCCAGTTTAAGTTTTTATTAATTTAATTTTGTTATATTATATTGCATTATATGCATTAATATTTTTACATAAATAATTCAATATTAAAGATATTTTTATGTTTTTAAAATATTCGGTTATAAAAAGCCGGTTGGATGTATCATTTGTGTTGGGAAACAGGAAGTTCTTTCGGACCAGAGAACAATTAACATTTTCTCCAAGATGCAGATATAAATGACAAATAGCTTATAACACATTATTGCTGCTCTGGTTTTCCGGCCTGTCAGTGGTGGGATCTCTACAGTAAATACATCCTGTGCCCACATTTCCTTTTTTTTTATAAAATTGAAATGTAGATTCTGAGAGTGTGAATGTAGTTTTATCTCAGTGTGAATTTTTAATTTCTGTTTTGGGTTTGAGTAAACAGCATCACAGAATGACAGTCGATCACACATCATTCACACAGACTGAAGCTGTTCACACCTTCAAGCACAAAGTGAACAGAACATAAATGTTGCTTGGTTATTTTTCACTTGAGTGTTTTACTTTCATTTAATATTGTTTTACCTTCCTGTGCAGTCAAATGTAAGTAAATTATTAAAAAGCAATTCTCTTGCTCTGTTCGAAGGTAAGTATGTGTTTCAAAGTAAAAACAGCTTTTTGTTGTATTTCTTAGGTTGGTGACTGCATTAGAATTCTCTTTTGTCTTTAAAGAAATAAGTGTGTGTAAAATGATGAAAGTGTTATGTAAATCCACTAAAGTTATATATGAATTATTGAAGACTTCCCCTGTGGCTAATATACCAAGGCAAGATATGAATGTTGGCTTCAGTAAATGAATGAGAGTAAAAAGCAGGCATAAAAGGAAAGAATAAGTAAGGCTGTGACATAACAAAAGGCCAATTTGTTTTATAAATTACAACCATATAAACTGTCATGCCGATGTGTAATGGTTGAAGGTTTTTAGCGCCTCTCAGCGATAAAAGTTCATTTGTTATTTTATGGCGGAATAACTCAGCACAATGAAGAGATTCTGCTGTCAGATGGACACGTGCATTACACTTATGGAGCACAGGAGGAACACACACACTTCTTCGGGTTGTGTCAAATATTTGTCATGTTATAAAAAGTCTGCAAGATGAAATTGTTGTAAATAACACCAAATGATATTCCTTTGCCTGGAACCATCACTAACAGTCTCTCTTCTTTCTTTAGGAGAATACTTAAAGAGAAGCAGAATGTGAGTCACAGTGACTATCATTATCATGTTCTTAATTTTTAATTATGATTTCACAGAAAATATCAGTTTTAAGTCTTTTCATTTAGCATGTACAGAGAGGTAACCTGCAATGTTATGTTTCAAACAGAGACGGCGACAGAGAGCCAAACATTATCGATGGCACCTTCAGAAAAAAAATATGTTTTTGAACAAACAGTGAGATATGTTTTGTTTTTGGTGAACTATGTCTTTCAGGAACTTCATTTTTTTAAATACATATTATTTGTTTGCGCTATAATCTTAATTAGACACTAATAATGAGCAAGTACCGAAGCTGTTTTACAATAGAATGAACTAGAACAAACTGGAGAATTCTGTCCTGTAACACGACACAACCCTACAGTCAGAGAGAGAGAGAGGAGAGGGGGGGGCGCTGTGCCAGAGGGGAGGGCTTCATCTCAAAGTGTTGGAGCAGCACATTTCAGAAGCGATGGATCATGGTGTGTCCCTGACCATTCATTACCAGCCACAGCAAGGTCCATTAGAAGTGATACGCCGAACACCGAGAGGCAAATAAAGACAAGAGAGGAAGAAGGTGGTTGCTAGGGTGTTCTGTGCGGTTGCTAGGGCACTGTTGTGTTGTGGGCAGTGGGGTGCTACGGTACTGTGCGCTGTATGATTAGCATTGTAATGGAATACAGTGTGCTGGAGCTCTCCGTGGGCCTGAGACCCCTCTCTTTCAAAACCAAACTCCACACTCATGCTGCACGGCTACATCTAATAACACACTCCGGTAAAGCAATATGACACGCGCAGGAGCAACACGAGATGTGAATAGGTGGAATAAAAAGTACATTTGAGCCATAACCGGATCACAACTGTAACCACATACAAGTGCATGATTTCATTTTGATTCAGTTCAGAATGGAGCTCACGCTCTGCAAACCCAAAGCTGTTTTTTATTTGCTGTATTAAATGGAATTGGGAGCTTGTTGATCATATTATCGCACATAACCTGATGGCTCGAAAAACATTAGATTTTCTGCTTAGGTTCACCTCCATTACAGGACATTAATTCTCCATTCGCTCTTTGTAATAAATATTATGAAGGCGGTAATGGAGTGCATTGCTCTTTATGACGAATAGCTTTGGCCGGGTTTCTGTGCACCGTTTCTGGCATCTCTAGGATCCGCTTTTGCACGAAAGACTTTGAATCATTGGCTAAGTGCAATCATTCAGAGTCCAGACGTCTCATACAATGAAAAGCCCTGATATATCGTGTCCCACATGAATGGCTGTAAAATGCCACAAAGGCTGCTTGAAATATTTAACAGTGTCTCGTTTATTGGGATATTTATTTATTTATTTTTGCCAAGCATTACATTTTTTTATTTATTTTTATGGAGACAGCAGACATACACTTCATTAGATAGAGGAGCATTGTGTGCAACAAATGCCCTTCTACAACTACAACAAACTACATTACTCATCACATACAGAGGGATTCTTATTAAGATGCCAGCTTGTCCCTAAATCAGGAATGCTGTTGCGCCAGTTCACTTTATCCCCGTCTGCAGATCATCGGACTGCCTCGAAATCTGCATTACACCACTGAAGTGTAAAAATCCCTGACCTGCAAGGATAGGCAATATTATTCATATTAGCATGAACAGATCTCATTCCGTAATTGAAGTGATTAAAATGCTGGTGCAACCCACTTCTGTAGATATAAGCCTGTTGTACAAGGTTGAGTGGGGGGAAAAAATATCAGCATTTAAGTAACCGTCTTCTGGAAAATATTCCAGAAGTATTGATTGACCAGGAAATCATTTAAATAAAAGTGCCCTGCACTTCATTGTCTGTATTGTTATTGTTACCTTATAGATGTATTAATCAAATTGGAGGATGAAATGAAAGTCTTACAATCTCCTGTTCTCGTGGCCTTGAGACGTCTTGAGTTCAGCACCACGGACAGCAGCCACAGACACACGACTGAACACATCAACACACAGGATGCTGAAGGTCGATGTCCTCATCAAAACGCTGCTAGTGCACAAAATACAAAGCTTGAGAGGGAAGAAAACTCACTTCGTATTGTTTTTCCCATCTTGAATCTGAGCAACAGTGAAAAATGAACCGCTGTGGATTCTTACACACTTCTCTTGGGTCCTTCACACGCTCCGTTCTGTATAGAATCCTACAAACAAAAACATGCTTGTCTGACGAATATAATGTTTTATTTTCTTATTTTAGTTGAAATAGCACCCAGGTTTCACTGGATTTTGTGGCGGTGTAACAGTTTCAATCACATCCTGCTAAAACCGTGTTTCGCATGCTTTATATGAATTTAACACCCTTATCATTTCACCCACAGTCACTACAGCTGCCGAGTGTAAATAACTTTGTAAAGCAATAAATAAATAAGGTTTGGCCCTCCAGCATCAGACGTGGCCTTCTGAAGCGCAGGCGAGACTGTGCGAGTCAGACGCACGCAAAGGAAGGACAAATTGTTCATTTACTGGTGAAAATCAAGAAAACAAGCATGGCAGAGCTATCTGTAAGATAGAAGCTGGACTCATTACATGCAGTAAACCGGTTAGAGTGGCTCTGTCTGGACCAGAGCTTGTTGTCGTGTTGTTTGTCAAATTCAATTTGGCTGAATCAGGGGTCTTCTCGCCATGCGGGTCAAGGCAATTTCAACGACAATGAGCCTCATATATATCCACTGGGGAAGTACGTGTGAACGTTATGCATCTTCTCTTAAGGGTCTCTCTTTATATATACTGTAGGCTTTTTTCTGTATGGCAGGTCTAAATTTAAAGCACACAGCTGCCGAGCGATGGGGGATCATCAGGTGGTGGACATTATGGAGGACACATCTGTTTTAAACAGAACCGTGTGTGTGTGTGTGTGTGTGTGTGTGTGTGTGTGTGTGTGTGTGTGTGTGTGTGTGTGTGTGTGTGTGTGTGTGTGTGTGTGTTGACATGCAGGTGCTGCTGGTGTCCTATTCTGCTCACGTCATCTGAGCTTCTGTTTGAGGTTAGTTCACATGACTTTACAAGTGAAATTACTCTGGATGAGTTTAAATTATTTGACATTTAAGAGCAGTGAATTTTATTGAGCCGTGCTCTTGAAAATCTCATGGTATTTAGATGTTGCACCCTCAATGTAGACTGTACATTACTGAACGTGTTTAAACACACGTATAAATTATAATAAACATAAAATGCATAACAGTAGCATCATAGAATAAACAAAATAATGACAAAGTAGGAATACAAAAATATTAGACACCCAGTTACGAAGACGGAGTACGACATTTTGTGGTTGTTAAATTTTTTTTATTGAAAATAATAACGAAATAGTATTAAAATACAACTCAAAGTCTGCATTGTTTCTGCCCTGAACACAGATGTAGACAAGAAATGTAAACGTCAATTTTTGCATGAACATTGTGTAGTAAAACATTAGAATAATATTTTTTTGCATCAAACACTTCTGCTGTCTGTGTGTGCTGAATGTTATAGATGTGCTTGTGTGTTCTTTTCGTTATGTGTACGTTATGCACGTTGATGTGGTGTCGTCTTGTGTGTTGTGTATTCTGGTTTTGTTCTACTATTCTTGCTTTGTTTGATCGATGTTAATGCATTTATTTAGATGTCATGTGTGTATGTTAATGGTTGTTGAGGCTCCTCCAGTGCTGCCGCCTTCCGGTCACGCGCGTCACTATAAACCACCACCGCTTCACGCGCGACGCTCAATCCACGCGCGGCGGCACCGCGAGCGGAGCGCAATGACACCGAAAGACGCGCGTCTCATGCTGCTGCTGATGCTGCGGCTCTGCGCCGGAGGAAACCCCGACGAGGAGCGACACAAGCCGGGCGACGCGGAGAGCCCGTGCGAGCTGAAGACCGTCACCGTGTCCACGCTGCCCGTGCTCCGCGAGAATGAGTTCAGCTTCACCGGCGCGGGCTCCGGGAGTCTCTCCGGCGGCGAGTCTAGACTCTTGCTGTTCGTCCGGACAGACCTGCCGGGACGCATCTCTGTTCTGGATGATCTGGACAACACGGCACTGCCCTACTTCACCTTAGGTGAGAGCTGAGAGCTGTCCGTGAGTGTGTGTGTGTGTGTGCTGAAGTGAGAGATGATGCACGAGCTCTGTATGCTTCTGGCTCTGCTGTGAAGATCTGTTTTCATGCACGGGGATTCAAGAGAGCAGCTGAAGGAGCTGTGTGTAGGTTGATGTTCAGTTCTGTTAGTGTTCAGACCATTGTGCAGGGACCCGCACTTGCTCCAAAATAAAGGTTCTCCTCTGGTACTTCACAGCATCTTCATCCTTGTGTTCTGTATGGGATCTGTGAAGTCCAGTGTGTCAGGTGGATAGTTAATGCCATTTCCTAATCCTATTCTGTTCACCATCTGAAATCGTGTTGTTACAATGATCATTGTGTGAAACATGAATAAATGCAGTTAGATTTTGTGTTCGTACCCCCAGCAATGATCTGTTTGTCAAATTAAATGCAAATATTTTAACATTTCTTCAGAGCTTAATCAAGTATATAGAAAATCATAAGATAACAGCTTTTAAATAACAAAAAATATCACCAGGGTCTCTGGGACATCAAAGATAAAGATTCATCTCCGAAAAACATGAGGGATCACTGTGGGTTCTCGTGTTGCTTCTTTGGAGGTGTTGAGGTTCTTTTGAAGCTTTGATGTGTCATTTTAGATTCTTTAGATCTGCGTTTTGGCTTGTGGGATCTTTAAAGCCCCAGTATAGAGAGGGATTTTGACTTCAGCAGACAAAAGGTTTTGCCAGGGTTGTATTTTAAAAGTGAATATAGAGTATAAAACGGCATCGATTTCTAGAGACGTTTCCAAATGTTAGTTGGATTTGCCACAGGAGTCGATGATGATGATGATGATGTCGATGATAAAGGTTTTGCAATGTATCACCGCCTGTAGTGTTCATTGTAATGGAATTGACCTGCAGCAGAACACTGAAAAGAACACATCTGGGTTTGTAATATTGTGCATGATCAACAATAATGAAAGCGGCTCTGTATTGACCAATGCTTTGGCCTTTCACCTTAATATAGAATTCCAGTTACGCTCAAACACAATATTGATACTGACTGAAGAGAAGAGAACGACAGGGGAATATCACCGTTCATGCATAGCTCATATGATCCTGCTGCACGTTACATGATCACTTGGACTTTGGACGTGAAGTTTGTGCTGGGAATGGAGACAAAATGTTTGATTTTGCCAGATTTGTTCATTCTAAAATACTGTATTAGGAGAGTGGAAAATGTCTTTCCAAAATTGAGAGAATTCTGAAAAGGAAAGCAACAGCGCACATCATTTATTCATACTGCAATGCATGCTGGGAACCCAAGAGCTGGAACGGGACTGTGGCCATCGTGGTTATAATGTGTTGCACAGATCCTAAATCACAATACTGACACCATCCTTCGTGGTTATTAATTATTCACTTAAAATATCTAGACAAATATCTTAAACATTACAGGCAGTAGTAGCCAGGAATAGACTGTACATTAAAAACTAAACACGTTGAAAATCAAAAGTCACATGTACAGCTCCCTAAAGTCATTCTGATCAAATGTGTAAATGCATGTGTGTGTTATATAGGTTTGTGTTGTCTGTCCTCCGAGGCTTTGTGTTCCTCAGGCAGGGTTTGTAGGCCAGACTCGATGCAAAAACTCTGGTGTAAGGACTGTGAGAATCTAACATAGAAATCTAAATAAACTTCCCATCTGGAGTTCATTGACTGGAGAGATGTCCAACCACCGTTAGGTTGAGTGTTGAAAACATTACAGCTCCTGCAGAAAACAAGCAGCGGTGAACAGACAAACTTTGAGCGAGTCTGCCCCACAAACAAAAATGAATGGGTTTAAAGACGACACTTGGGGAGAACTGTATTTGTTCACTCCATGGACTGAGAATTATAAATCCTGACATTTAAAGGGACAGTTCATCCAATAAATAAAAAATCTGTCATCATTTATTGAAAGAATGTTTGGAACCCAAAATTGTGAGGCACCATTGACTCCCATGGTAGGAAAAATTGTGTAATTTTTTCTTCTGTTGAACACGAAATAAGATATTTTGAGAATTTTAGCCTTTGAATATCATTTACATTTTTCCTACTATGGGAGTCAATGGTGCCTCAGAACTGTCAATTGCTGACATTCTTCCAAATATCTTTCTTTGTGTTTAACCGAACTAAGAAATGTACACAGATTTGGAACAACAAGAGGGTGAGTAAATAATGACAGAATTTCCATTTTTGGGTGAACTGTCCCTTTAAGTAAATGACACCAATCAAATGTGTGTTGTGTTCTTACACAGGGCACTTTCCCGTCAGTTCTGAGCCCGTGGTCGTTTAAAGAATTCATAATAGAGATTCTATTGATTCAAAGCCTAATTTATATACAACTAAGACACGTTTGCACTGAGAAACATTCCAATCCATAAATACAATGAATTTGCTTTGGCCGGCTGTTAAACTGCATGAGGTTTGTTAATGACACTCATGTTTTTGTGCTGAGACATCTCACGTGAAAGCAGCATAACGCCTTCGATCTCCTCCGTCTCTTATTAATGACAGTCGTGTGCTCAATCCGCTCTCTCTGACCCTCTCTCTGACCCTTCCAGTATCCAGAGAATTTGCTGACCTTTTCCTGATTGTTTCTGTGTCATCTGCTGGAAAACAGTCTTCAGCCGGACGTCTGAGTTTCTTCAGGCCCGGTGGTGACCCACGCTCGGCTCCGTCCGTATACTGCAGCGTAGTGATACCCGACTAAAGCTTTGGTTTCTGCTCTCTGACGGACCTGAATCCATATCACTGTAATGAAGAACTTCAGTCGGACCCCATCAGCAGATCTCGCCGAGACAGAAATGAACGCTGGGAAGTATTGATCATTGGCACGGCCGATCATCTTCTTTTGTGTTACGGCTTCATGTTTGTCTTTCATCAAGATTTATGTGCAGCCGATGAGGAGAATGTGTCAGCAAAACAACTGCGAATGCAAACGTCACTTTTAATGGCAGACCACCTAACAACACCTTGGCAACCACTAGCACACCCTAGTAATCACCTGGCAAAACCTCAGTAACCATTCAGAACACTGTGGCATTGAGTTTCAGCATGTGGGACGTGTACATCAGAGATGACATTAACCCCCTGTGTGAAAATCACATTTAGTCCAACAGCATTTCATCATTTATTTAAAGACAAAACCAACAAACTATTGAAACCACAGGAGGTAGCAAAAACACGTTTGTGTTTACCTCTCAGCATGTCATCTCAAGCTGTTGGAATAAAATATAAAATAAGAAAAAAAACAGACAAACACAGAAAAAGAGAGAGAGAGAGATAGAAAGAGAGAGAGAGAAGGAAGGTTTTTGTGAGCAGCGCTCAAGAGCTTTACCTCGCATCTCAGACATGATTTATTACCTGAAGCACGAGGGAATGTTGAGAGACAGAGAGGAGATTAAAAAAAGACGAGATGGAAGTTTTTGATCCGTTCTGCGGTTTGTATGCTTTGTGTGGTCTTTTGTATTCAAGGTGAAGAATTTCATAGAGCGGACGCTGGAATAATGGCTGACAAACATGCATATCTCTGTATTTAGGTATTTGGCTTGAAAAGACCTAATGGGTCATTTTTTCTGTAAACTTTAAATAATGATGTCATCAAACTATGCAATTAAAATGTTGTTATCAACACCTCTCGGATGAATAGGTAAACTTTGAGATTGTCATTCCCAGTTAAACCAGTGTTGGTGTTGATGGCTAATGCAGTTGACTGGATTTCTGAGACTATCAGAGAACACAAGAAAAGACACAATTATCATGTGCGCCTTTCCATTGATTTCTTTAACCTTTTGTAAATGTCAGACTAATTGAAGGAGGTTTGAGGATAATGAGTTTCTCCTCAATGCAAAGAGCAATTAGCACAAGCTGAATGATTATTCCTTGTTTTCAAGCATCTGTATAATGTAAAACCCTGCACATGCACCTTTGGTGGTCTTCACCATCATTTTAAATAAACTCTCACTTCCAAAATCTAGTGAGTTGTGTATTTATGGCTGGATTACACTACAAGACTTTTGCTCAGATTTTCAGTCTGGAGTTGTTGCAGAAAGTCTGTGCCAGTCTGCAGATTTCATCATGTATCGTTCAAAACGTCTGCAAGTGTATGATGTCTGTTCTTTTTTTAATCTGTTTAGATTTTAAAAGTCTTGTAGTGTATTCCAGCCTTTTAGACGCATTATTAAAGTATGCTTCAACAATGCAAAATGCCGTTGAACACGAGAGAGAAATGTTGATTTTAAGTGAAAGTTATCGTCAGCATCATTATTAAGTTGTTAAGTTGATAAATTGTGAGTTTTCTGCACTTTTATTTTTATTAGACACAGTTTGCTTTGAACATCAAACTCTTTTGGGATTCATTTTGGAGTCGAGTCCGGTTTAATTTATGCTCCCTTGAAAGTCAGCTGACTATGTAGAAATCAGCTCTGTGGTTTTTGGAGCAAAGCTAAGTGTCTGTCCTTCATGTAGTGTTCACTAAATACACAAACAGCGGGGATGACGTGTAGTCAGTGTACACAGATAACACTCATGCTCGCATCTATACAGCTGTGGAAAAAAAACGAATCAAAATCACTTTATCTGAATTGAAAATTGACTATCGGTGTGTGTTTAGGTAAAATGATCCTTTTTGTTTCATTCTGTGAACTACTAACAATATTTCCCCCAAATATCAAATAAAAATATTGTTTCTTTTTGCTAAAATGAAAACTGGAGAAACAGGTGAAAATAACAGAAAAGATGCTCTGTGTTTTTCAGACCTCCAATACTGCAAAGAAAACAAGTTCAGATTCACTTTTAGGCAACACAATGCTCATATTTCTACTTGTATTTATATATACTTGTAATTATGTGATAACGTGTATTTTTAGTTTTCATGGGTCTTATCATGCTGTCAGTCTTTCACATTGGACTGGAATGGAAACAATACAGAAATGATGATTACATGAATGTAATTTGGAATGATCTCGAAAAAACATAAAAATGAAAGCGAATGAGTTGGTGTGTAAACATTTTAAGAGTAACACAATGTTCATGTCTCAAATAAACTCATGTTCATGGGCCACGGAGGCTAACAGACACATTTTTAAAGGACTGCATGGACATAAAATAATGCATTTTAATGCGTTTTGTCACTTTCTATCAATGAATGCGTGGCATTCATCTTAATGGACACTTTGATAGTCTCCTGCGAGGAAATCAAAGCGTAACCTCAGCAGGCTCGCCATATTCATGGAAATTTCAGAGAATTGTTAAATATGAGCATAGAAATCAGTTTAATTTATGGGACTGAATAAGATCTTAAAACCGTGGATGTTATTCATTGTCTAGATCCTTTTTGGACCCTGTTTTGTCTTGAATATGTTACATGATTTGTGCTGATGTATTTTTATATAAATGACCTTTATTATATCAATTGGTCCAAAGCGACTTGAAGTTTCAAGCGATGCCTTCTGTTTTTTGCTGTTGTGATTGATCAATTTTGTGTGTTTTGTAAGAGTGCCTGACAAATTTTACAGTTGTTTGACTGAAACTCCTCCAGCAGGGTCACGCTCAATTATTCATGATGAAACGCACCGACTCTCCCCCATTTGCATTTATAACTCGCTTTTGTCATTTTTATAGAAACTTTGAGCAGTGAAACAATGAAAGTGTTTGTGCCGTGTGGTGTGACGGAGCGTCTGCGGAGCGTAACACATCTGATGCTGGACGCCGAAGCGTTGTGTTAAACACCACCAGCTTTATACAAAGATTTAATCAACTTTCTGTAGGCAGCAACCTTTGGATTTACACAAACCTTTGATGAATTAAAACCAAAATTATTTGACAGTGGATAAACTGCTTCTCAAATAAAAGCCAGAAAGTGCTGTGGCGAGCAAACACTTGTTTATTGTTTTCTAGTAAAGACAATGCATACTTTAGTTTCAGCTGGACATTTGGTCATTTAAAGACAAAAATCCATTCTTTAAAACGGCTTTGTTAGCCGTATGTGTGTTTAGCCGTAAGTTAATGGCAGGACTCTCTCAGATCCGTCCACAGAACTGCTGACAGAGAGTCTGAACTGGCTGTTTTTTTGCAGTGTGTTGAAGTTGCTGGGTTATTTTTAAGAGTAAATTCAGACCTTCTGTACTCATCACTCCAAATGTAAAGGTCAGCTTTACTTTCTTCCTCCATGTAGTGCTTACTGAACCTCTTTTTCTTATTTTATCTCTTTTAATGCTTGACAGTATATCAAAAAGACAAAAACATGAGTCAGAGCAGCGCCCCCTATCCACCCACCCAACCAATAAATAAAATAATACGATTAAAACTATTGTAAAATGGCTAAAAAGTGAAAGAGAGAATGTGAGATATGTACAAGATACTAGGGCTTTGCAATTTATCCTATTTGTTTTTTTTATTTTAATTGCAGATTCCACCAATTGTGAATAAAATTGAGGTACAAATTATTGTGCTGCAATTATTTTCTCATTCCTTTTACATTTATTATATACCTTATTTCAATATATCCATTTATGCTTTGTTTAATCTATTCCTAAATTGGTATTTCTTATAACATGTCAACATTAATTTTCGGTTTGATCGTGTTAAATAGTCGTGATCTTAACATTGGGCAAAATAATTGTGATCATTCTTGTCATAATCGAGCAGACCTACTGTACAAAATGCATGTCGAACATTTCAATTGAAAATGAATTTACGCATAGGAACTAAAACAAGAAACATTTAAATATAAAAATTAGCAAACATATGCTTTTTTTATCGTACCATGTTCTCTGTGTGATTTTTACTAGTGTTTGAAGTCTTTTGCGTTTATTGATTTTACGTGTGCTTAATGGGACAGTTCACCCAAAAATCATCATTTATTCATCCTCAAGTTGTTCCAAACCTGTATAAATGTCTTTGTTCAGTTGAACACAAAAAAAGAAATGTGAAAGAATGTTTTCCATCCATTTTCAGTTCACTGTCAACGCGAATAAGTTGGGAAAACTTTTGAGGGAATCAGTTACATCAGATCTCATGATGTTCCCCATTTTAAGTAAACAGAACTATTATGTTTTGAGTTTGTTGTACTCATGCATATTAATTCCTTTTAATTTGGAACATTTATTTTATTTTAACATTATTACATTTATCGATCAAGATGATTCCTTTTTTATTACAGTTAAATAAAGAAAAGGTCTTATTAAGACAACCTAAACATTTCAGCTACATCAACAATTAACAAACAGCTTTCACAAATAAATATCAAAGGTAAATGAACATGCATCATTGACGAGGCTTTTTTCTTTTAAAAATGCATAAAATAGCACATTTTACTCTCCTAATCCAGTCTCACTCAAAGCATGCTGGGAACTTAAAATCATTCTCATCAAATTGTGTTGAATTTACTCATTTAAATAGCTCAAAACTAACAATTAATTACAGGGACTCAAAAGAATTAAGTTTACACTTCTTTAATTACTTTGAACATTCAGGTTTTAAAGCAGATATTATTTACCATCATAGTAGAAACATTTTTGTTTCTTTTTTTGTTCTGTTGAAGACAAAATTAGATATTTTGAAGAATTTATGAAAATAAACATTTCTGGAGCACTTTTGACAACCATTTTAATTTTCCCAATTATGTTAGTCGATGATGTGCCAGAACCAAATATCTTATGTGTTCCTCAGAACAAAGTCATTTATACAGGTTGGAGCAGATTGAGGGTGAGGAATTGATGACATCATTTTCATTTTTGCGTGAACTGTCCCTTTAATCTCTGACTCAGATGGGCTGATGTGTGATGTGTCCATCTGAATTCTCAACATCTGCTGTCAACGCTTCATAATCATAAACTCACGTTCAAAGCTAAACACATTTCACAGCACAACTGTGTCTATCACTGTTGGGAAAGTAATTGAGATGATTAACAACTTCTCTGTAATTGCAAAAATCACACCACCAATTACAATTAAAGGTCTTTAGGGATCGCGAGCAAACGGCAGACACTTTGGTATTCGTGTTTGAAATGAATTTTGCATAAATAATAATATTTAGCAAATATGTGTGATTGCAATGTACATGATTAAGAGAATGTAATGTTCTACAGTTTTTATAAAATAATTAGTTGATTGTAATACTTGTAATGTATTGAGCTCAGTGATTCCAGATAGAAAATTCTCTCTCACGTGCAGATAATTGTGGTGTTGTGATGCTTGCGTTAAATATTTGATTCAGTATACTTTGACATGTATGAATGGGTACAGATATGAAGTGCACAGTATGTGTATCTCTCTGATCCTGCGAGGATCTCACAGCAGTGGATTTTATAAAGCTTTCAGCTAAACCCCTGAGAAACACAGCGGACACTGTCAGCATCCGGCCTTTGTTCTCTCCTCTTTTGAGTTTTACTCTCCTTTTCCCTCTGAAAATTGAAACCACCAGTTCCTGCATTTATCGCAACATCCGCAGAAATAAAAAACAACTCGACGCCCTTTTTTCGTCTGTCTTTCTCTCGTCTGGATGAATCAGATTCTGACCAGTCAGCCTTTTGATAGATTTCTGCCGGGCATTGTTGTATAAAGCTGCCGTCTCTCCGCTGTCGTCCGCAGGGTCTTTATCTCTGACTTTAATTTACAGCTGAAGAGTTGTGAGCTTGAAAAAACACAGCTGCCCGTCGCTCTGCGAATGAATGCATCATCACCGTACCGCCCCGAACCTTCCAAAGTAGAAGATTCATTTCACAACAGACCAAAGAAAATTGATTTTCCAAAACGTTTCCCAGGGACCATGTGTGGGATGGTTGCTCGGGCGTTGCTATGGTGAGGTATAAGGTTGCGAAGATGTCCGAAATGTTGTTGAGGTTGTTGTGCATTGATTTAGAAATTCTCCCTCTTCATTTTAATATACATGTTGGATGGAATAATCCTTACTCCTCTGTGTTCGTCCTCTTCTATAACCGCTTCTCAATTCTCAGAAAATTCTACGACTATTCACACAAACTTTCAGGCCATTTTTTTATTTAATTTCTGTGTCCTGAATGAATTCAGTGATGAGAAAGTGAATGAATGAAGCAGAACACCGAGCTTTGGCTTGATGTGGATGCGGATGCGGAGGGCTTCAGGTGCGATGTTCTTCATCACCGTAGATCTGCATCTTAATCTCACGACCTTCAGCTTTATAAAGCATCTGACAGGATTCTCAGCATCTCAGTGTGTTATTCTGGCCTGGATTTACTCTTAAATTGAGAGTGTTGGTATATGGGCCAAGCGTTATAAAATGTAGGTGAACTGTTTTGTTAGTGCGGTCGGGCACAGCAGGGTTACCGTAAACACAACATTACCTGTGATAAACTCATAACGACAGGCCAGATCCGTCCGGCCGAAGCAGACGTCGGTCACTGCTGTGTGTGGACACGAGGGTCACATGTTCCACATGCATGGATGCTGTGAGCTGATCTCACAAATCATTTAGAGTTGTTATTTAGTTCAAGCTGTTACTGAAGTGTGAGAAATAATTTAAGACGCATACTGTATTAAAACCGCATCAAAGAAAACTGCAGCAAACTGCAGGAGAGAGATTGAAGCTGACTCTATGGATGAGATAGACATGAGCTGATGCTCTTTTACGGCTCAGGAGATTCAAGAGCTCTCAGATAAGACTCCTTTAAATATAAATCTTGTCTTTGATGGGTTTAATACTTTTCGTGAAGTAACGAGGCTGTTGTTGTCCCACAGCAGTATTTCAGAGTTATGAAATGAAAAGATTGTGTGATCTTGGGGGATTTAGATCATTTAATAAGTTGATATTAAAATCTTTGACGTTTGCAGATATCTGGGCACAATTGAAAACACTTCTGGCCGCGATCTCTCGAGGTCTCTAGAGGAGGATCTTGTGAGATTATTGAGACTTTTGTGTTGAGAAACACCTAACTGCTCTTTCTTTAATATAATTGTGGTTTAGAGTTAGTTTACCTAAAAATAAGAATTTATCCATAAGTGATATTCATTTAATATTGACTTATGAATGATCATTACTTCTGTGTAGGTTTTATCTAAAAGGAATCGCCATCGCAAATAATAAAAATTACAATGCGACCTATAAATCAAAATTGAATATCCAACCTCTTGTAATATGACTTTCTTTCTTCTCCACGACACAAAAGAAGATATTTTGAAGAATGTTGATAATCAAGGAAATGCTGAACCTCATTGACTTCACAATACCATTTGACTTAAGACTTTTCTCAAAATATTTATTTTAAAGTTGAAAAACAAAAATCCAACTTGCGAGATGTTCTCCCTACAAAGATAAATAAGTAACATGAAAATAGACTTTTAAGTTAAAGGAGTCAAATGATTGTTTTACATATACTGAACAAGTCTGCGTAACCTCATTGTCTTACAAATGCGAACTCTGTTTCTATTGTCGCACTAAGGACATACGAGAAAACACTGAACTCAGCGAGAAAGACACTGCTATAACTTTCTTTCGTTGTAATGTACAAGCTTTACAAAAATGATGTTGATTTTTCACAGTGTAATGTAATATTTCGTTGTGATGTATTGAGACTGTGCCACGTTCAGTATGATATTGTGAGGTAGTGAAAGAGACACAGTCATAGTTTAGATATTCTCGCAGTGTTTAGATGTGATATTGAGAGCTGAAATGCTCACGCTCCGTCAGCGGTCGTGTGTTAACAGTCAGATAAACACACTCAAAGCAGTCTCAGCTAAATATTTAATAGCCACCAGCTGACAGAATTAGTCGTGACAGTGAAATAGGGCGAAACCTCCATGACCAGAAGCTCTAGAGCTTTAAAATATTCATGTGTGAATATGAACCAGAGGCTTTGGAATATTGTGTGTTACACCTCCAGACTCTGAATCTCTTCTGTGCTTCATTACAGCGACGGAGAAAAACACATTCATTCTTATCTTGAACTCAAGCTCTTCTCAGACGCGTGTGAAGATGGTTATTAATATTAACATTCATTCATAAACATGAACGCTAGTCATTTCAATATTGAAGGCTGTAGTTGTTCACTGTATTTCCCATACTCTCATTTATTGCATGTAGAAATTGTTCCGTTACCTTATAAGTTACATACAGTTTTGCATAATAATATCGATCAACAATCTGATCACAAAATGTAACCTCGCACTGTCCACGGTCAATATTTATTGCACCTCTTTGAGACAACAATCAAACAAACTTTGTTTTGTTTACATTTTTCAATCCAAGAATAGAATGTGATTCATCGCTCTTTAACTCTTTACATTGAGGAAAGGTGAAGGTTGGCTGGACGGCCAGTCTCGTATATCACATGTGATGGGATTTATAGCTACATCAGAGGTATAAAACGCTCTGGAAACATTCACTGTCAGGCCGGCCAACAGCAGCAGAGGTGCCAGACTGCATCTTTCCGCTCTGCTGTTTGATTTAAGCAGTGATCTGACAGAAGGGTTTGCTCGTATCTGTGAAATACTTCTGGTTGTACGGCAGGGTTCCGGGTTAAATGGAAGCATCGCCCACCGAAAAACTACAAAATGAGACTCCGTTAATGAGAGAAGTTCAGCAACTCATTTCTGTGTGTGTGTGTGTGTGAGGTCCTGGTGTGTGATCGAGAACGCTCTGACGGGTGTTTGATGGACAGTAGTGTGTAAAATATATTGTGTGGGTGTGGATAGGGCGGGTCACTTTGAAAAGAAGTTGAATTTGTAAAAGCTAAAAGCTGCCTCTGAAGTGTGTGTTTGTGTGTGTGTGAGAGTTTGTGTGTTTGTGTGTGTGTGTTTGTGTGTGTGTGTTTGTGTGTGTGTGTGTTTGTGTGTTTGTGTGTGTGTGTGTGTGTGTGTGTGTGTGTATGTTTATGTGTGTGTGTGTTTGTGTGTTTGTGTGTGTGTGTGTGTGCGTGTGTGCATGGTGGGGTGTATATTGATCACTTTTATAAATCATATTTATTTAATATTGACTTATTAATGATCATTTCTTCTGTCTAGGTTATATCTGATATCATTTAGACAGAAGAAATTATCATGGCGAATAATGAAAATTACAATATAATCTATAAATAATTCAGTTCATTTCAAATTTATTTCAAAAGCCATTTTCACAAATTTGCATTAGCCAACAACATATACTGTATTAGTGCAATCAGTAGACATATGGAAATCACATTGAAATAAGAAAAAAATGATAGAAAACCGAAAAAATTAATACAAAGTATGTATAGAATACAGTATATAGTAGGGTTGTCAAACGATTAATCACGATGAATCGCATCCAGAATAAAAGTTTGTGTTTACATAATATATATCCGTGTACTGTGCATAATAATTTTGTATTTCTTAACACTACATATACTTGCATATAATTAAGAAAAAATATTGTTTTTAAAGATTTATATATAATTTCAATTATTGGTGAATATAAATAAATGCATATAAATATTTCCTAAATATGTATTCATGTGTATGTGTTTGTATTTATAAATACAAAATGAATATGCAAGGTACATAGGCATATTTTATGTAAACACAAACTTTTATTTTGGATGCGATTAATCACGGTTAATTATTTGACATCCCTAGTATATAGCAATGCTAACAGCGAAAATAATTTGTATGAATCCTAATATATTCACATTCAAGTATTGACATTCAAGTATGTGTATCAACTCTTTCATAATATGTGAATGAACGATAGATACAATCTGTGAAAATAATAAATAAATAAAACAAATTGAAAATGAATCTACTATTTTTAGTGTATTATCACAAGAAAATATCATCATGCATAATGATGTTAAATCTATATAACCAAAGCATTTTCAGTAATACAGTGTAAAATTGTAAAAATAAAATGGTGCTAAATAAAATATAAAAATAATAAATAAAATAAAATATATATAAGCAGGTACAGCAGTTTCATGCAGCCTTCTTAATATTTTTTCAAATAATTTATTTCGGGGCTTGTTATGTGGTACAGATATTACAGGTATTAGATTGTAGTTCTGTACCGAAGCCAAAATTTTGGTATCAAGCCAACACTAATCCTGCCCCACCTTGTCTTGCTTTTCTAGTCTTGTGGCAGGATCATGACAGTCCCACGTGTTTTGTGTGGAAGCACATGGCCATTGTTTGTTTTGAAGGCCATGTGCTCCCCTATCGTGTCTTGAGGCTGACCCCTTGGTTCCTCGTCTGGCTTCTGCATGTAATTATCCCCTCCACCTGCCAAGTGTGATTATCCCTGGTTAGTTCCCCTATTTAATGCCTGTGTGTTTGATGTCCCGTGCTGGATCCTTCTTTGTTATTCTTGTACTTACACTGTGACTTTGTTCCTACATTGCCGAGTCCTGTAGAGATTTATTGTTCCTGTTTATGGTCTTGTTTTGCCCCCTCGTGGGAAGTTTGTATTTGCAGTTTTTTATAATCATTATAGCTTTTGTCCCATAGTGGGCTTTTGTGTTTAATAAATATTGAGTTTGTTACATGCCGTGAGTTCAGAAGTGTACATTAATGCTATAGGCAGTACAGTCACATCACTTCCTCTAGTGTGGATTTGCTTTAGTGGCTATTTCACACCTGTAAAGAAGACGGTTTTCAGAGATACTCCAACAGAACTGCTCAAACCCGCTCCATCATCATGACCTCCAGACTTTCAGTTGGTTTTAGGATTTGATGTTTACAGGGAAGGAATATAGAGCACCGCATTATCACTAGTGATCTTTCTATCAGACTCATGTGAAGCTCATCTAACGTAAGACCTTTTAAAATGTTTGTGGACCAAAAAGTTTTACCAAACTAAAACATTTGACAACAATGAATGATTTTCAGTTTTTTGTTATATCTAATAGAGAAGTTATGTGCTAAAATGAAAATGTAACTTGTATGTACGTGTATCTTCATTCCTCATTATTAGAAAAGAGCGCATAAACACTTTTCTCTCTACTGTATCTCATTGGTATGCTGGTGGTCATGTCGTCCGCGTTGGCAAGTTTGTCGGGCACGGGCACGGCTTTGATCCTCAACCCAATTATACACGGCTGTGTTATTGCAACACATGTTGTGCAGACGTCCGGGGGCCACGTGTGTTTCGAGTGATGTCAGGCGCGGCTATGCTAATTTGTTGCTGTGAGTTTATGGCGGTGCCTCATGTTGCAAAGAGGTTAACAGCACAGGTGTGCTTGTGTGTGTATATACCAACCCCTCATCCATATTGATCAGCTCTGTCCTTCATAAAGACTCTTCTGTCTCTCCAACACTCACTGGAGGTCGTGCAGGCATATTTTAATAGTATTTGGGTCACTTCTTTTGATTTATAATACGTTTAAGAATATACCTGTAAGAGAAGCTACAATAGAATTATAATCTCATTTATAAAGCTTCAAAACTCATGCTGGTCTAAAGTTTGATTAGAAGAAACACATGAGCCAGTGTTTGTGATGTCAACAACATTATGCGCCCTATCATATACCCGGCGTAATGCTGCAGCAGGCATGACCTGTTTTCTGCTAGTTTCACGCAGTTTTCATTTTCACATTATTGGGCCACGTTGCATTTGCGCCCATTTGTGCGCTGGTCTGAAAACGAGGTGTGATCAGGCGCATTGTTGGCGCGTTGCTATTTTGAGGAAACTGAAATGACGCAATATTTTTTGGGGTTATTTAAAGAGTGCGTTAGTAATACAAGCTGCTTATTAGACACAGAGGGAGGCGCAGCAGCACACAAACATGGCAAATATTAAAAACGATTTCTACAATATAAAAGATTATTATCGTTCAGTCTTTGCCCTTGCAAATTCCGTCATGTAAAAATCGAATCCGACGTGGCGAGAGTGCGAGTGTCTCTTAAAGGGAATGGGAGATGAGACTACGGTTGGTTTACTGCACGCTTTGCCCAAAACTCACGCATTACTCATTGAGAAAATAGAGACAACCCTTTTAGACCATGCGTTGGGCGCGCTGACCCTTTTCCTGTCGTTGAACAAGCAAAAGTAGATTGGGACACACCCTGAGTGCACCTGCGCCCTGCGCTTTAGACTATGCGCTTAGACTGTTAAAAGAGGGACGTATGCCTTTAAATGACTTCTGGGCAATTCCGTGAAAATGTCAACCTTATCATGAAAATTTTTTGTTTTTACCAACAATTTTTACTCTGGTAACAGCACAGATATTAACATTTGATGGTTCAAATACAGATTTGAAATACTTCAAATCTGTAAAGCATTTTTCTTTATTTTTAGTTCATGATTTTTCATAGTCAGGTAAGAGCCATTTACACGATTGTCAAATCCGTAACGCTACATATTCCTCATAAATGAACACATGAAAATGAATATAAAGTAACTATTTGATGTTCTATAGAGGCATCACTTCTTCATTCATTAGGTATTATTGCTTCAGGATTGTGCATTTTAATTCACAGGAAAGTTTATCGTCTCCCAAAAAACGCTTCCTTTTTTTGTTACACTTTTTTCCATTTTTTAAATACAATTTTTTTTCATAGACTGTCATTTTTGATGTTTAGACTCCATCAACAAGGGTTCGGTAAAATATGGTTCAATATAATCGTATCAAATTCATTCACTCATTCATGGAGTATGTTGTTTTAATAAAATACAAAAAGCAGACTGCAGACGGGAGAGGTTTAACGTTTGCCATGATGTTACGAAAACAAACTCCAAAGATATTGTAAAGAGAATAGATGAATGTGGACTGATGTATGGTGAGGTTTGACTCTACACCGCCGCTGAACACTTGATTGTGTTTCAGCATATTGTTCTATGTCAGCCATGTAGCAAAAATCAATGAAGTTCAGCCATATCTGTAGGAAAACCTCATTTGATTTAAAACCACACATACATCACATAGTTGAGAAACACAAGCCCGGGTGGCCTGTGGGTGGAATGACTATCATTTAAGCCGGCGGGGTGACAGCCAGCTACAAACTACACCCGCAGGGGCAAGTGGGGTGAACGTCACTTTTAACCCTCTTTAAATTGTCCGTCTTCAGATGAGGAGAGAGAAATCATTACATGAAGAACAGCCAAGGGCTGAGAGACCACGTCCAAATACACCAGGGCTTGTTACGGCCAAACTGTTATTTGGATTTCAATGTCATTTGCATAATGAAAAGGGCTGTGAAATTAGAGAACAGATACATAAATAACTAGCGCTGTGGTTTGCAGGTTCCTTGAATTGTTCCAGGAAATGATCTCTGCCAGCTCTAATTCTGACAAACAGACAGACATCATCTACTGCTTGAATGAGTTTTGTATATTATATATTTATGTTTCAGGTCATTCAAAAGAATCACATTAGCGATTGCTTTTCAGAACTGTAACAGCCTCATGAAATGATTTAAATTGTGTGTTCCGTCATTTCACAATGACTTTGTGTGTGGCTCATCTCGACTATGTACTTCTACCATCTTCCCTTATTATATTTTACCCTGAACGTTGGCAGAACGTCGATATGAAAGATGAATCAGGCATCATAACAAGGAATATTGTTTTGCAGTATTTTGCAAATGTCAACATAAATGAGAAGCTTTGTGCAAAAATAATGGTAATAACAAATGCAAAGCCATCAATACAGTTTGGGAGAGAATTAAATTACAGAAAGAAAACGTGAACGTATTTAATAAAGAAATCACAACAAAAGGATGAGTTTAAAATCATTGTAAATTAAAGAGAGTGTTGGAGTCCAGAGCACATACGATTGTTAAGATCAGTTTCAGAGCAGAAGGTGCTGACCAATACAAATCTATCTCACAGCTCACACATCTAAACATGTAAAACTGTATCAGGCTCAGAATAAACATCACATTATTATCCACTGGTGGAGACCTGTTATGGATAAGATGTAATACAATTTTTATAATGAAAATCAAGAATCATCCTATACTTAATATGAATATCTCACCACATATAAGAATGTAAAGTATTTATTTTGTGACGTAGACCAAGGACTTTTCAGCACACGACCCCAAACATAACAGTGACTCGAGACCCCCACTATCCTCAGAGATGTTTAAAGTATAGAAACATTGCTGCGCACATGCACTCAAACACGCGTGTTATGGCGACAGTCTAACATAATGTTATTTAATAGTGATTTGCTTATTACTTTACTTGTTGTTATAAATAAACCATGAACTGTTACAACAGATGGTCAAATTATGTTAAACTGATTCAAGTGCTGATGGATGTCCTCTTAATGCCAACGGCGGTCTCTTTTTGTACCTGAGGACGATGGCTTTTGGTCGAAATTAACCAACGTTTCATTTCAACAAATAAAAATATTTGTTGAACATAGAGCTGTAAATTGACTTGTTGCTAATGTCATTAATGTGACGTCATCACCTCAGGGGTCACGATCGAGGGGCAGGAAATTCGACAGGCTTTTTTTGTATGGTTTTATTTTTAACTAAACTAATATATACATTTTTTTTACACTTATTGATAAAATACACAAAAAAAGAGATTTCTGGAAATCATCTTGCGACCTCGCATTCGACCCCTACTTTGGGAGACCCCTGACCCAGAGGACATTTCATAGATGTGGACAGTGAGGATGATGGGAAAATCTTTGTCTGTATTGTTTCGTCGGAGACTAAAACCAAGTGAAGAGAAACACTATAAAAGCAGCAGCAGCGTCTATATTTATCC
Source organism: Triplophysa bombifrons (assembly GCA_029783895.1). Taxonomy (NCBI): domain Eukaryota; kingdom Metazoa; phylum Chordata; class Actinopteri; order Cypriniformes; family Nemacheilidae; genus Triplophysa; species Triplophysa bombifrons. The sequence continues at coordinate 1,336,188 of CM056451.1, forward strand.
TTCAGCTCCTTCATTCACAAGCAGATCTCAATCTCTTGGTATCCATCCGTCATTGGATTCGGGCATGAACCCAGCAGTAGATCACAGACGTGTTTTCCTCCACGCCGAATCAAACTTTAATGAGTGATTTCCTCTTAACCATTCTCTTATTCTTGAGAACCAAAATTTGTAGAAAGTCTAGATGGTCTGCAGAACATAGTTTTTAGTTGTGTGCCTGTGACCAGGGACGTAATTTTGACTGGGGACAAGGGGGACACGTCCCCTACACTTTTCAAAATCCCTTTCGTCCCCCCCAAAACTTTGTTAGTTTTGCTTAACAAACAAAAATGACATTTTTGAAGATATGATTTGAATGTAACTCAGATCAAATCCTACAGCCGACGACAGGTTGAAAAACTCCCAAGACTACACAAATGCATGTTAAACCTTTAACATCCACGAATGATTCTTTGTAGTGCTAAAAAGATTCTCCCGACTACAGAAAGATAGTAAAGAAATGGATCTTTCAAGAAAAAGTTATTAAAAGTTTCTTCGGGGAACAAAAATAAATGTTTTTTTCCTGTGGCATGGCTGTGAAAAGCTTTAGATAAAAGAGTGTATGTCTACACCGTGATGTTGGTTTCAGTCGAAGGATTGCGACCTCACTTTAGAAGTGTCTTTAGTCAACAGCAGTAGATTGAGTCGAAGAGGTGAGAAGGTCCGGAGTGTCTCTAATAACAGATGGATGCATCACAGGATCAAGGACTGAGAGCGTCTATAAAGCGGCTCACCTTTGACTTGTCATATCAGTTAGACAGCAGTTATCTTTCTCCATCAGCTGAAGTTAAAACTACACTGGACCTCTTCAAAGTGTCATGGTGAGGGCTTAGAGGACAAAACCAACAGCATGTGTAAAAACACCTTCTATTGATTTCTATCGATTTCACTTCATAAACCATAGCAAGGCCGAGGGCTGTTTCCCGAACGACTGTGTGTATGTTCATGGCCAAACCAAATCACATACTGTACATATTAAGAGATATTTGACACAAAAATAAAACAACCTGTCTCATGTGTTTGTAAATCTGCACATGAGACTTTCTTCAGCGGAACAGAAAAGAAGATATTTCGAGAAATGTTTCTATTGTTTTGTGTTCATACAATGGAAGTCAATGGGGTTCAGTGTTGTTTGATTATCGACATTCTTCAAAATATCTTCTTTTGTGTTCTGCCGGAGAAAGAAACTCTTACAGGTTTGACACGACTTAAAGATGAGTGGAAATGAAAATTTTGGCTAAACTATCCCTTTAAATCCACAATTCATCTCTGATCCTCTGATTTTCTGTGGGGAAACCCTAGAAGTCACCTTAAGGAAAATAAAGAGTTAATGTAATAAAATAAAATAGACACACACAAAAATTATAATAAAGGTCAAATAAAGTATTAAAGAGAAACAATGTGTCCTAAAATTAGTTTATAAGTTCCTGGGTTGACCAATTGTAAAATGGAATTTTTAAGTGTCACTCCTCAATAATTTCCATCATGTAAACTGATGTGTCATAAAATCATCTATTTTTTATGCTGTAATATTTAAAATGTTAATTGTGAGAAGACATTTAACATTTGGAATAATGAATGATTCACATGCAGAAGTTCATTTCATGAATTCCTGTGGTCACTTTATCTTTTAATTACATTTCCATCACGTTTTTATTTGAAGCGTATTCAATTTCCAGGAACAGTCAGGTGTCTGTTTTTGTTCAGTAATGTTAAAGCAGTTGGTTTAAACGCGGCCACACAAATGAGCTGAAATTTGGGCTTTGAAAGCTGCTTTTCAAATTGTGCAATCCCGAACACTTTCTGCATTTTCATTCATTTCTATTGGCTGGCGCTCTGATGATAAGAGAAATGGCCGTGGCTCAGCGAGCGACTAAAAGGCCTGCCGGCGTTGTGTATTATAATGTTTATTTTGAGAGCGTGCATCGTGTAAAATTATCGTATTTACAGACGGGAAGTGGTAGACGTGGGAGAGGGGTGATAGCTTTCTCTTGATAATATCTCCAATGCCTTCATGCACCACTGATGCTTTTCTGTTGTGTCTGGACCATTGACTGGTGTTCTTAGACCGCAAATCCTGCATGCAGAGGATCACTGTCTTTATTATTTGGAAATGAAGTACTTTTTCATTGCACACCGACTGTTTTCCGAACGATGCAGATAGGAGATAAAAGAGCACGGTTTCTTTGAGTAAATATATATTTTTTCATATCTGTGATCTCTTGGGCTCGATTTCCTCTCCAGAAAGAAGGTCATTATATTTTGAGTTAATCTGCTGGAGTGGACGCTGGGATTTATTCAGCAGCTGTGCGTGACTTGAACGGGCCTGTGCAACTCACGTCGGCGAGAAGATTATCAAAATCCTTTTATTAAATATTGATAATAATGCCGCCGATAAGCACTTCTTATATCTCACTGTTGACAGGGAGGCATTTCAGCTCAATTGATAAGAAGATTTTTCTTTGTTCATAATTCTTGAATTTCTCATCTTTCATTAATATTACCACCTATAGGTATGATTCAATGCTAATAGAATCTCTGTCTCAAAATCTGATGTGGCCACTGAATAGACAGCAGTTTGAGTCAGCATCTCAGATTCCAGATTCTACAACTGCCAAAGTTCCAAATGCAATCCCACAATGCTTTGTGTGAAAAGTGTATGTCATATTGTACCCATACAAAATTAAGTATACTTCAAATACATATTTACGTATACTTAGTGTAGTAGTAATATCAATGTACTACTACATTTTTATACTATTTCAATACCATTTTCATAATACTTATAATATAAACTTATAATATAAAAATTACTTACAGTGTAACAAAAGTCAATTTTGAGTACACAACTAGTACATCATGGTTTTGTATGGATGTGATATAAAAATGCTCAGAGAATGAATTTGTTACTAATATATTGAACCATCTGTTTAGATTTCTGTAAAATAAAATGTACAATCCTAAAGCAATATGAATGGAGAAGTGATGCCTCTTTACAGAACATCAAATAGTTACTTTATTTGAATTTTCATGTGTCTATTTATGAGGATTATGAAGCGTTATGGATATGACAATCCTGAAAATGGCACTTACCTGAAAAAAAACATGCACTAAAAACAAAACAAATTTAAAGAGAGATCTCACATGGGTATTTGAACCACCAAATGTTAAGACCCGTGCTGTTACCATAGTAAAAATTAGGGATGCACCGATATGTAGATTTAATACTGTATATTCTGTTTTTTTTTTGCTCTATTTGACTTAACTATATTTTGTCTACTTTGTACTTTTTTTGTGCCATTGCCTGAAATAATCAAATAAACAAAGCCTACTTTAAACTAGTGAACTATTCTTTAACCTTCCAACTTTTCTGGTATATTTAATAAACAAATTATTGATTTTCTTCCAAAAATAATTTTTCAATAGACACATGTCTAACAGGTCTCAAGACAGAAAGAACTCAGACAGCAGTCTGATTCAAACAATATGCTTTTCCCCTATAATTTACACATTCATAAATACTGAATCTACATCAGCTATTTTTTGATATAGCAGTTAGTGAATGATCACAACACAAAAACTGCACTGTACTATATTTTAACCGCAAGCAGTGTGCAGATGAAGTAGTTTAACCAGAGGAAATGATTTAAGATTTATCTGCTTTAATATATCGGCATAAATTGTATTATCAGACAATACCTATAACATTTAAAATGACATTTATCGGCTGATTGATATGGCCGATCATTTATTGTGCATCCCTAGTAAAAACCATTGGTAATAACTTTATTTTTTCATTGTAATGTTGACATTTTCATGGGATTGCCAACTGTACTTATGATACTTCATTATACTCTTATAGGGTTTATCTCCATCAAAAGATTGAGTACACGTATAGAACGAATATACTAAGACATGTCTGTCATAAGTCAAGTATACTGACCTGTCAAGTCAATTATATTTCTGGTAAGTCAATAGATTGAAAATAGACCTGCTTATTTTTACTTTAAAAGAACCCTACTAATAGCACCCTTCTTTGCTTTGAGGGATAATATACTACTCATAGTTTGTTAGCTTTTCATGTGTTGTGTGCGGGTGCATCACGTGTGCATCTTTTTGTTATCAGTATTGTCTTCAGCTCCAGATGGGTTTGTGTGTTCAGACAGTTTCGTTTCTTTGTATTGGCTATCAGCTCTGAACACACGGACACCGAGTTCGTTCTCATCGCCTCGTACCCGGCGGGTGGTCAACATCTCGCAGACACGCTGAAAGTTAAAGCTTGAGCAGATAACCAGCGTTTGCGGCCGACAGTAAATATCCTCACGTGATTTGGTTTCTGGATGTAAACCTTCAGTCTTGTCATGAATTATACACAGACTTTACACGGGTAATGTCTCAAAGAATGTTTAGTGCTGGAATTATTTGGTTTCTGACAGGTCATTGCGGTGTGTGTGTGTTGTCGACGACAGCGGTGTGGTTGGAATAGATTTCTTTTGGCGCGAGGATGAGAAACATGACTCACTTTTATATGATGCCTCCGGCTCGCTCTGCTGTACTGAATCTTCACTCATTTCAACTGCAGTTTTATTCAAACACACAGACTCATCACATACTCACACACGTGGGACATGTCAAGCGGCATAGTGGCAGAACCTCTTTGCACAAATGAATTTCAAATAAGTCAAGGATGAGGAAGAACTGCATATTAATGGGCTACTGTGCGAGGGAATGTAAAGTGAAGTTCTTCTCAAGCAATGTTTGCAATAGAACAGAACACATTGTAAAGGGTCATAAAAGAGTAGATTTAGAAAGAAGAGACAAGGTTTTTCACCTTGATGTCTGATCATACAGATCAACAGAAATATTTTAAAGAGTACATAATGACATTTCATGCAGTTTGTAATGTTGCCGTGTGTGAAAATAAGGAGTTTGTCAAGTGGTAAATCTGAAGGTGAATGAAAAACATAGTTATTGGAAAAAAGGGAGTGGACTCTTAATCACGAATCGTCCATAGTCCAACCCCCGCGGATTTCACTACATACAGTCCCTGCCTACGTTTTGCTAGGACAGCCCGCTAAACCTTCACTCTCCTCCCACAAACACTGTTGCTGACCATCTGACCAATCACATGACACAAGGCTAACGGATAGGAGGGGATTGGACAGATGAATCGCGGAATGAATCATTTGAGACTCAGTCTTACTCCCTATTATTACGGACTAATTGTGTTTTTACACCTTCTTTGTAGATAAACTTGTTGTTGGACACTCCATAAACCAAAGTAGGACCTTAAAAATCCCTAGTTATGTACGCTTTAAATTGTCATATTTTGTTGCTCGATTTTATTTTATTCTATAAAGTTGCAGAACAATATACATTTTTATCGGGTTATGCATTCAGACCCAATATGCTTACATAATGAATACTGCAGGTTTACACAACCTACATACAGACCCATATAACAGTCCTTTTACGTCATCATACAAAACGTCACGCATGTCTAACTTAAAATCCCAATGACAGGTAGCTGATTTTCTGATGCCATTTTTTCATTTTTGGCGTTTCATTCTGTGCTCGTACGTATGGAACACTGCTGACAAATATTGGTTACATTTTCAAAAGGTTACAACACAAGTTTTGCACATAAAGTATCAAACTGGGAGACAAACGCAAATAATGAGAATTAGTCTCACCTCTTCAGAAACTATTCATACTTAAAATATAAACAATACGTTTATTAATTCATTTTTCCTCAATCTTGTTGTTCATGTGCTCGGTCCACGCATGCTCAGAGGTTCCATTGACTGCCTGACAGAATCTGATCACTCTTCTTCTGATTGGGTACTGGACACTGGACAGATTCAATGCGTCAAAATTCCACCTGTCACGTGCAGAGAATCGGTTGAAAAGAAAGATTCGTTCAAGGAAGGCAGATTGACCGATCATGTGTTGGAATGTAAAGAAGGATGGCGTTATTAATCTCACACCAGAACAATTTCGGATATCTCTGATTTATCGCTGTTGTGCGATGTTACTAGTGTGAACGCTCAAATGTCACGGTCTGGATTTATTTGCGTAAGTTAACACCATTTCTTGTTGAACATTTTCCATGTTGTTATCTTCACTAAAGAGTAATGTCGCCGAACATGAAATACTGAAACTTTTATTCATTTAATAATTTATATTTTTTAAGGTTAAACGTTACATCACAATAAATAGAACGTAAACTTTGTAAACAACATGTATTTCTGGTAAAGTATCGGTGCATTTCCACTAACGTAATTTACTATGGTCTCACCACAATAACCGTAGCTTGTAGTAAAGTCCACACGCAGTATCGCAATGATATAAAGCTTTAGAATGGGCTAGATGTGCTCAAGACCTCATTTATTGATTTCTGTCATAAGGGCCACCAAAGATTTATAACAGATGTGACCTTCTGTACCGCATCTCTTTATTATCTTCTCTGAAATCCTGCATTCACCTGCTTCTGAATGTTGTCTTAACACACTTTCCTTCCAATCCACAAAAACAATTAGCTAATAACTTCAAAGAAGAATTTACATACGCTGTTGTGTTGGCTTGATTTAGGAGCATTGTTTGCGTAAAACGGAGCCATTAGTTGGTTTACTGTAATCGCAGGGTAAAATCGCTCCATTTCTTATCTGTTGACACAAATGGTTGCAATTACAGATCTTGGAACAATGTTTGAAGGGTATTAATCTGAGCCCTGTGAGACAGACTCTTTCATCATGCCTTCTTGATTGACATTCATCTCTTGGTGGTCCGGGACCCTCAGAGGTGTGTTTGGAGAGCAGTGGTTGGGGCTTTGGCTCATATTCTTTGGTTCTTCAGCCCTGAAGGTGCTTCCATCGCACGGTTGTTTCTGGAGACCAAATGTCTTCTTGTCGTTATGAAAATCATTTATTCAGCTCCATGTTTCAGACTGTGTTTACTGTGCACGGGGCGAGCTGCAGGCTGGGGTGACCCCCTAATGTGGTCTGGAGATACGTCTGTGTGGTAATAGAATTCTCCTAAAGTTCTGTTTGAGATAGTTTGAAGGAGTTCCTTTCAAATAAATAGTTTGATAAAAATGTACTGTAGATTTATTCATATTTTGAATCAGATTATATATTACATTCTTGGCTTCATGATAACTGTAGTTGTGTGCTTGTTGATTTTTTTAATCTAGGTTTAATTCATTTTCATTCCGTTTCAAACCCTGTTGTAATTTCCATTGCTTTCAGTTTATTTTCAAACTTGAGTGCCTCAACATTTCTAATTTTCTAGTTTTTCAAAGTTAAATTTAGACCAATTTTTTTTTTAATATAGATTAATATATATTTTTTATTGAAGCTTTAGTGCCTAAACATTTCTTATTTTCTAGTTTTTCAAAATAATATTTAGACCAATTTTTATTTTTATTTAAATTCTTATATATTTTTATAAGTAACTCTTATTAGTAATCTTGATATGAGAGACAGAACCAAATTTTGGTAATCATTTATTTGTTGTTTATTTGTGCCAGTTTATAGGCCAACAGCTTCAATTTGGCTCTTTCTCACAGAGCTGATGTTGTGACTTCAAAAACCTGAATCATAATTTTGAATTAAAAAACTCTTATTGTGTTTTTGCTATTTTTTAAAACTCTAAAATTTGGTTTCCAGTATGACCTTTTTCCTTTTATGCTCCAAGTAAGTAATGGCAGAATTGTCGTTTTTGTGTGAACTCTCTTCAAGGTTCAGTTGGCAGCAGCTTGAATTACAGCGGGTGTAAGATTGAAGACATTTTAATTTAAATAACCTTTGACTGTTCTGTGTCTTATATACAGTACTTAAAATATTTGTAATTTTCTTCAAGGATGCCAAGAACCGTCTTTTTTTAAATTTATCGAATAGAATTTAGTTTCATTCTGGGAAACGATATCGATGAATTGCTTTTCATCAAGTCGACATGATGTAATGAGGACAGTCCTAAAAGCTCCTTCAGTATTATCCATCATTTGAGATGAAGCGTACATTTCTTTCACAAAGCACTTCTGGGAAATTCTCTTGGAGATTCAAGAAGGACTACCGCTTGTGAGAGTTGAAACGTTACAACGTCATTTACAGTATTTGCTGTTTTATCAGAGCCATAATCAGATCATAATGCAGAAATCAATTCGGCTGCAATCACGAGCGTCATTAGGGCGTGTCAAACGTGCCATAACTCTGGCCTGGATGATCTTCGGGGAGGATGCTGAATGTTCTGTGCTTACCAAGAGATTTGGGCCAATTAGCCTCGGGTTAGGACTCTCCCCATGGAGTTAAGTATCGCTCTCGAACAGAAGTCTGACACCCAAACGCTGATGGTGGAGTGCCAATCTGGCATCTGTGGTCGAGGGTTTGCTATTCTGACAACTCTCTGGATAGCTCTTCAGGACACTTGTGAAGGAGAGACCCACTGTCAGCACATCCTCACTTCACCCAACGATTCACACACGGAACTGATAATTATCCACAGAGCAGATGAACGCCAATACAGCAAAACTGACAGTGTGACCGTCTGATTCCGCAACAAATGAGGCTAGGAAGCCTTCTATTGATCTGACGTCAGGCATACGGTGCTTATAAACTCATTCTTACTCATTCACAATCAGATGCAATTTTCATTATTTCGAGTATTTGTGATAATTCTTCCGTTATACAAAGTCTGCAAGGCACTTCTGAAAAAAGTTGTGATAGGAATCTACATGTTACTGCCAGGAATGGATTACTGACTGGGCCAATGGGGCCCTTGACTACCTTAAGCCCGAGGGGGCCCTGGTCTTTAAGGTTGCGCCATCCAGTTTGGTACAGAGAACCCAACAACAATGAAAACAAATGTTTATCTGTTTAATATGTGGGTCCCATAGCCAACATAAAAAATGAAATGATTAACAAATCATTGCAACTTTGTTTTTAGGTAACTTTAACTAATTAAATTACATGTAACTTATTATTAAATTACAGCACGTTTAAATTGCATTTTTTAATCTTTTGATTGATGATTTGATGTTAATAGACATCACAGGGGTATTTTATGGTAAGAAATCGTTTTTATTTATTTATTTATATATTTTATTTATATGATGCACTAAATATGTGTATGTTCGACCATTAATTAAAGATATGCGTTTCATACACCTAAATTTGGTCCATTGTTGATTTTTCGTTGTGTAGCAAATATTAGACTTCTATATCCCTGCACAGATTATTTTAATCGTAGCACAGGTATTTGACACAGAGCGAGAATAGTTTTAATATTCATTATCATCTTAACTTTTACTTTCTATAACTGTGAATGCACAAAAAAAATAGTAGGAGGGGGATCCCTGGAGAATACTGACCCCGGGGTCCTTTGAAGTCATAATCCGTCCCTACTGCTGGTGCATGATGTCATGCGACACATCATCTGTTTTTGTCACAGCTATAGGTGTTTTTGAGTATTGTAGTAGAGTCGGCGGGGCGAGACCGTGGTTCGAGTCCGGTGAGTAATTGTGGATTAGCGCCAGCTGTGCGCACACCGGGCTCGAATCTCGTAGGAGATGGGGAGCATAAAAGGAACGAGCGACCGGACCTTCGAAGAGAGAGGTACGGGCCCGAACATGTGTTAAGTTTGTTTTATATATTTGTATTTATGTTTTGTTCGCCGGCGGTCGTCCGTGAGGGGCCGTCGGCTGTTATTATTTATTAAAACTTTAATTTATTGACTTCCGGTTCTCGCCTCCTTCCTTCCCTTTTATGAGATGTGTTACAAGTATGTTATTAAAATGTGATCCCACTGACTTGGCAAACTATGACAAATTCAGTAATTAGTTCTGCGTTATTCTTGTACATGTAAGCGAGACTTATTTTATGGTTTTGTTGGCTGTGGGTGGTCCGTGGGTTTGCAGAGACTATAGTCCACTCAACACAGAGCCGGCGGACCTCCTGACCTTTGTTCTCTTTCAGACACCTACGTTGTTATTTTTCTGTTTAACCCTGAAAGTCTCAGTAATATAACTGTGAAAAATCTGTTTAATAGTAAACTAATCTACAGAGCCACATGCTTTGGTTTTCCAGAATGTTCTCGGTCTGTATTTATTATGCGGGTTTAAAACAGCAGTGTAGTGCGGTGTGCACCGCCGGGCGGTTATCTGGCACAAATGCCAGCGGGAAATGAAGCATCTTTTTAATAAACTCTGACAGGGACCATCTATTGCGGTCATGTGATATTGCGACACGGGCCGACAGAATCCCGCTCGATACGCCGCTTCCCGTTTGGGATGCCAGATGCTGGCAGAAGCTGAGCTGCAGTATGTATTCACATCGACTTTATAGCTGTGGACATGTTCTTGATTATTATTTCACACAGGTATGAATGTTTTAGTGGGGAACGATTTTTACCCAAGATAGTTTGCTTTGAGAGATATTAGAAGTCTGACACATTCTGAAAGACATCTTTGTGATATGCATTTGAGATTAAATAAAAACCTTTCGTTAATATGAACGAGCTGAAGTAAGACTCTTCTTAACTATGTTATACATTTTTTTTAAGTTTAATAAAAACCTTAAGCTATTTCAGTTTGCGAAAAGTTAATCTTTCTTACAGTATGCCTTCAGTGTCTGTATGTATTCAGACATATAAACACACAAGTGTACAATATGAATCTATTAACAGCATTTAAATCATTAAGCCTTTCATACATCTACAGAATTCATGGAATTGAATTCATAATCTAATTTTTTATAAAAAATGTACTATTTCAAATAGTTTAACTTTATTAGTGATTTAGTTCGAGGGGATTTCTAAAGACATGTAAGAATACCAATATCTTTGTAAATTTCACAAACAGTACGACCGTGCCAGGTGCTAGACTAATATTGCATGTGTATGTAATGATGTAAGTGATATTTTGTGTCATGTCAGTGGTCTTGACTCATGCTCGGAGCCCACCGTGCCAGATGAGAGTTGGTACGGCAGGGTTTCTGCATTGCTCGCTGTAGGTGGGATGATTTTCTCTTGAAGGGAGACCCCGGGGGTTTTGTGTACGGTGTGTTTGGGTGTGTGTGTGTTTTACTGAAGCACAGGAGACGGACTGTCACACAACACCATCCTGCTGAGATCTCTGCTGACTCCCTCACGGGACACTGACGCACTTCAAGTTTAATGACTAACTTTAATGTTGGCTTGACGATATTTGACCTGAAGGTTTATATCAAACAGTTTTACAGGCCTTGCAATCATTCAGGACACAGACGGACAAACATTCAGACATTTTCACATTTCAGGTGGTGCTTAATAGCAGCGCTGTGTGATGTACCTAATCTTGTCAAAACTTGATATAAATAATTGTGAGCCCCGTCGGTGAAGTCCAGGTGGAAGCCGAATAATCTGTGAATGAGATCTGGGATATCAAAGTTGCCACAAAAATGACAGAAATAGGTCATTTGTGTTTATTACTGTAAAAGATCATATATTTTAATTTTCTTTACATTACGTTAAATGATTTTAGGTAGAAACATTGGAACATCAACAAGATATACATTACACAGACTGGATCACAATTTGGAGAGAAAATTCTTAATGTTTAATGTAATGTAGTAAAAATATACACCGCATTGGTAATTAACAAACTCAATAAAACTAAACGAGGTCATAATAGTGATTGGTTGAGCAAACTCACATTTTCCTGACTGTCTTTTAGTATTGGTATTTTAGAAGTGTTAGGACTTTGTTTACTATCGGTTTTCTGAAAACCAGCCCATCCTCATATCACATCCCCTGTGACTCTTTCCACATCTGTCTGTGTGTCACTTGATTAAATAATTATGAATTTTGCGCTAATCGTGCGACGTAAAGTTAAAGTTAAACGTCTTGGTTACGTATGTAACCTCAGTTCCCTGATGGAGGTAGCAACAGATGGGGTTCGCCCTTGAGAACCAATCAACTTTGACTACTATAGAAAAGGCCAATGAAATTTGGCGAATGAAATTTGCATGCCGGGCTCCGCCCCCGGATATCCGGTATAAAAGGAAGCCGGCGTGCAGCATTAATTTACCTCTTGTTCTGAAGAGCCTGAGAGCCTATCACGACTGGAGCAGAATACGATACGTGTTTGTGGCATAAGGGACACAACATCTCGTTCCCTCCATCAGGGAACTGAGGTTACATACGTAACCAAGACGTTCCCTTTCTGTCGGTCTCTCGACGTTTTGTCGAGAACGACAGATGGGGTTGCCTATGGAAAACGCCACAACGCTGTATCGCGTCACAATCTCTAGCGAAGCGACAGTAACAAGCCTGGGCATGTCAGCTCGATGCTTTCGCGAAACTGTAACCTTCCAGTGTGGTGGTCGGGGGGTTCCAGATCTTTCTTGGAGAAAGATGGGTACAGCCCTGACCGGTAACCTTTCACGGACGGGGCCTTAGCTCCCTACTGGCGAGAGGCCGTCCGGCTCGGGTTTACACCAGGTAAGCGCCACTTCCTTAATCAGGAATGCGCTGCAGAGGCCACCTCCTACCCGTGGGGAGGAATATGGTGGATATAGGTATGGTCTCGTCCTTGGAGGAAAACGCATGGATCGTCCGGACTGAGTAGTTAACCGCGAGGTGCAGGCCCATCTGGGGAAAGCTCATGGGTTACCAGGATTGGGAACCATTCTCATGGGGATACATCAGACGGACAGCCCACGGAGGGGGTGTTACAGACGTCCGGTAGGACTAGGTCCGGTTAGAGCTATCTGTGATAGCTCACATGGTATCCCGGCCTAAGGGGGAAGGCTGCTCTGCCCAGCCAGCCCCCAGGGTGTGCTCGTTTAGTGATGGATGGAATACCTGTTCTTAACCGGTATTTGGGTAAGAAGGGAGGTTGGTGAGATACCTGTTCTTAGCCATATGTTTGGGTAAGAAGAGAGGTAGATAGCACACTGACCCAACCTAATGGAGGGTGGAAAGGTGCTTTCGCAGGCATACGCCCCCCCCGGATGCCAGTCCTACATGTCGCCTCGTAGGACGTGGGCTGACACTGGGTTTACGCGCAGGTTGTCAACCCTTGTGGAGGTGTTTGGGCGCAGCCCAACCCGCAGCTCAACAGATGTCTGCTAGGGAGGCGCTTCTGGCAAGTGCCCAGGAAGTGGCTATACCCCATGCGGAGTGAGCCCTCACTGCCAATGGGCATGGGAGATTCTGAGATCGGAATGCCGTCGTAACGGCGTCCACGACCCAGTGTGCCAGCCTCTGTTTGGAGACAGCCTTCCCCTTCTGCTGTCCTCCAACAGACACGGAGCTGGTCAGAGCTTCAGAGCTCTGCGTGCGGTCTAGCACGTACTGGACACAACACTGATCGGGTTGGGTCTTCTTCCCCTATGGTGAGCGCCTGCAAGTTCACCACTTGGCCCCGGAGGGAGTAGTGAGAACTTCTTGGGCACGCATCCAGGCCTGGGTCTCAAGATAGCGTGAGAGTTTCCAGGGCCGAATTTAAGGCAATCCGGGGACACGGAGGATGCTCGGTGGTCCCCTACCCTCTTGAAGGAAGTGAGCGCCGTCAGGAGGGCCGTCTTACTCTGTGAGGAAGATTGGAACCTCCAAGGGGCTCTTGGGGGGCACTTATGCTCCCCAGGACCACTTAGGGTCCCAAGAGGGTATGGAGCGGAGATGAGGCGGATTCCGCCCTCTAGCGCACCTTAGGAACCTGGTGACCAGGTCGTGTTGCCCTAGAAACTTTCCACCGACTGAGTCGTGACAAGTGGCAATAGCGACTACATACACATTCAGTGTGGAGGGGAGATGTTAGTCTCCTGTCTCATAAGAAGGAAAACACAATCCTGATCGAGCACCTCAGTGGGTCTTTCTCATTGAGAGGGACACCAGGACGAGAAGAGGCGCCGTCTAGGGGCGTGTAACCGCCTAGTAGACGGGGCCCTAGCCTGGGTGATGGTCTCTGCCATAGTGGGGGAGTAACAATCTCAGGATCTTCTCGTCCCGTCTAGAGACCAGACATGGGTGTGCCAGAGGTCTGATCTGGGATGCCAGAACGTGTCCTTCCCCTGATAGAGCAGGTCCTCTGTCAGGGGAATGGTTCAGGGGGAGTCGCTGTCCAGAGCATCAGCTCTGAAGCCAAGTGCGGTTAGACCGGTGTGGTGTAACCAATAACACTTGATGCTCCTTCTCCCTGACCTTGCACAGTGTCTGTGCAAGGAGGCTCCTGGAGGGCGGAAGGTGTGCTTCCGCCCGTCCCGCGGTCAGCTGTGCGCAAGGATATCCGTGTCGAGGGCTCTGCCTCAGACAGGGAATTCCAAGGCGGGCAAATAGTGGTGTTACGGGAGGCGAACAGGTTTACCTGGGCCTACCCGAACAGCCTCCAAATGAGCAGGACTGCGCGTGGGTGGAGTCGCCACTCTCCACGAGGCATAAACTGGCGAGAAGGCACGTCGGCTGTCTAGTTCAGTTTGCCCGGGGTTTGTGTGTGGCCCGCAGGGAACGGGTCACCTGTTGACTCCACCGGAGGAGGCGTTTAGCAAGTTGTGTTAGCTGCTGTGAGCGAACACAACCCTGACGATCTGTGTACGCTAAAGCTATAGTGCTGTCCTCGGACCAGCACGTGCTTGTCTCGCACGAGAGGCCGTAGCCTGCTCAGTGCAAGTAGCACAGCCCACAACTCTTGGCAATTGATATGCAAGCGCAGGCGGGGGTTCGTCCAACGCCCCGTCTGCGTGCCCGTTGCACACTGCACCTTACCCCTGCAGGGAGATGTCAGTCATCACCACGACCTGCCTCATAACCTGCCCAGAGGGACCTGAGTCCGTCGAAAAGTCATGGAAGACCAGGGGTTCTGGTGCGTCGGAAGCAGGGAGTCATCACCATGCGCCTGCTGCCGGTGTGATACGGTCTCCTCGGAACTCGACTCTGAAGCCGGTGTTGTAGCGGTCTCATGTGCATCAACCCGAGGGGTATTGCCCAGGAGCCTCTGAATTGTTTCAAGGGGAAAGCTATCTGCCTGAAATGTTCCAGGCAGTTCAACACCGGCTGGGCGCGAACATGGCCAATATGGTGACAGAGTTGAGTTCCATACCGAGAAAGAGGATGCTCTGCACTGGGGAGAGCTTGCCCTTCTCTCGGTTGACCTGGAGTCCCAATCAGTCTAGGTGCCAGAGCACCAGGTCCCTTTGTGTACATAACAGATCTCGCGAGTGTGCCAAGGTAGGCCAGTCGTTGAGATAGTTTGGTACCCGCACACCTTCCTCCCCTCAGGGAGAAACGGGGCTTCCACGATCTTCGTGAAGACCGTGGAGACAGGGAGACCGAAAGGGAGGATCCTTCAGGTCGATTGCCATGAACCAATCCTGACACCTGATAGATCTCAGGACGCGCCTCTGCGTGAGCATCTTGAACGGCAGCTTATGAAGGTGCTTTGTTCAAGGTACGCAGACCTATGGCGCAACCCACCGTCTTGGGAACGATGAAGTGCGGGTAGTAACCGACTGAACATCTTGGTTTTTGAGGGACGAACTCGATACCTGTTTTGCCAGAAGGGTGGTGACATCTACCTGAAGTATGTAGGCGTCCCTGCCTCTGACAGAGGGAGAGATGATGCCCCGAAACTTGGGAGAGTCTCTGGCAAACTGGATCGAGTAACCAAGACGGACCGTCCTCATTAGCCACTGAGACAGTGTGGGCAGCTCTCGAGCTCCCAGGGACTGTGACAGGGGGACCAAGGGGATGGTCTGCTTCACCATTCCCACGGAGGGTGGTTCGATTGCTGGCGGAGCTAACCATGTCATGGGGGAACCCTAAGGGGGCCCGGAGGGAAGGTTGGCTCTGCTCACTTACCTGCCTGGCAGGGACAGCTGTACGCACTCTCGATTTGAGAGTGGTAGCAGCTGTCTCGTGTGTACGACACTACGCCTCGCCAGGGCGTGAGGTCGGGTTTGCCGGGCACAGTCCAGTGGAGTGTGTGATCGGCTGCTAGTACACCCGGGGAGAACCGAACCACATCACTAACGCTGCTAATACAGGCAGACTTCAAGGCCGTAGACATTTAAATTTCATTCGCCAAATTTCATTGGCCTTTTCTATAGTAGTCAGAGTTGATTGGTTCTCAAGGGCAAACCCCATCTGTCGTTCTCGATACAACGTCGAGAGACCAACAGAAAGGGAACTGATGCTGTCTTTGGCATGTTTTGTTAAGTTTTCAAGAATAAACATTTTATATTCACAATATTAAGTATTTTATATCTTCTGCACAATTATATTATAACATCTAACATTTGATATATCACCCAGCTATAGTTAATGGAGTCTTTCAGCTGTTTGCCAGGTGTTAAAGGCTGTTTCAGACAGTTGGCCTAATAGATGAAAATGGATTTGATTGAATGATAGATGGAGTCAGACTGACAGAGTGATCGACGGATAGAGTCACGCTGTTATTTAGCGTGTAAAGACCCAAAATGAAGTAGCAGCTGTCATATACTATATAGAATTAATATATTGCATATATGAATGTATAGTCTAATATTTGACCTGTTTCTCTCTCCTTTATCTTAAATGTGAGCTTTCACTGAGTGTGTGTGATTGGACATGTTTTTATATCCCGGTGGGGACCTAAACCTGAACACACCAACACATGAGGACCCACGTGACAGTGGGGACCCAAATTTAGGTCCTCATGGGCAAAATTGTACTGTATTGTAATTTTTAATTCTTTAGGTTTAGGGGTAGGGGATAAAATATACAGTTTGTACAGTATAAAAACATTGCGCCTATGGACTGTCCCCACGGAGATAGTAAACCAGACATTTTCACCTTTTTCTTGTTTTACAGGTATATGACTTAAATTGTTTTGCTTATAGTCAATATGTCTCATGTACAGCTGCTTTGTAACAATGAAATTGTAAAAAGCGCTTTCTTTGGCCATATGACTGACAGGTAAAGCAACCAATCACGTTTGGTTTTGTGCCGCATCATGTTTAGAGGCATGGAAATGTCCCCGCAGTGACAGACAGGTGCACAATCACCAACATGTCTAAAGTTAACAGCAACACCAATGATTATAAGTTTATGCCGTGAACCTCGCATACTTTTAAGAATTAAGCATTTAGTCGATCGTGAGGAATTCTTATATCAACCTCTTTAAACAGCACCGCTTACTTAAAGAGGTTGATATAAGAATTCCTCACGATCGACTTACATCAGATGGATTTGTGTTGTTTCCAGGTGGACCGTTAAAGAACGCGACACGCACGTCTCCCGGAAACCCTGTGAAATTCAACCAATCACATGACGACTTTGAACGTGCTGAAGTGTTTCCAAAACTTCCAATGCATCAGACGTTTAGCCAACGGTCCGTCTGAGACTGAGACTAACCACAACCTAACAAGAGTGATGAATGAGTCCGGTTTACATCCACTGCTGGATTTACTTTGGAGTTACAAAGTGTTCTTATCATCCAATACATCATCTGAAAGCTTTAAACTTCAAAATTTAACAATTGAAAAGTGAGCGAAAAACCTAATGCAATCTCCTGTATATCCACTCAGGTTTAATAGCAGCCGTGTCTTTAATTTGAATTTCTGAGCTGAAACATTTATCAGCGCGCTACCATGAGGGACTGTTGACCTGGAAATGATGCAGATTGTGTTGAAATGCTCTCAGTAATGCCTCTCTGTGGAATGCACAATGGTATTAAAATAAATGCGCCTCCAAAACAAAATCCATTCCCAGAACTAGAAAAGTGCAGTGCGCTCCACTCCTGCATTCTGGCTGAAGTAATAAATCATATTGCAGGACGCGCCTCCCGTCTGCACAGCGACTGTGCTTCAGATGAGCTCCGCGGGACGCTGTTGTGGTTTCTAAGAAATGGAGCGTGATGCCGGGGTGGACTCCACCGTAAGGGACGAGATCTACATTCATGAAGAGCGTTATATAGACGGGGTACGACGAGGGCTGAAGCGCAGACAAACAATGGGAGGAAAAACATTTTCTGTGTAAAGCTGTAGGCGTGTTAGATCTGGATGTTAAGTGTCACGTGGGGCGTTCACAGATTTCCACAGCAGGTTTCCTAACGTGCATCATCGAATCTCTAAGATGAGGTCTTTAGAAAGAGAGAGAGAGACCGAGAGAGAGACACGAAAGACTGCCTTCTTACTCTTACACAGTTTAATAAAGTCATATGCTTATTTGTACTATGCTACTCTATATAAACTCTCTTTAATATGTGTGATTGTGTGTAAACACTGTGTGTTGAGAGTCAGTGAGAGGAGAAGTGAGAGTGATGAGTGTGAGTGAGTGAGGGAGAGAGAGAGAGAGAGAGAGCCAGAGTGAGGGTTAGAGAGAATGAGCGTGAGGGAGAGAGAGAGAGAGAGAGAGAGAGACAGAGAGAGAGAGAGAGAGAGGGAAAGAGTGAGAGTGAGTGAGTGAGTGAGAGAGAGAGAGAGAGAGAGAGAGAGAGAGAGAGAGCCAGAGTGAGGGTTGGAGAGAATGAGCGTGAGGGAGAGAGAGAGAGAGAGAGAGAGAGCCAGAGTGAGGGTTGGAGGGAATGAGCGTGAGGGAGAGAGAGAGAGAGAGAGAGAGAGAGAGAGAGAGAGAGAGAGCCAGAGTGAGCGTGAGGGAGAGAGAGAGAGAGAGAGAGAGAGAGAGCCAGAGTGAGGGTTGGAGAGAATGAGCGTGAGGGAGAGAGAGAGAGAGAGAGAGAGAGAGAGAGAGCCAGAGTGAGGGTTAGAGAGAATGAGCGTGAGGGAGAGAGAGAGAGAGAGAGAGAGTGAGTGTGAGTGAGTGAGTGAGTGAGTGAGTGAGTGAGTGAGTGATTGAGTGAGTGAGTGAGTGAGTGAGAGAGGGAGAGAGAGAGAGAGAGAGAGAGAGCCAGAGTGAGGGTTGGAGAGAATGAGCGTGAGGGAGAGAGAGAGAGAGAGAGAGAGAGAGAGAGAGAGAGAGAGAGAGAGAGAGAGAGAGAGTGAGTGTGAGTGAGTGAGTGAGTGAGTGATTGAGTGAGTGAGTGAGTGAGTGAGAGAGGGAGAGAGAGAGAGAGAGAGAGAGAGCCAGAGTGAGGGTTGGAGAGAATGAGGGAGATTTCTATTTCCAGGGATTTGTAGCTATCTTTGGCTTTAAATATTTAATGATCTTACACACATAATGCTGGTAATTATTCAGAGAGAAAACATCAAGCAACAGCCAGCACATATAAATGTGGTTTATGCAGAAGCGCTGGGATTTCACTGAATTTATTACATTTGACAGATTTCAACATGAATCTCCACACAGATAGAACAGCACAAGCCACATTAGGACCACCATGTCTGTTAATTATTGCGACGAAACAAATTAATATCTGTTTAATATTTAACTTTAGATATTGAACTTAATTGAGCTCACTGACCTAAACAATTCATGTTGTCTTATTAAAATGATTTATATAACGACAAAAAATAAAAAGTATCTGAAGTTCTTCACCTTCATCACTTGACAATCTTATCTTGTGAAGTCATTTCTTTCAGTCAGAATTTACATTAGTAATAAAGCTGTTTATATTGTCTTAAAGAAACAGGCTGTTTTCTTTAAATCACACACCGCTTTGGGCTTTTTCTCTCGACGACACTGTTGTTGTTATTTGCTGTTTTTTATAGTTTATACTCAGAATGATTTTGAGGTGAGAATCAATAGCAAATGTGTTAACATTTCAACTTCTGTATTCAATAAAAAAGAGCTTTTAGAAGAAAAGTAAGAGTCGACTGTACTTTTCATTGTTGAATTAAATGTTTTTTTGTATGTGTGAAGAAGATATGACAAGACAAGACTAGAGCAGAGCAGAGCAGAGCAGACAATACCAGACTAGAGTACACTAGACTAGACTAAAGCAGACTAAGAGTAGAGCAGAGCAGACTAAACTAGACTGGAGCAGACTAAGACTAGAGCAGACTAAGACTAGTGCAGACTAAGACTAGTGCAGACTAAGTAGTCTTAGTCTGCTCAAGTCTTAGTCTGCTCAAGTCTAAATTAAGAGCAGACTAGAGTAGAGCATAGTAGAGCATAGTAGAGCAGAGCAGAGTAGAGCAGAGTAGAGCAGAGTAGAGCAGAGTAGAGTAGAGTAGAGCAGAGTAGAGCAGAGTAGAGCAGAGTAGAGCAGAGTAGAGCAGAGTAGAGCAGAGCAGAGCAGAGCAGAGTAGAGCAGAGTAGAGCAGAGTAGAGCAGAGTAGAGCAGAGTAGAGCAGAGTAGAGCAGAGTAGAGCAGAGCAGAGTAGAGCAGAGTAGAGCAGAGTAGAGCAGAGTAGAGCAGAGTAGAGCAGAGTAGAGCAGAGCAGAGTAGAGTAGAGCAGAGCAGAGCAGAGCAGAGTAGAGCAGAGTAGAGTAGAGTAGAGTAGAGTAGAGTAGAGTAGAGTAGAGTAGAGTAGAGCAGAGTAGAGCAGAGTAGAGCAGAGCAGAGCAGAGCAGAGCAGAGCAGAGCAGAGCAGAGCAGAGCAGAGTAGAGTAGAGCAGAGTAGAGCAGAGTAGAGCAGAGCAGAGTAGAGCAGAGTAGAGCAGAGCAGAGCAGAGTAGAGTAGAGTAGAGTAGAGTAGAGTAGAGTAGAGCAGAGTAGAGCAGAGTAGAGCAGAGTAGAGCAGAGTAGAGTAGAGTAGAGCAGAGTAGAGCAGAGTAGAGCAGAGCAGAGTAGAGCAGAGTAGAGCAGAGCAGAGTAGAGTAGAGTAGAGCAGAGTAGAGCAGAGTAGAGCAGAGTAGAGCAGAGTAGAGCAGAGTAGAGTAGAGCAGAGTAGAGCAGAGTAGAGCAGAGCAGAGCAGAGTAGAGTAGAGTAGAGCAGAGTAGAGCAGAGTAGAGCAGAGTAGAGCAGAGTAGAGCAGAGTAGAGTAGAGCAGAGTAGAGCAGAGTAGAGCAGAGCAGAGTAGAGTAGAGTAGAGTAGAGTAGAGCAGAGTAGAGCAGAGTAGAGTAGAGCAGAGTAGAGCAGAGTAGAGCAGAGCAGAGTAGAGTAGAGTAGAGCAGAGTAGAGCAGAGCAGAGTAGAGCAGAGTAGAGCAGAGCGTCCTAAAACTAGAGCAGACTAGACTAGATTAGAGCAGAGCAGAGCAGAGTAGAGTAGAGTAGAGTAGAGTAGAGTAGAGCAGAGTAGAGCAGAGTAGAGCAGAGTAGAGCAGAGTAGAGCAGAGTAGAGCAGAGTAGAGTAGAGCAGAGTAGAGTAGAGCAGAGTAGAGCAGAGTAGAGCAGAGTAGAGTAGAGCAGAGTAGAGCAGAGTAGAGCAGAGTAGAGCAGAGTAGAGCAGAGTAGAGTAGAGCAGAGTAGAGCAGAGTAGAGCAGAGCAGAGCAGAGCAGAGTAGAGCAGAGTAGAGCAGAGTAGAGCAGAGTAGAGCAGAGTAGAGCAGAGTAGAGCAGAGTAGAGTAGAGCAGAGTAGAGCAGAGTAGAGCAGAGCAGAGTAGAGTAGAGTAGAGTAGAGCAGAGTAGAGCAGAGTAGAGTAGAGCAGAGTAGAGCAGAGTAGAGCAGAGCAGAGTAGAGTAGAGTAGAGCAGAGTAGAGCAGAGCAGAGTAGAGCAGAGTAGAGCAGAGCGTCCTAAAACTAGAGCAGACTAGACTAGATTAGAGCAGAGCAGAGCAGAGTAGAGTAGAGTAGAGTAGAGTAGAGTAGAGCAGAGTAGAGCAGAGTAGAGCAGAGTAGAGCAGAGTAGAGTAGAGCAGAGTAGAGCAGAGCAGAGCAGAGCAGAGTAGAGTAGAGTAGAGTAGAGTAGAGCAGAGCAGAGTAGAGTAGAGTAGAGTAGAGTAGAGTAGAGTAGAGCAGAGTAGAGCAGAGTAGAGCAGAGTAGAGCAGAGCAGAGTAGAGCAGAGTAGAGCAGAGCAGAGTAGAGCAGAGTAGAGCAGAGCAGAGTAGAGCAGAGTAGAGCAGAGCAGAGTAGAGCAGAGTAGAGCAGAGCGTCCTAAAACTAGAGCAGACTAGACTAGATTAGAGCAGAGCAGAGCAGAGTAGAGTAGAGTAGAGTAGAGTAGAGCAGAGTAGAGCAGAGTAGAGCAGAGTAGAGCAGAGTAGAGCAGAGCAGAGCAGAGCAGAGTAGAGTAGAGCAGAGCAGAGCAGAGTAGAGTAGAGCAGAGTAGAGCAGAGCAGAGCAGAGTAGAGCAGAGCAGAGTAGAGCAGAGTAGAGTAGAGCAGAGTAGAGCAGAGTAGAGCAGAGTAGAGCAGAGTAGAGTAGAGTAGAGTAGAGCAGAGTAGA
Source organism: Triplophysa bombifrons (assembly GCA_029783895.1). NCBI lineage: Eukaryota > Metazoa > Chordata > Actinopteri > Cypriniformes > Nemacheilidae > Triplophysa > Triplophysa bombifrons. The sequence goes on from CM056451.1 coordinate 1,358,407, forward strand.
GCAGAGTAGAGCAGAGTAGAGTAGAGTAGAGTAGAGCAGAGTAGAGCAGAGCGTCCTAAAACTAGAGCAGACTAGACTAGATTAGAGCAGAGCAGAGCAGAGCAGAGTAGACCAGACTAGACTAGAGCAGACTGAGATTAGAGCAGACTGGAGCAGAGAAGAGCAGAGCGTCCTAAAACTAGAGCAGACTAGACTAGATCAGACTAAGGCTAGATCAGACTAAAACTAGATCATACTAAGACTAAAGTAAAGCAGACTCAGATGAAAAGTGTTTGTAGACACAGGACTTGTTATTTTTTCCACACAACAGAAACATTGATTGCATTAATTGTTTAGGTTTGATAATGAATGAACTCTTGCGTTTAGCTGAAGGTTTTGATCTTGAGACAGCAACGAGAAATCAAATTTTGGGTGGAAACTTTGTATTCACACGGCATTTGTGTTTATCAAGTGTTTGTGCGTATAATCAAAAATATAAAGATGACTTTGAGGAGAGATATACAGAAATAAGTATCATTATATTATTTTTTATTGGACACACGCGCTGGCCTGAAAGAAACATCCAGTGCGTGTTTGATATTGATTTAATTGATATTAATATTCATTTATATGAATATTTTATTGTATATAAATTATAGTAAATGACATTAAAACTCCATGATGGAGGTCTACCAGAAGTTGAGTTTGGGACACACAACCTTGGTTTATATTGTTGCTGCTGAATCTGTCTATATATTTATATATATGCCTGTGTTTGCAAACAGGAATGGCACGTCTCATCCTTATTTCATTAACACGACTAAATTCTGTCCAGTGACTCATTGAGTCTGTTGAAGAGGAACGTCTTCAAGCACTTTACAATAACTCAATGATATCAAAGAAGCGCATCGGCTCAGGAGGAAGTCAGAATTGAAATAGATTTGATCATTATCAGTTACTTTCCCATCGGCCTGGTAATGAGCCTGCCATTGATTTTTCTTGTTTTCGAAATTCAACTTTCTGTTCTCGCACCAAACATGCCATTAACAGACCAACCAATATGCAGTAAAGAGAGAAACGCAGTAAACGTTCCTATTTAGATTGCAAATAGAGCGTTCAATAAGATTAGATCTGTTCCAGAACAAAAGAAAGCCTTCATTTAGTTGAGACCGTTCCCAAACTTTCTGGGCAACAAACTTTTTATGTATCGTCTCTAATGGAACATCTGTATTCATCTCCGTCTTTAGGCCTCGCGCCCGGTACAAGACTGAAGCTCATTCAAAGACACAGTTTCTTATTTTCTGTTGTGTTGATGTTGACTTTATTGTGTGCGCTCATCTCAGAACAAGTGTGTTTTTTCATCTGAACTCGTGCCCAATCATCACAGAAGGTTGTGTGTTTCTGGCTGTTTGATGGAAGGATGTGCGGTGATAAAGTGCTTTTGTGTAGAAACATAATAAATCGACTGCCTCCCTGCTAATCCTCAATTTGTCTTGCGTGACACATTCATTCTGAGTGAACTGTATTTGGACTCCACTATGAAATATCAGTCCGTTGTATACTAGAAAATATTCTTTTACAGGTGTGACACTCCGTTATTGGCTCATGTGTGACTCAACTCAAGATTTTAGTGCTAAAATCACCTCTGTAAGATTTGTAAATACAGACATTTTGTTAGTTGTGATTATCTTTCTGATGCTTCACGAGATGTTCTAAGAAAATCGTCAAAGGGGAATGAGTCAAGTAGAGAATAGAAAAGTTTACTCTTTGGATAGAGAGTCTTAATGAGTTTTTCGACTTAATCTGTTAAAATAAATTGCTCGGGTAATTGCTGTGTAATTTAGCACAATTTTCTGGTGCTTTAGCTATTTTAAATAAAGGCACTTTTTCGTTTTTTTACTCTCCAGCTACTCAGATCTAGATGGGAAAGAATCAGAAATAAAACTACAGAGTAAAAGAAAGTTGAAAACGTTCAAGGTCAAACATCATTGGGACATGTTTTTCTTTGTACACTGGACAAGCCAATTTTATGCCTTTTACTTTCATTTCGCACGAACCCTACAGAAAGACTCCAACCAGAAATCTTTTGCTTGTATGTCGTTGATGAAGTCAATCCGTTCCATATGTTCTTGCTCAGTTATATAATTTTGTCTTTTTCTACATTACAGATGCAGAGCAATAAACCGTATGAGAAACTTTCCACGGCACGTCGCGCCAAAGCTCAGCATGCATCAAAAACAGACACAATGCTAAGCTTGTCATTGCATTATGATTGCTATGGTGAAGGAAGGCATGATATATTAAAGATATCAAAATATCACAATATGCATATATGCAAAGATTTCTTTTACAGTATGTGCTTTAACATGATTGGTTCTAATCACAGAAGGAATGTGAAATGTATGTTGGCACTCTTCAGTTTATAAATATATTTCATGCAATCTCAATTGAGTTTACAATCTAAAAGCATTGGTTCTGTCAGAATTTGCATTTTAATGAAATTGTGTTTTCAGCGTGTTTTTGTGCAGTTGCTATAGGAGCGTTGAAATGCGTTTGCTTGTGTTCTGGTGCTTTTCAATGCATCGCTATGTGGTTACTTGTGGTTACTTACTGCTTATGCTCTCTATGAGTTAATCTTGTGTTCTGCTGCTTGGGAATTATAAATAATCTGCATGAGTTAAGGAATCATTCATGTTTCTATTGTCAATGGTGGAGGATGAGTTACAGCTGGTAGTATTGGGTTTTACGTCACAAGCAATATTAGCAGTAGTACTCGCTCTGGCAAACTCTTTGAATTATTCATGATTTGGTTAATTTATCCTAAGCAGAGAGTTTCTTGTGCACTTACCGCCAGACTGCGGCCCAAGGGCAGCTCGGGTCCCTCTGGTCCATCAATCACATCCTCAACACATCCAACGCGGAAAGATTTCAGTTACTTGCCCAGATTTCTAGCTACTAATCTAGTTCCACAGTATAGATGATGCACAGCTTGGGTGACATAATATTTGAATGTGTGAATAAAAATGTGTTTAGCTAAACAACAATAAGGTGTACCCAAAGTAACTGTCACTGGAGTGGTACTGCTAAAAGTCTAAACTCCTAAAATATGCTTCTAAAGAGTGAATATTAGTATTTGAGAGCTAAATATTGGTACCAAATATATACACGTCTGTACCTTAATGTACAATAACATATAAGAGGGTACAGTCCCAATGACCACTTGAGCGTACATTCTTTTGCCAAAAAAATTTCAGAAAGTGTTATACAATGCGGTTGATGCAAGAGGGCGCTGTGATCGATATTAGTATTTCTCTATTTTCTGCTAGTTCTTAGTTTCAGGTCAACAAACCTTTCCAGAGAATCTTCAACAAATTAGTCAAAGTCAGTGTTTTTTCAAACTTTAGACTCTGATGCATCGATTTTAGAATCAGCATGAAACAAATGTTGCGATGTTGTTTTCTTGTAGCGTGTGTAACGATTCACGATGAGATTCACTATACTGATCTCAAGATACGATTCATTCACCATTTATTATTACAAAATGAGTTGAAAAAAATGAACTGAACAAATGAACAACTACTCCTTTTATTAATTCTCAAACGTTGCACATTTCTTTATAAAATAAAAATATATTTTATGTCAAATAACAAAACTTTTTTAAAACAATTTTTAAAAATTTTCAATTTTTAAACAAATTCCAAATCAAATAAAACGTGAATAGTTCACAAGTCTCTTTAAAGAAACCAAGACGTTGTGTTTTTCTCGGATTTTTTTACATTTGAGAAAAATCAGCATAAAGGTAAGTTTATACTCCAGCGTCAGACCTACATGTCCGGTTTCATTTATACTTCTACGTCGTCGTCCGCGTTGACAGGAAATGACCACCAGTGTCCACGCGTGTGTAACCAAGACCAGAGCCGAAGAAGAAGCAGCTCGCTGGAGAAGCATTAGCAGTGATAACGGCAAGTAAAGTCACTTTTGTTGCAGATTTGAGATGTTTAATATAGAAGCACAAATATTTTACTTAGATAAATCATTGGGAAATGTGTTTGAGTAAACATGACTTTATCGCAGAGTTTTATGACCTGAGGGAGGGGTTCAAACAGACCAATCACAGCACTTGCGGTCTTCGTAGGATCCATCTTGAGTTGATGCGTTGTTACATTTCTGGAAAGGTGCGCATCAGTCTACGGCGTAATGTACGCGGCTCTGCGTAGGCTATGGCGTAGGTCCAACGCTCAAGAATAAACTGAAGTAGTGCGGGACTTGATTCTTAAAGAGTTGACTGAATAGATTGTTGGAGGCTCGGACTTTAGACAGTCAATAAAGCTGTTGTGGCGAGGAGGAGATTAATTAATTGATAAAATATTATGTAATTTTAGGACATCCACAGATAAATCATTTATAATACTTAAAACAAACAAGAATGGTCTATTTCTCTGAGGTTCTGTTATGTTCAGCAGGACGGCAGGCTTGACCCAGTATTTACATCTATTTACATGCGCACAGAATCGTTCTATTCCAGATCACCTTCACACACACAGAACACATCGAGGAGTTCAATATAAGCATTGCATGATAAGCTATATCATCTACAGTGCTTTTAAAAAACTTCATAAAACACAGTCAGATCTAATGTGTAGTTTAATGAAAAAGCCCGGCTGCCGATATTATAAACCCAGTTCATCATCATCATCGTGTATTCCTTTGGCTTTCTTTGTTCTGAAAGATGGCTGTCATTACTAACATTCATCTATTGTGTGAGAATTCATGGAGGCTGTTTCAAATGGGTTCTTACATAAACAACATTCAAATCTTTCATTAAATATTTGTCATTGTGTTCATTATTTTTAATAGGATGTTTGTATCGCTGTAGCTTATAAAAGCGTGATCAAGGTCATATCTGTCATCATCATTCCACGCATGAACAGAGTCTGGCCGCCGTTCAGAACTGACGTCCAAATAACCGCGTGAGATGTCAGGACGGTGGGCCAAAAGTGATCATGGCCAATCACGTGAGGTCTTGTGTGTGAGAAATGATTTGTTTACAGTAATTCACTGTAATCGATTGTATTTAAATATTAAAGCTCTATGTTGTGTTTCTGCTGTGATGGGACTAGACATGATATTCCAAATCCTAAAACTTTTAAATTCCATTCAACCCGATTGATTGACTTCCGTTAAAACTGGTAAAGATAAAATGACATTCAACACAGAGACTTCTACCTGTTTTAAAAATCCAAAATATAACAAATTTAATAAATCAACCTATACATGTGATTATCTGATTCAGTTCTTTACTGACACAAGAAATGTGATGATACATTTAAATATTTACAGTAGAATTAATTTATAAGACCTTTAAGGTTTTTTTGAAGTTTCAGCTAAATGAACAAACCCTCTTCTTTTAATACTACAGACCAAAAATAAAGACCATTTATTTTACATTCCAGAAAATAAAGAATTTTTAGTTTCATGAACGGGAACAGACTAACTTATTCATAGGAAAAAAAAGGGAAAAAGATCGATTAAGTGACATTTGTTTTGTTATATTTTTTTATTTCTACTTCTTTTCAGTCACAGAGTTCTTCAATTTCAGAGATTTTGAGGTGAGACAGGATCCTGTTATTGAATGAAGCTTTGAGAACTGCATTTAGGGAAATTTGGGGAAATGGTCATGTTCAATAATTTGTCTTATTATAAAAATAGTGCATTGAAGAAAAGAAAACATGGTTTTATATATATATACTGTCAATTATAGGTCGTGGATAGAAAATCATAATCTGCAGGTTCACTTTTAATAAAATCTGAAACCAGAAATGGCCAAGAAATTGCAATCGGTAGTGTGAGTGTGTGTATGTGTGTGTGTTACATTAAGTGTGACTGAAAGAAAGTGTGTGTCTGTTTGTGTGTGTGTGGGTCTGAAAGAAGGTGTGTGTGTGTCTGTGTGTGTTAAATTAAATGTGTCTGAAAGAAAGTGTGTGTCTGTGTGTCACTGTTTATGTTCATGTGTGTGTTACAGTTAGTTTGTGTGTGTGCGTATGTCTGTGTGTGTGTGTGTGTGTGTGTGTGTGTGAGTGAGTGTGTGTGTGTGTGTGTGTGTGAGTGTGTGTGTGTGTGTGTGTGTGTGTGTGTGAGTGTGTGTGTGTTTGGATTGAGGGATGTAGAGTGAGCTCATGTTTGTATCCTGTCAGAAGAAGCACACAGTTTTTTCTGCATGTGTGTCTGTTATAGTGTGTGTGTGTGTGTGTGAGTGTGTGTGTGTGTGTGTGTGTGTGTGAGTGTGTGTGTGTGTGTGTGTGTTTGGATGGAGGGATCTAGAGTGAGCTCATATTTGTATCCTGTCAGAGGAATCACACAGTTTTTTCTGCATGTGTGTCTGTTATAGTGTGTGTGTGTGTGTGTGTGTATGTGTGTGTGTGTGTGTGTGTGCGTTTGTGTGTGTGTGTGTGTGTGTGTGCGTGCGTGCGTGCGTGCGTGTGTGTTTGGATGGAGGGATGTAGAGTGAGCTCATGTTTGTATCCTGTCAGAGGAAGCTCACAGAGTTTTGGTGTGGCCCCTCCGGGCACCATATGTCCTCTTTCTCTTCTGAAGATGAGTGTGTGTGTGTGTGCGTTGGCAGAGATCAAGCAGATTTATCTTGATTTCACTGATACACAAAACGTAATGAGGTGCATCGTTATCCCACAACAGATACAGAACGCTGAAGAAACGTGAGGATATTCTCCGACAACATTCATCATGTTCTGTAGAACTGAATCTGAATTCATGATGAGTACGTTCATGTCAATGTAAAGAGTCTTGAATGTTCCTCCACATGACCGTAAGGAGGATCACACATGAATCCAGCGTTTTTCAGAATTCTGAAATGTTAATGTCTTTATGATTATGACCCGCTTTTCTCTCCTACACGGTGGCTGTGCCCTCGAGAGACGCTGAGATGTGTAACGGGTCGCCCGACTGCTTCATTAATGAGATTTTGCTGTGTTTCAACAAAAGTCAATGTACTTTGGAGATAAAGCTACTGTTTATCCTTTTAATGTGTCACTTTAAATACATTAGGCCTTTTTTGGCCGCCTGCCCCCTTTATCCTGCCTGAAAAGCGTTGAAGAAACCATTTATAACTTGGGCCGTAAATATCGGCCGCATTGTTTTCCGTAATGATGCTAATTTCCTTGTAGAGGAGGGAGTTTTCTTGTCGTGCCAAGGCTAAATCGTATTACGGTCGAACGGGATTGCATTATACGCATAAAGCAAGCGATGCAGGTTTACGAGCGCGTGATAATGCGATGTAGACGCAGGTCACCTTGGTGACGGAGGACAGAACAGAGGAAGAGGCTGAGAGGAGGAGGCCGGTGGGTTGATAACGTTTGCTTTATATGATGTGAGTGCATGGGTTTGGTTTATTTAACAGCAGATGTTTACCGACTCCCTCACATGTAGGACAACAATATGCCGCCCCGTGTTCTGAAATTGTTTTCGCACTCAATTCAATTGCCTGGACCAAACTAGAGTTTAATAACACTCTCCGCCCCTGGACCCGCCCCCATCTCAGCCCCGCCCCCTCATGTGCCCTTGTTGAAAGTCACGGGGCTTAAAAGTTATATTTTGATGAAGATCACAGAAAAACAGTGTAGGATAACTGCAATGTGCATTAATAACTCAAACATATTCTAAATTATTCTAAAAGAGAACATTTATTAAAACAAGTACATGTATTATAGTTTAAATAAAATAATGCTACGATAAAAATGTGTTTCTTCATTACCTTTAGGTATTTAAAAGTGTCATTGTCTATTCACCATCATATGCTTGTAAAGCTTTATGTGACTCTTTCTTCAGTGGAACACACAAGAAGGTATTTTGAGAAATGTCTCTCTGGTTTTGTGTTCATACGATGGAAGTCAATGGAGTTCAGTGTGGTTTAGTTCTTCAAAATATCTTCTTTTGTTTCGTGAAAAAGAAAGAAACTTAAACAGTTTTGACATGACATGAGGATGAATAAATAATGGAAGAATTCTTATTTCTGTGTGAATGATCCCGCTCAGCCGTGCATGATTGTGTTGTTTTTCTGTTGTTTGTATGTGATTGATGTGTCTGCCGGCTGAAGGATTGAAGCGGGTTTCAGTTGTGTTTGGCCCAGAGGCTGTCGCTGTATTGTTGTGTTTGTGTGACGCTGTCAGAATGAGTGACGTTTTCGACTCCGAGCGGAGATTTATTTCAAACTACAGCGGTGAAACATTTATAGGTCTGTTTCTGTTCCCATTAATTACTGCTGCAGGTTCTCACTAAACTCCAGACGTCTTGAAGTATTGAGAGGTGCAGTCAGGGTTTAAGCTCTACATGTTCACTGATCTCGTTAGTTCAGCACACGTGTTTGTGTATCGCTAGAGAGCCACTGAAGTGAGATGTTGACAGTAACGTGTGTGTATCTGTCTGTTGTGAGAGTTTGTGTTTGCTTTGTCACTTTTTCCTTATTTGAAAAACCTGAGGACAAAAATTAACAAGTTTTTCTCTCAAAAACTTCCTCACCTAGTTTATTTTTGTTTGGATTTGTTTGAAACTACATCACTGCGATTCTGATTCACATGATTCATTAGTTCATCTGCATCACTCATTCAAATGATTCACTCGTTCATCTGTATCAGTCATTCAAATGATTCACTCGTTCATCTTTATCAGTCATTCAAATGATTCAATCGTTCATCTTTATCAGTCATTCAAATGATTCACTCATTCATTTGTATCAACCATCTAAATTATTCACTCGTTCATCTGTATAACTCATTCAAATGATTCATTAGTTCATCTGCATCACTCATTCAAATGATTCACTCGTTCATCTTTATCAGTCATTCAAATGATTCACTCATTCATTTGTATCAACCATCTAAATTATTCACTCGTTCATCTGTATAACTCATTCAAATGATTCATTAGTTCATCTGCATCACTCATTCAAATGATTCACTCGTTCATCTTTATCAGTCATTCAAATGATTCACTCATTCATTTGTATCAACCATCTAAATGATTCACTCGTTCATCTGTATAACTCATTCAAATGATTCATTAGTTCATCTGCATCACTCATTCAAATGATTCACTCGTTCATCTTTATCAGTCATTCAAATGATTCACTCATTCATTTGTATCAACAATCTAAATGATTCACTCGTTCATCTGTATCAGTCATTCAAATGATTAATTAGTTCATTTGTATCAATCATTCAAATAATTCATTCAATCAAATGATTAACTCATTCATCCTCACACTAAGAATGTGATTTACTCATTCATCTGTATCAGTCATGCTCTGGCCGGACATTGTGTATGTAAAGCTATCAAATGTGTTGTGTGATGAGTTTAAGCGCTTTCACAAGTCATCTCATCTATATTTTAAACTCTGAAGCACTAAACACTGATAAACAAAGAAGTAAACAGATGACATCACATTCCCCAGTGTTCAATTAAAAGGATTTTCTTTATAACGGCTCAACACAGTAACTCTGTTGAAGATGTGTGTGTGTGTGTGTGTGTGTGTGTTAGCTCACCTCTCCCTCATAATGAACATTTAATTTCAGAGGATGATCTCTGAGCAATGAGAACGACCGAATGAACGTTTCATGTGGAGATCCTGGCGTGGTGTTGTGTTGGTTTGGTCTCGCTGTCTGATCTTTATGAACACCAGCAGTAGACTTTAATACTCAAAATTAGCTGAAAGGCTCCGTGTTGGACACGTAATTACGAAATTATAATGCAAACTGAATCACCTCTCCGCTGGGCATTTGCAATTTTTGCATTTTAATAAAGCCCCATGTCCCAGAATGCCAACTATTCCATTTGGACTTATAATAAGACGTCGGTGTGGCGTTAAACTGTCCTAATATTTAATTTGAAAAGAGCTCAGTGAAGCATGCAGCTAATATTAGCGGGTTTGCTGAAAGTCTTTGTTTCATGGGGTCTCTTCACACGTGCGCCACTCACCAATGAAAAACATGATCTGCTGAATACATTTGACCTGATAACACCTCATTCAGTGTTCGGGGAAGACAATATTTCACATTACTGCAGAGATGAACCTCAGTTTGCATGACACTGATGAGATCTTCAGGAGAAGATAAATTGGTTTCATAAATAGGATTTAAATAAACATGTTGTTGATGATTCTTTACTCTGTTTTATTTTGTTGTGTAATAGTTGACTTTGTTAATGATTTGAATAGAGAATACAGACACATTCAGTATCAAGTGTTTGTTTATTTGGATGAATATTATTTGTTATGGATGTGAAGTAGTTCTGGCGTCAGATTGGAGCACAATAGAGGCTGGTGTGTGTCTCTGGTGATGCTCAGAAACAGACAGTAAAGAGCCTCGGGCCTGCCAGCGTTTATCAGACTAAACAAGACTGAAGCACACTTGTCTCTCAGCCATGAAACTGTCACGCACAGATCCATACTCGCTCACTCCATACAATACTGATCACTTTACAATTACTAATACAACCAGTCTGATCATATTGTGCCAAAGAAAACAGTTAAACCGGTCACGATCTGGCGTTTAATTAAAACCTTGTTACGATAAAGTTAACTACGCTAAATAGAGAACAGTAGTGTCATCAGATCTTGAGCCATTCTTAAAACTATAGTTATTGTTCTTGGTGTGAACAAGCCATTATGATGCGTTCCATTTAAATCAACGCTTGATTTTCTTTGAAAAGAATAATTAAGAGGTACTGTTATGATGTCCTGCAGGTCAACAGAAAATCAAGATCACCTTGACTTTATATTCCATTGACCGATTTCATAGCCATGTATGTGTGCTTTCTGAAATGTAATTCAGTGTTTGCCGCTTGATCACAGAGAGTCGAGTCTCTATGATATTGCACATGTATCTCGGGACCCTTCAATGTGAGCCTCTTTGATATTTGCACCCGTGAATCAGATCAAGACCAGCACATGATTTCAGGTGTCATTCACCGTGCTGATATGAGCCAAATCTCAGTCATCATTTACTTTACATGTGAGCTTTAGCAAAAACATCTTACAAAATGTCTCCAGCACTTGAATGTTGTGGATTAAATGGAGCTTATGTTTGGCTGGCACGTGTTGTTGGGTCTCCCGCCGTGCCTTTGAAATGGAACGATATGGCCGTTCTGGGCCGAGATGAGCGTGTGAATGTGATTTGTGAAATTTAGATAGTTTCGTCTCGCTCTTTGCCAGGCGTGCTGATTGCGTTTCTTCAGAAGCACTCGAGCGCTGGAGTCGAGTAATAAGTGTTTTGCTGACTGTGGCCATCGGGAGACTTTTGTTGGAAAGACACAGAAGGCATTAACTGCACAGTCACTGGGGTCAGAACCACAGCCACATGTGATGAGTCCAAAACCATCTCTCTGTCTCTCTCTCTCTCTCTCTCTCTCTCTCTCTCTCTTACTCTCTCTCTCTCTCTCTCTCTCTCTCTCTTTCTTACTCTCTCTCTCTTTCTCTCTCTCTCTTTCTTACTCTCTCTCTCTCTCTCTCTCTCTCTCTCTTTCTCACTCTCTCTCTCTCTCTCTCTCTCTTTCTCACTCTCTCTCTCTCTCTCTCTCTCTCTTTCTTACTCTCTCTCTATCTCTCTCTCTTTCTTACTCTCTCTCTCGCTCGCTCTTTCTTCCACTCTCACTCTCTCTCTCTCTCTGTTGCGGGTGCTGTTGTAATGCGGGGTGTGTTCTGGGACCTCGATGAGTCTTGTTGTTAATGGGGTTACGCAGATGAATTACAAACAGGCCTGTGGTGTGGGGACGCTATCTCCTGCTGTCCTGTGGATCTCTGCCCAATGACTCTCTCACCGCTCACCGCTGTCCCTGTTCTGGGCTCGGTCTGTTAACAAACAATGTGAACGAGTGCTAAATGTGAAAAGAGTACTAAGCATGTTTTTGGTGGATTGATTGCAATTTGTATTATCATAGTTTTTGTTTAAATATTAAAGTTAGACTGTAGTTCCTGTGCTGGAACCATTTGTAAACTATTCAAAAATGGATCTCTGGTTATAAATTAGGAGGTAAGTATGGTTGCTGCCCTGATAGCAAACATTCATCTGACGTTTATTTGACATCTGCAAGACATCTAAAATACATAGTTTGCTCATCTGCAATACGTCTCGGAGACGTCTGCTGTCAGACGTCTTATGGACATTTAGAAGATGTCTGTAAGAAGTTTATGATTTAGAATGGATGTAACGCTGCTCTTTCTAAGATGTTTAGCAGATGTTTTTGTGTAGCAGATGTTTTCCAGATCTTTAGCAGACGTATTACAGACGTTCAGACGTCTCCGAGACGTATTGCTGATTAGCAAACTATATATTGCCGATGTAAATGCAGACGTCAAATAGACGTAAACCAGATGGATTGTGCTATCTTGGTATAGTTATAGTTTAAAAGTTGCTTCAGATGTCTTTCAGATCTTTGTATTATTGATGTAAAAAAATGTAAACTTTTTTATAGAATAACGTTTGGTTTAACAGTTTGTGAAAAAGTATTTTTTACCGTAATTCTGCTTTTTCCACAATGTCCTCACGTTTTAAAAGGTGTAAATATACCCGTCCCTAAAGAATACCGAACACTGCAAAGCCTACTGTTACATCAGAACAAATGTGTTAGTGTAATATTATAATAGGCTATTCCTGGAGCTGATTTGATAACATTGTGTGTTCAGCCTATACTGATGAATAATGTACTGAAAGTCTCTTTGGGTGAAAGTGTCAACAGCATAAACGTAAATATATCAACTGTACAATGAAATTATTGTAAGATCTTGCCTGGAATAAGCCAATTGTTTCCAAATGCAGGATTAGTTCTTTGCCAGCATTTACACAGAGAAGCTTGTGCATTTGTCAGTAGATAATGAAGCTGTTGTGCTCTTTTATTCTTTCTTTGCTGTGAAACATAGAAGATGTAGATTGAAACAAAGCATATAAATGGTATAATTGAAACACAGCATGTTGAGTTCAGCCAGACCCTAAATACACGTCATTTATTCAGATGTATTCAGTTTGGAGCAGTGATGGTAATCCACTCTAAATTGATCTAAATGGCTTGAAAGTTTTGGCCTGCTGCCTGGAAACGGCACTTTTTCATCTAATTGAAGTTGATGGTGTCATGAGATGAAGGCATGATCCCACTGTTACGTACACTTGATCACATCACATCACTTCTCTTTCGTTTATGTTTATTTTGCTTCAGCGTTTGGCCAGCGGGTTGCCGGGGGTAACAGCGGGTTGGTACAGTATGTTTTTATTATTGAGGTTCCGATTGGTGTCAGGCTCAGTTACTCTCTCTCGCTCTCACTCTCTCTCTCTCTCTCTCTCTGTTGTTTTATATAAAGACAGATGATTACAGATCTGCAACACAACGCTCAGCGCTTTCTCTCTGCCTGTCCATTAGTCCCAAACATGCTGAAAAGGTGCTTTTGGAGTTTTGCATGAAACTTTGTATTAATGAAGCGATAGACTAATCATCGTAAACTGTAGTCCCACCATCCGCTGATGTGAGCGTACAAGATGAAACCGTCACTTTTACATCAATTCACGTATACACATTAAATAATTCATTGTATGAACACAAAAGCACGGAGACATTTCTCAAAATATCTTCTGTTGTGTTCCGCTTTAGAAAGTCTCACATAAAGATTTTCAACCTCACAAGAGAGAATAAATGATGTCATAATTGAGATTTTTGGATTAATTTTGCTTTAATCTTAAACCCACTCTATGCCAACAATTTGCTCGTGTCCATTTTTTTCCTAGAAACGTCTGAGACTACACAGAAACGTGAGCGAGACATAATAGAGAACTGCATCACGTCTCCAGAGACATGAACGAGCGATAACATGATCTTCACTGAACTCGACACTCGTTTCTTTGCATTAGACTCTCGTTCCTGTCTTCTGAATGTCGTGTCCTCATCATTCCGGCCACCGTGAGATCTTTCAGGATCAATTTTCAGCTCCTTGTTACCGGTGAAATGGCTTCGCCTTGATTCTGCAGATCCTTTGAAAATATCAAGCTCATCCCTGCCGAGGTCACACTGACCGGTCAGACCGCAAACTCCACTCGAGGAACCCATGTCACGTATCTGATATCTGGACACATTTCATCAGCGGATCACATGTGCCAGCTTTAGGTCTGGATCTGGATTTGTTTTGGTGAGATGTTGTAATGATGGAGGAGATCTCTGCTTCTATTGCTATTAAACATTAAAATCTTTTGTTTGATTTAAGACCCTGGTTAGATACTGAAAATCAAAAAGTCTCATCTTTTCAAACTCGCCCTTTTGTGTTTCAACAAAGTGTGGCAATGAAACTGGTTTGGAGTGACTGAATGTGTTTATCTTTACAGTTTTGAAAGCAACTTTCAGGATGTAGATGAATTCATAAACAGATGTCAAAAAGTTAGAAGCGTCGTCTCTTCTTTGACAATCTAACAATGTCACCTTTAGTTTAAAGACGTCATGCAGCGGTATAGAAATCAAACCAGCACTGATATGAAGGTGTTTGATGTCGGGAAGTGAATGCCTTGCTTAGGATGTCATAACACCTCAGTATTTGATGTCAGAAAATAATACCCAGACAGAGGTTCAACCCCAGACCTGCCAGAGGCCTCAATTCATTCATCACTATACTGAAATACTAACATCATATCACACACATCTTCGTCTTTCATTGATAGCAAGGTTTCATTAAATAAAGTTAATAAAAGGATATTTAGGCTATGTGGTGCGGTCAGCCGTTATATATCGGGGTATTTTATAACGGCTTAGAACTCCGCTCAGCCAATCAGAATCAAGCACCAGAACTGGCAGTTTTATAATATAAACTAACACGTCATAAATACTTAAGCAAGAAATGAGCAGATTTGAAACCAAAATCATAAGAATGAATGAAATTATGTTTTGGAAAATGAATTAGTCTGTGTTTCTTTTTGCATTTTATGTCGTAATTCATTTGTTTTTATTGTAAAAAAGTTGTAAACGTTATTAATGATTGTGGTCAAATGTAATACATTGTTTGTAAAATATTATGACGAGAATTGCTGTTGTAAATGTTAGAAAATGTTTGTAAAAATATTTTTACATGATTAAAACATCATGTGAAAGCTATTCAGTTTTACATTTAAAGTTATGCATTGATGAAAATGAAAAATATTCTCTGTTTGTAATGTATTTAAGTGTTAATGAAGTTCATAAATATTGCACAAAACTTTCTGATGTATGTGAGTGTATTTCATCTGTACATGCCGTATTAATACACAGTGTTTTACAATATTTTATGTCAAATATTAACAAACTTGTACTGATTTTGTTGTTTAATTGATTATCCATCTCTTGTCGTTTCACCGACAACTAAAAGGAAACGATGGGATTTTGGGTGAGTTTCCAGGTTGAGAACTGATCAGGTGTGGTCATGTTACTGATGTGTTTTCTCTCCTCTGTGTGTTTCAGAGATGTCGGGGACGGGTGCGGACATCTCTCAGGTGCACTGGAAACAGCAGTGGCTGGAGAACGGGACGCTGTATTTTCACGTCTCCGTGAGCAGCTCGGAGCAGCTCTCACAGGTCACGCAGCCCCCTGTCCATGAGCCCCCGCGTGTCCTGCACGAGCACATGCACCTGCTGCACATCTCTGTGATGGTGAGTAAACGCATACGAGCGTGTGATGCATCACGGCAGTTAAAGTAATGCTGAACACAGTAAAGTTCAGCGGCCGGCTGCAGAGACAGTCCCAGAACGACAGTAAGCGGCACATCATTTCCACCAGAGTGTGTTTAAAGAAGACAGAGCGAACATCTTCACATTTATCCCCTGATTCCGTTCTCAAGTCACATACGCTTTGAGTGTTTGAGAGTGAAATCCAGTCCGACAGTGAGCTGGTGAAACTCTCAACAGGTGTGAATGAACAGAGAGACGAAGAAGAAGAGGAGGAGGAGGAGGAGGAGGAGGAGGAGGAGGAGGGAGGCTCATTGTCTTCTTCATGAGTGCTGCTGTGTTTCAGTCTGCGTGTGCGAGCGACCGGCGGCGTGCTGGTGTTTTCACTGAGCATCATTAACTGTAGTTCTGTCAAGCAGGTGACAGATCCAAGGTGTTGAGCGGTGTACTTCCACCAGCCAGCTGTCAATCACACGCTGATTATTCTCACTTGATGTTATATGAAGTTTGATCTTTTCCCTTTTGAAGATAAACAACTGGGCTGGAAGATACAGAGAAGTTGACTGAGAGAACGTGCCACCAAATATACTGTCAGAGGCATTATTAAATCAAGAGAGTAACATTATACAACATACAGCAACAGAAAGTTCTCTTTATATTCTGATTATGCGGAAAAGTGGTTGAGTTTGGTATCGCAGTCTAAATTATAAATATTGGAGAGACAAGTTTAGCCAAGTAACGCTTCATCTTGGTTTCTTTTGATCTTTTTTATCTACAGGCGCTCTATTGTTCAATCACCAATCTAATAGGTAGTTGTAATACCTGATCACAAAGTCGTTTCCTCGATATGTTGTTGTAAGGCTGACGGAAGATGTGATAGCTTCTCGCGAGCTAAATACGCTGTATAAAATAAAATCATTAAAATGTCATTTTAAAATTTACGTTTTCGAAAAACATATAAGACGCATGAAGCATTAATGGTTATTTAAACAAATACTAGCGACATCTAACGTAATGTAATTTTTTAAGAATTGCAACCGGGCGCAAATAAGAAAACCCATTTGAAGTTCTTTTAGCCAATAGAATCACGCGGGGTCCTAAGCGGAGGCTGTCCACGAACATGTACATGTGCAGTAACGCTTATTTATGTTGTCACTTTTATGAAACTGTCTATTCAATATGACATCAGAGCTGCAGTTTGTAACTTTTACCTCTCTGTCGCCATCTTTGTGTAAAATATAAACTTACAGGTAGTGGTACATCACATACTTTTATTAACATGTGTTGATAACTCATTGTATAATAAACATGTGTACTGATAAAACATCTATATACACACGTTACAATAAGTAGCTTTTTTGTTTTGTTTTGTTACTATTGATGAGATACAGAAAAGTATTCATGTATATGGATTTGATTTTGAAGTTTGTGGTGTTCGTTGAATCCAAGTGAATTAGCCTTAAAAACATTTGAGTTAAAACATTTGAATAAATCCAGACGCATGTGTTCTTAAAGCCAATCTTCAGCCAAAAATCTACACCTTTATTTGTTCTGAGAAAGATATTGGGAAGAATTCTTGCCCCCCCATTGACTCCCATAGTAGGAAAAATTACTTTATACAATGTTTTTTCTGTTGAACATAAAAATTAGATCTTTTGAAGAATGTTGGACATCAAACAGTTCTGGTGCACTTTTGACCACCATCTTATTTGTCTACTATGGGAGACAATGGTGGCCAAGAACTGTTTAGTTATAAGCATTCTTCCAAATATCTTTCTCTGTGTTCATCAGAACAAAGACATTTTTACAGATTTGGAACAACTTGAAGGTTTCATTTTTGGATGAACTGTCACTTTAATTGAATAAACACGTATCAGACGCTTTGAGCAACATTTTGTCATCATGGCTTTTGTTACCACACACTAAACACTGTCCTCTGCCGACAGCCACAAATACAACTAAAGTTTGCTTTCATCAGCGTATTTTATTGGCCGACCGGGCTAAAGGAAACTCTTAAAAGAATTCATAGATTTCAGCTTTCATATGCGTTATTGATTTTTGTGCAGTACAGAGTCAATTGCTCTCAGCCGCTGCTTCCTCCAGTGAGCACCTAATAAAGGCCAATTTATGAGACCCTACAAGCACCGTTAGCTTTAATAGACGTGTGCATGGTTGTCCCGCATGGAAATACCCACAAAAAACAAAATACTTTCTCTTCTGATTTGTGCTGGCGAATCTTATAGCTCCTTATAGATGAAAACTGCATATCAGATGTAGACTTAAGAAACACAAAACCGCTTATAATGATTATAAGTGGACTATCGGCACAGCCAATGATGTTGAATGTGAGCTGGTGTCCTCACACTTTTGGTCAGACGGTCGCTTTGGGTTTGATGAAAAAAGTTGTCTGTTGTGGCAGTGATAAAGAAATGTTCTCATCTAACAACACTTTCTCATAGTTCCTCTTAATGGGAATATAATCTTAACATCTCACCGAGCAGTGGAAACACAAGTGGCTGGATGGCTTTATCACCATCAAGCTGGTTGTGACACGCTGCATTGCAAAAGGAAATGTGTTGTAATTATAACGTGTTAAAAATCTCAGCGTCAGGCCGAGAGATCCGAGAGGAGCTGTGCAAATGATCACACACGTCACATGTGCACTAGATAATGAGCACTTTACAGTTACCAATCTCACACAATGAGCGTGCCGTCTACTGCTGGCGTGACATTATTCAGTGTTTACTAGATGAGCAAACTCATGTTTGTCCGCTTTACACTCTGGGAATATGTAAAACTGAGCGGATTTTATAATGTCATGATGATACACAGTAAGTTTAGAAATGTCTTGAACCATGTTTGTCATGTAGATGTTTAAATGTAGAATGTCTAGCAATGCTAGAGCATGGAAAACTGGGCTAAATTAATGACATTATGTCCTCATAGTATTGTGTCAATAAGTTATTAGGAAAATGAATTAGTGCACTTTTTCAAGGCAATGATAGAAGCTCCTAATTCACAAAATTCATCTATTTTGCCACAGTTAATGTTGAGCTGTAGATGTCTATAGGAATTATACGCTCAATGAGTTTAGTTTCAATGAGACATTTGTTTAAATTTCTAGGGATCATGACAGCAGTTTAAAATGTGTGCTGTTGCGTTATAAACAGTCAGGGTTATGAAAAATCCAATTTACAAACAATGAAGGGCATGGAATCCAAGCTAATATTTATTATATAGACAACACTAGCAACGCCCTAGAAATTCCATAGCACCCACCATCTAGCAAAATTATAGCATTGTGACACCAATTCCTGAATGGGAAAGAGACACCGTTGCAACCACCAAGAAACACCTTAACAAATGCCTAGAAACAACCTAACAACCACCTAGAAACACCTTAACAAATGCCTAGAAACAACCTAACAACCACCTAGAAACACCTTAACAAATGCCTAGAAACAACCTAACAACCACCTAGAAACACCTTAACAAATGCCTAGAAACAACCTAACAACCACCAAGAAACACCTTAACAAATGCCTAGAAACAACCTAACAACCACCTAGAAACACCTTAACAAATGCCTAGAAACAACCTAACAAATGCCTAGAAACACCTTAACAAATGCCTAGAAACAACCTAACAACCACCTAGAAACACCTTAACAATTGCCTAGAAACAACCTAACAACCACCTAGAAATGACCTAGCAACCACCTTCAAAACGACCTAACAACAAACTAGAAACACCTTAACAAATGCCTAGACACAACCTAACAACCACCTAGAAACACCTTAACAAATGCCTAGAAACAACCTAACAACCACCAAGAAACACCTTAACAAATGCCTAGAAACAACCTAACAACCACCTAGAAACACCTTAACAAATGCCTTGAAACAACCTAACAACCACCTAGAAACACCTTAACAAATGCCTAGAAACAACATAACAACCACCTAGAAACACCTTAACAAATGCCTTGAAACAATCTAACAACCACCTAGAAACACCTTAACAAATGCCTAGAAACAACCTAACAACCACCTAGAAAGACCTTAACAAATGCCTAGAAACAACCTAACAACCACCAAGAAACACCTTAACAAATGCCTAGAAACAACCTAACAACCACCTAGAAACACCTTAACAAATGCCTAGAAACAACCTAACAACCACCTAGAAACACCTTAACAAATGCCTAGAAACAACCTAACAACCACCTAGAAACACCTTAACAAATGCTTAGAAACAACCTAACAACCACCTAGAAATGACCTAACAACCACCTTCAAAACGACCTAGCAACAAACTAGAAACACCTTAACAATTGCCTAGAAACAACCTAACAACCACCTAGAAATGACCTAGCAACAACCTTCAAAACGACCCAGCAACAAACTAGAAACACCTTAACAAATGCCTAGAAACAACCTAACAACCACCTAGAAACAACCTAACAACCACCTAGAAATGACCTAACAACCACCTTCAAAACGACCTAGCAACAAACTAGAAACACCTTAACAAATGCCTAGAAACAACCTAACAACAACCTAGAAACACCTTAACAAATGCCTAGACACAACCTAACAACCACCTAGAAACAACTTAACAAATGCTTAGAAACAACCTAACAACCACCTAGAAATGACCTAACAACCACCTTCAAAACGACCTAGCAACAAACTAGAAACACCTTAACAATTGCCTAGAAACAACCTAACAACCACCTAGAAATGACCTAGCAACAACCTTCAAAACGACCCAGCAACAAACTAGAAACACCTTAACAAATGCCTAGAAACAACCTAACAACCACCTAGAAACAACCTAACAACCACCTAGAAATGACCTAACAACCACCTTCAAAACGACCTAGCAACAAACTAGAAACACCTTAACAAATGCCTAGAAACAACCTAACAACCACCTAGAAACACCTTAACAATTGCCTAGAAACAACCTAACAACCACCAGGAAACACCTTAACAAATGCCTAGAAACAACCTAACAACCACCTAGAAACACCTTAACAAATGCCTAGAAACAACCTAACAACCACCAGGAAACACCTTAACAATTGCCTAGAAACAACCTAACAACCACCTAGAAACACCTTAACAAATGCCTAGAAACAACCTAACAACCACCTAGAAACACCTTAACAAATGCCTAGAAACAACCTAACAACCACATAGAAACACCTTAACAAATGCTTAGAAACAACCTAACAACCACCTAGAAACACCTTAACAATTGCCTAGAAACAACCTAACAACCACCTAGAAACACCTTAACAAATGCCTAGAAACAACCTAACAACCACCAAGAAACACCCTAACAAATGCTTAGAAACAACCTAACAACCACCAAGAAACACCCTAACAAATGCCTAGAAACAACCTAACAACCACCTAGAAACACCTTAACAAATGCCTAGAAACAACCTAACAACCACCAAGAAACACCCTAACAAATGCCTCGAAACAACCTAACAACCACCTAGAAGCACCTTAACAAATGCCTAGAAACAACCTAACAACCACCTAGAAACACCTTAACAAATGCCTAGAAACAACCTAACAACCACCAAGAAACACCCTAACAAATGCCTAGAAACAACCTAACAACCACCTAGAAATGACCTAACAACCACCTTCAAAACGACCTAGCAACAAACTAGAAACACCTTAACAATTGCCTAGAAACAACCTAACAACCACCTAGAAGTGACCTAGCAACAACCTTCAAAACGACCTAGCAACAAACTAGAAACACCTTAACAAATACCTAGAAACGAGCCAGTTGCCATGGCACCATTTCATGTAAACATTTTTTGTTGCACACTTTTATGTTGTATTTAATATACATGTCGCTTGTTTAGTTAAGTCAGAGATCTCATGTTCACATCTGTTTCTCATTAGCTCTCTCACGCTCATGGCAGTACACACTGCATTTTTATCAGACGCATCGACTCCGGCTGGACAGATGCAGGGGGCCAAGTGGAGCTTCCGCATGCTGCATGCGTCCCAGCGCCTTTGCATAATGGTTCAGAGCAGCGACTCTCGCTGCATGTGGAGTGTTTTGTCTGTTTTTGGCGAGCTACCCTCAGGGCACGAACAGACTGACATTCATTCATCTTTTTATTCTCCTGTGTTGTTTATCAAGCAGGGGCGATGGAATCATGGGCTGGTGGTCTTTCTCAACCGCTGGACTTTACCTCAGGGCTTCATTTAAAAACAGCCTGACCGGAATACAGATAGACCCCAGACGACCCTCAAACAAACACCCTCCCCCCTCATATCTCTTACATTATTTATGAGTCGGTCTTTATATGAATCTCATATTTAGAAGCAGTGTAATGATATACAGGCTTATTGCGAAACACACAACTGATGATATGTATAGAAGATATACTTGAAAAGATTTATATATTACATTTTTATGCATTAACATACAGGTGCGATTTAAGTCTTGAATATAGTCAATAATAATAATGATAATAAAAACAACATTTACTTTTCAAATAATACATGTTTTTATATACAAATTATAATTGTTCATTTTGTTATTGTTATTTTATTAAAGCTACTTTAATAATAATAACATTGTTTTTATTGTTTTTAAATGATTTAATAATAAAAAATAGTATTATTATTAGTCCTAGCAAATGTAGTGGTAGTAGGATTAATGTTAGTTGTAGTATTAAAATAATAATATTGTTATTATTATTATATTGTTATTATTATACTACTACCACCAATAATAATGATGATAAGAAATTATCATTAATACTTATACTATTATTACTATTTAAACTAGTAATTATTATAAATAATGTCTTGTTTTGTTTGTTAAGGCTAGCTTTAGTGTTATAAATATATCAAAACCAAGCAGTTACATTTTTTCTACTTTTGATCACGACATTCTGCACTTGCATTTCCAACAGAATATTTTGTTGAGGTCTGTTTGCATGTGCTGCACAAGCGTTACATAAACATCCCTTTGGGTGATTTCTTATTGAATAAGTTCAACTCGACTGACCCTCCATATGTTGAGGAATTTATTGCTTTTATTCACTCGTCTATAAAAAGCTCATGAATGACAATAGTTGAGTCAGAGTTGAGCGTTGTGTATAATGAAAGCGTGTGAGGATGAATCTTCAGTTCCTCCGGCTGTCAGGAGAATAGAGAGTTATTAAGACTTTCTGAGAACTAATAACTGTCACACTGTTATCATGAGAGAGAAACAACATCACACATTCAAGAAAACAGAACAGACCAAACACAATGGCCTCATCTCACCGGGAGAGAGAGAAATTGTGTGTTGTTGTGTAACAGTGTGTGTTTGTTTGTGCCTGCAGGTAACAATGCAATTCATACAGAACAAAACACAGATATTGATTCACAAACAATAGTTCTGGTGCTGGATATTAAAACATGAATTGGAGTTCACTCGGAGGACGAGGCGTCTGTGTGCTAATGTCTGTTTTTACTGAGCGATGCTCTTTTAAATGCACGCTGCTGTGAATCACCAACATCCGTCCTTCTTTTTTAAGCTCTGTCGTCACTTCAATGACAATAAACACACTGTTTTTATAACACAACATCAGCTGGGTTGTTTCCTTTTTACACAAACCTCATCACACAGCCAATCAACCAAAGCTCACTGTATGTCAGGGGCTTTTAAAATTAACTATTGAAACATTTTCTGTTCGTTTTAATCAAATAAAATATTCTAGGGAAAATTTTAAATGTTGCCCCTCTTTCATTCATTTTTTTAATGTGATGTAATATATTTTAGTTACTCGATAAAGCTTTATTAAACTACTCCCTCTTACAATGAAGTATTTCATTATGAATATCAATTATTAATGTATACCATGTTCTGTTTGAATACTCTATTCTGATTGGCTGGAAGGTGTGCATCAAAACCGTTTAATCCATTGGCCAGTTCGAGTCAGTTTGATCAAATTAACACGAGAGGCACGACGGTACACCACAAAAGACATTAGAAACGCATTAGAAACCTGTATAATGGTACATTTTGTCCACACTGGATGCAACGCGACAAACCCAATAAGAACAACACGGTTGTCCGGTGTAGACACGGTTTTACTAATAAAAATAAGTGTGTTTTATAAAAATAACTTTGTGAATGAGCATGGTATAAGCGGGATAATCGGTGAATTTAAAAGTTAGTGTTCATGGATCTCCACGATGGAGATGGTAGTACTCAATAGGATTCTCAATTTGTGACATACTCATTTTTAATACTTTTAAGGAGAGATAGTTTGTGAATTCTACATGACTTCTTTATTCAGACTTAAACTAACCTTTTGCACATTTATGATTCACACTGTAGTGTTATTGATATTTTATAGGCTCCAGAGATGCTGGTGAACTGGAGGTCATGGATGTTCCAGAATGGCCTTTCGTATGGTTCCACCTCTCATCCGGCCCAATTTAATTTTCAAATAAACTCTCTACACTCTCCATAAATCCATATTCCTGCTGACAATATCTGTCCTTCTCAACTAAATACAACACTTTATTAATAGTGTAAGAATTTATAACTTAAAGAGATTATAAATACATAAGATTATAAAAATTAAGTTATTCCAAAATTACAACCTCTAAAAAATTAGTTTTTGGGGTTTTTTGACAAAGCAAATATAAATCTTTTAATAACATGTATGACATTATATTTACAAATGAATATACCAATTTGCCTGTTTGTGACATCTGAACGTCATTTCTTACCTTAAAACCGAAAGTAAACGGCTTTTCGTCACGGAAGGGAAGGTCTGCATTCGATAAAAATGATTTCATATTCACATTTCCTGTGCAGTTTTCTTCTCATGTGGCAAGTAGCCGTGTAATAAGCAGGATAATGTTCAAGCAGCCGGATGATATAGTGAAATAAGCCCCTTCAATGTGATCACACTGTCGGGGATTATTTCTGTGATAACAACCGGCTGCCTGTACATTATACCTTACATAACATTCTGTTTTATATGTTTATAGTTATATTTGTTTGCATGTTTTTATTCTTGTAATGGTTGACATTTAAAACAGCTAATCATCACAGAGCTGTTCAAACCTTTAAGTTATTTCATTTTACTCTGTGAAGTGAAATGAATCTGTGATGCGCTCAACAGACCTGAAACTGAACCAAAAACAGACCAAATAAATGAATGCACATTTTAGGCCCGTATCACATTTTGCGTCTAAAACGGCGCGGAAAACGCGAGCCGCCCTGCTTTCTCTCTTCAAATTACCAACGGTGAGCATGCGGCACTCTGACAAACTTGACCTATTTCCATCTCCAAGCTGCGCCAACGTGGCCAGAAAAATGTGCATCGCGATCATGTTGACCCTTATTTTCTACATTTAAAATAACAAATATGTGACGCGAAATGTGAATGGGGCCTTAGAACGTTCATGAAGCCTGTAAAAACTGTATGTAGCATAAGTGAATGATCAAATAAGCGATTTGTTTGGTCCATGTGAAGAGGATTCAGAGATGGAGGATTAATAAAGTGTTTAAAGATAAATCATGATGCGTCTCAAAGATGTAGATTAGAGTCCATTAATAAATGAAGGTGTAAATGTAAAGCTCTCTGTAAGCTGTCGTGTGTCTCGTACTGAGATCACGGTGAAAACACGTTCACAGATCCTCCCTCAAGAAATGTCACAAATGACTAATTACTCGTCAATATTTCATGCTTTAAACTCATCTGTCACATTTCAACATAATGTACATCAGTATGTCAGCAGATGCTTTTCTGCTTTCTGCTTCACTGGTCTTAACTGGTTTTTCAGCCTGACCATCAGACGCACACACACACACACACAAACACTGTGTGCTTTCCATTTTAACAACACACACAAACTGAAGTTTGAGCACTCAAATGAGAAGTTAGCACCATTCAGACAAGAAAACGATTATTTAATTTAATTAATTGAAATGAAAATCAATTTCAATTCGAAGTCTTTTGCCCTGACATTTAATCAACCATAAAGTCTGTATGTTTGTGACTGAAGGCCATGGTTTTGAAGCTTATTTATTGCAGACAGTCAGTTTAGAAGTGTATTGTTTATGTTTAGTTATTAGAAACATTCATAGCGAGAGTTTGTTTGTTTAGAATTGTATTTGGTCAATTCTGTGATGATGTAAACCTTACAATGAAAATATCACGTTTTTAAAAAGAGTTTTTACTACAGCACAGATATCAACATCTCATCAAGTTCAAAAGCATGTGTTTTATTTTAACTTCATGATTTTTCATAGTTAGGTAAACGCTATTATCAGGATTATCCCATCCATAACGGCTCATATTCCTCATAAATCAACACATGAAAATAAAGTAAATATTTGATATTCCACGAAGAGTCACCCCTCCATTATTGCTTTAGGTTCGTACATGTTAATTCACAGAAATCCTATAAAGTTTGTTGTCTCCCAATAACATTATTACGACAAAACCTTATATTGTTACATCAATAACGCGATTATTTCCCTTTTTTAAAATAGAAAACTTCTGCATAGACTGATATGTTGCCGATGTTTAAACTCTATTAACTAGTCAAATATAAACAAATGGTTCAGTGTATTGGTA
This sequence comes from Triplophysa bombifrons, assembly GCA_029783895.1. NCBI lineage: Eukaryota > Metazoa > Chordata > Actinopteri > Cypriniformes > Nemacheilidae > Triplophysa > Triplophysa bombifrons. Next base: position 1,384,690 of record CM056451.1, read on the forward strand.
CAAACGTGTTTTTATGTCACGTCCATAACCCTGGAATTGCCCATTTGTGGCTGAGTTGAAGTTTTATGTGTATTTATTAATGCACTGTTGGATTATTTATTATCAATGTAATGTATGTAGATTTGATTCCTCTGTGGTGTTGTTCTCATTTCAGAAATGAAGGTCCCAGCGCAGTGTTTTGGAGAGAAGCGGTATGAGCCGTGTGTTTGGATCATGTGAGACAGAGATCAGCCAGTTCTGGAAAACCGGTCTCTTGTGGTTTCTGGTGTTTTTAATTGGTTAAATTGCGTAGATTGCTTCTCGTCTTTAATAAACTGTGGTGTGTAATGTGCTGTGTGAATAGTTAAAGCGCAGTGATTATATAAGTGAAGTATCTGAGGGGCAAATGAATATTTCACTGGATTTGCAGACTAATCATTGCTGCGTGAAATATTCATATAAAGCCCTGCAGACAAAAAATTCACACAAGACAATAAACTTTATGTTTGTTCACGTTGTGCTCCTGTTATTTAAACGTTTGTTTATTTCATATTAATGACACTTCATTAGAAGACCAGAGATTATGTTTTTTTTTTGCTTTATTTGACTTGAAATTGTTATTTCATCAGAATTTCTCATTTCCTATTCCCATTCATCACACGCCCCGTGACAGTTCCTCCATATGAGACGTGCGCTCCTGCACAGATCAACAGAATATAATGTAGTTCTCCTCTCTTTCTGTATTTACAGATCATAAAAAGAAAGTTGTATTGTAAACAATTGATCAAAATATGACTCGATTATTACCGCAATCAGTTGTTCTTGTTCGTGCTGTACACTTTAATGACATATTAATTCAATCTCAGAATTGTTTTGCTGGTGTTTTCCAGCTTTTATTTGCTGGTACAGATGAGTTCTGCATAACGCATCATTTTCTCCCAGAGACAAACAAACGCGCCCTGAAGTTAGAATACATTTGCATATTTTGGCAGATTAAACTCTCTGCACTTTAATTTACCTGTCACAGATCTGCTTCACCACAATCCATACGCTTCACATAAAACAACATGTGCATGAAAACAAAGTTAAATGAACAAAACCACACAACGACTTCTAGGGTGAATCTCACACAAAAAAACAATTGTATCAATTTTTTGCTAATAGTGGATACAATATTTTTTACAGTAGACCTTGTTTTTTTTCAACGTTTGTTGATTAAGTGAGTGGTCTGGGTTTGGATTCACACTTCCCATCATGCATTGGTGCACATGGCAGGGCCGCACTTGACTCGACTGTCGTCTCATTATTTCATCATCTATGATGGTGTGGCTGGCGAGTTATAAATGCCTCTTTTTCTGGATGCCAATCACAGATTTTCCTTCAGAGGATGATTCACGAGGAAATGAATAGCGGTATTTTTCATGTCAGGCTGTGGCATTCAGGGCCAGTCAGCGTGATTTGTTTCTCTTAAAATGAAGCGCATGTGTATTCAAATGAATGTGACGGCGATTAAGACCAGACAAAGATCAGTGTTTTGACTTCTGTCACGCGTCCATGACACGGTGGTGGTGTTGTCTCGTGTATTTACTATCGCCAAAGCCTCCGGCTCCACTTCTCCACTTACCTTCAGCCGTCTGCCAGGTTACCATGGCGATAGTTACCGCTGGAGACCGGGAGTTAAGGGAGAATGTGGAGAGCGGGGCTCATTGGATGATGGAAGGTTAGTTATGAATATTGCTGCACTTTACTTTCATGAGATGGAAAGCATTTGGAAAAGCAGTCTGATGTATGTGTGCTCTGAATGTCGACTTAATCAATTGTAAAGAAAGGTTTGTTTAAACAAGAACTTTACTAGTGTTACTACAGTGTTTTAACCATCTTAAACCGTGCTTTAGTATGCTGTCCTTTAAAATACCGTTAAATCATATTAACCATCAAACAAAACTGAATCAAAACATAGACTACCAAAAATATGTTTTAAATGCATTAAATAATATGATAAATAATGTTTTTATATTAATGTTTTTAGTTTACGATATTTAGCAATAACATGAATTGTTCATAATATGTGATAACTTTAAAACTTGTAGAGAACATTACAGAATAGATAGAGAAGGTCCTCTGTTAGCTGGGCTGTTATTTTTATAAACATAATATGTTTGTGGTGTTTTCAAGTGTTTTAAAATGATTTAATCATTAACATTTACAGTAACATAAAATTAAATAACTTAATGATGTTAAGTGTTTTTTCTTAAAAAATACAAAAGCTTTTTTTTATAAACTTTTAAGCATGAACTTGCTTCATTTTGATAACTACTTTCAGATAAACAAGATTTAATATGATTTCATTTTCCATCTTAATTTAATACACAAACATATACGCTACATTTGTACAGGAGATGAATTCATTTTTTACAGTGTATAATGCTTATTATAATTATAAATTTGCTATTATTTCTAATCATGACTTAATGTGATTTTGCATGATGTTCTCAAATGTGGCCAGAAGTGGCTAATTTGTATGAAGTCGTTCAATGTGTTTTGTTCAGAAACGTGTGATTATAAGAAATCATCTAGAATGAAACCCGGTCTCTAAAGCTACCCGTCACTGATGTGAAAGCAGATGATACTGTAATGTGTGAATATGAGCGTACAGATCCATATCAGAATATAGTTGTGGACTGATTGTGTTGGAGGTTTTATCAGATTTTGTTCGTGTTTAGGGAAGATTTTGAATGCAGGCTAAAGCAAAGGGAACAGAAACACGGCTACCTTGCGTCAATTTTAAAATGAGGACATTCCCTGAAGTCACAGTTATATGAAACCTTTATTCTCTCGCACACATCATTAATAATCTTAATTTCTGCCCTCTGCAGTAAAGCGCCGGTCGCCCTCATGTTTTCTCTCGGCTTTGTCATTTATTTTTCACACAGGCAATCTTCCCCAGCGCTCCAACACAGATTAAAATGTGACAAAACTGAACGGACGACACATTGATCATGAGCACAGGAATATGGCGGGAGGGGCGAGCGGGCGAGTTGGTTTTGCTTTATTCTTTGTTGTTGTGACTTTGAAATGTGGTTTTGATTCAAAAGAGAATATCATGTAGAGGCTGTTATGAGTGATGTAGATGCTTGAGAGGATTTTGTCATGTGGTTGCTGTGTGGATTTCCTGTGCAGTTTCTAAGGTGTTCTGGTGTGGTTGCTATGGGGTTCTGGATGGTTGCTTAGCTCTGGTTTACTGTCTCAAGTCACAAGAGCCTGACCCTCAATCTCTCTGAAATTCTGGTCTGTTCTTGTGGCTTGAGTTTGTACTTCTTCAAAGCCCTGTTGGATTTATTATCTCTGTTTATTGTGCACTAGAAAAATCAGACGTTTGATCAGCGTCACTAGAGGAATTATTTATTTCTGTGTAATCTATCCAACCGTCTATGGGGGCAAACCCGCTATTTATCCATTTCTTACAGGTAGAAATTTAATGAACAATATTTACTGTATAAGACCTGAAGCAAAATCTTAATAAATTACTGATAGGTTACAGCTGCATGGGACAGATTGAGTTAAAAAGTAATTTTACTTTTCATCAATTCTGGGTTTTGATGAATTATGCGCACCTGAGAGATATTGTATAGCCACCTGCCTGTACCACAGTAACAGAGACACTTTTGTGTGATATTACCATAGTAACAGAGCCGTTCTACGTATGATTTTACCATAGTAACAGATCCTCTGTTTGATTATACTGTTGTAACAGAGCCGTTCTTGGTGTAATTTTACTATAGTAACAGAGCTTTTCTCTGTGTGATTTTACTATAGTAACAGAGCCTTTCTTGTTGGGATTTTACCACAGTAACAGAGCCTTTCTCTGTGTGATTTTACCATAGTAACAGAGCCGTTCTACGTATGATTTTACCATAGTAACAGAGTCATCCTCTGTTTGATTATACTGTTTTAACAGAGCCGTTCTTGGTGTGATTTTACTATAGTAACAGAGCCTTTCTCTGTGTGATTTTACCATAGTAACAGAGCTTTTCTCTGTGTGATTTTACCATAGTAACAGAGCCTTTCTCGTTGTGATTTTACCATAGTAACAGAGCCTTTCTCGTTTTGATTTTACCATAGTAACAGAGCCTTTCTCGTTTTGATTTTACCACAGTAACAGAGCTTTTCTCTGTGTGATTTTACCATAGTAACAGAGCCTTTCTCGTTTTGATTTTACCATAGTAACAGAGCTTTTCTCTGTGTGATTTTACCATAGTAACAGAGCTTTTCTCTGTGTGATTTTACCATAGTAACAGAGCCTTTCTCTGTGTGATTTTACTATAGTAACAGAGCCTTTCTCGTTGTGATTTTACCATCGTAACAGAGCTTTTCTCTGTGTGATTTTACCATAGTAACAGAGCCTTTCTCTGTGTGATTTTACCATAGTAACAGAGCCTTTCTCTGTGTGATTTTACCATAGTAACAGAGCCTTTCTCTGTGTGATTTTACCATAGTAACAGAGCCTTTCTCGTTTTGATTTTACCATAGTAACAGAGCCTTTCTCGTTTTGATTTTACCACAGTAACAGAGCTTTTCTCTGTGTGATTTTACCATAGTAACAGAGCCTTTCTCGTTGTGATTTTACCATCGTAACAGAGCTTTTCTCTGTGTGATTTTACCATAGTAACAGAGCCTTTCTCTGTGTGATTTTACCATAGTAACAGAGCCTTTCTCTGTGTGATTTTACCATAGTAACAGAGCCTTTCTCTGTGTGATTTTACCACAGTAACAGAGCCTTTTCTCGTTTTGATTTTACCATAGTAACAGAGTCTTTCTCGTTTTGATTTTACCATAGTAACAGAGCCTTTCTCGTTGTGATTTTACCACAGTAACAGAGCCTTTCTCGTTTTGATTTTACCACAATAACAGAGCCTTTCTCCTTGAGATTTTACCATAGTAACAGTGCCATTATCGGTGTGATTTTACCATAGTAAGAGAGCCATTCTCTGTGGTTCTTTGCTGTTTTGGTGTCACTGACTTTTGATTTGTCTGAACTTAGTTTAAGACGTTTTGAGATCTCTTCTGAAACTCTCAATTGATCTATTTGTTAGATTTCTAACACGTTTTCTAATGAGAGATATCATAGAAATATCTTGATCTATCATTCAATATTATTGATGTTTATGAGTAATAATCCCATCTTTCATTTTTATTCTTTATGGGCGGCTCCATTTGAAAGAATCTTTTGTGTCTTTCCTGTGTATGTTATTGGCAGATGGCAGGCAGACGTGTTCTTGATATTGTGAAATCTGTCGAGTAAATTTAACATTATATCTCCTCATTAACATGTTGGCACCTCAGTTCTCCTCGGGGAACGATGAAGATATTGAAGAGCACACTGTTAATGACTTTACTGGAGCTTGTCTCACTTCTTAATGACTTTGCTTCACCTGCTAGACAACTTCTTTACTTTAATCCCTCTTATATAACACTGAGAGATTAGCCAAAATAACTTCCGTATCTCATTAACCCTGACGCCCCCCTTCTGTGCTTTTCAGACCCTTTAAAGCCCATGCCAGATAGTTTCCTTTAGCCTTATTGATTTATTCAGTCGATTTACATGCCTGCAGATTATCTGAGAGACCTTTTTAGTCCCTCAAACTGTAATGACCAGAGACATGAATAGCAGTGTGCAGTCATGACTGTGACCTGACATCATTTATACTCTTTTTTTTTAATGCCAGAGTCCCTTCTGAGCCATTACACTCTACTTTATCAGCTCCTCTCTTAAGCTTTTTCAGGCTTCTGTAAATTTGCTGTAAGATTTGATGAGATGTTAATGCGAAAAAGAAGAAAGCTGATGTCAATGTTATCGATGTAAATTGAGTGGATTAATGAATGACAGCGATGGACTGACTGACAGCAAGTGTTAGTTTAAAGTGTTTGTCAAAGTATCGCACAAGATCATAATTCAGATTTCATTGTCATAACACTAAATACGTTATAATCACCCAAAGGGAAAAGTTGTGCATTAATCCACATTCTTATTATATATTGATTTACACCTTTACTGGTTTAGAAAGTTCTTTGTTAGCTTTTAGTTTTCCTAATACATTTCTTCATTTTAATGAAAATAAAAATTAATAAACAAAATCATTCAAATTAAAAACCATTTAGAATTCAGTTTTATTTTTAAGGGACACGTCTTTTTCATCTTGAATCAATGTTTGATAAGTTAACATTTTTGATGGTATATATCGTTGAGGTGGTACTTATTGTTTAAACATGTAATAAATATTTAAGATATATATTAAGATATTGTCTGTCTGGTGAGATGTTTGAGGTTAGTGCTGGAATATAACAATAATTTTGAATGTTAGAAGCTCATGTGTGATGATGTCTTAAAGATCTGGTGAGGTCTTTTCTGCCTCCCCTTCAGAATTATTCTCAGAATCAATTAGCAAGAAATCAAGACACATTTTCTTGTGTGATGGAGAGTCATGAAAGCTTTCAGCAAGTGTTAGAAATAGATCTAGACTCAGGTTTTATTATGAATGCTTTAAACATCATTAATGTGGCTGTGGCCCGTGTGTGCTGGTGAACCCTGACAAACTTTGCGTTTTATAGTTCTTTGTATGTCATCCAGTCCTGAAGCCATAGCACAACATTAATAACTTTGATTGTTCCAGACACATAATGTACTTGAGTAGTTTTGTCGCATTAGAATCACAGATTGAAAATAACACAACGTGGTAGTGGTGCAGAATTTCCAGAAAGTCATCGGAGGCTAAGATTCATCACATCTAGTTGCGGATTCTTGTGTTTCACCCTGATCACCTTTGAGAATGTCTAAATGTTTATGAGAGAATGCTTTTCATCTTGCCAACAGCAGCAGCTCTGGATGTCTGAGAGAGTTTTGCGTGATGGTGTCTTTGGTGATGGTTAGAAACATCAGATCAGCAGAAATGTTGAGAAGATGTTCTCTTGGGTCCCGTGTTCCCTGACAGTATATCTGTATCTGTTGCCAGAAGTAGACACGTAATATAATGAAAGCGAGAGTCCCACGACCGTTTAGATAAATATTCCAACTAGATGAGAAACATCTCAAGAAATAAAAAACACCCACTGTACAAACACAAGAGGAATGACCAATCAAACTCAGACTGGATGTATTTACATCACATGTGTCAACATCACACTAATGTTGTAGCAATGAAGGCAGGCGAGGCAGCGGATCCACATGCAGTGAAGACGTTTAAGAAACAAAAACACAAAGTACAAAACAAGGAACCAAAGCACTCAAACCACGGGGACACGAAAGCCACATCAAACACAAGGGGCTTAAGAACTTAACTTAAGATGACAAGACACACCTGGGGAAGACTAATTAACAGCAAAAACTACAACGAACTACAAAACACATGACGACAGGAAGTAAGAGAAAAGTTCACAAACACAGGGAAACATGGACTGGGATAGTATTGATTGCAATTTCTCACAATAACAGATTATCAATATACAACATATTATTACAAGATCAATTAAAATACAAATAAATACATTTATTAATATACATCTATTTATTTACAAAAAAATGTTGTGAATTCCTGATTGATAATAATATAGGGAAAATCTGATAAATATTTGTTTATATAAAGAGTTCCAAAATGAGATAACTCTGATTTTTGATTATGTTATCATGTTTTATAGTGTAAGTAAGCTGTATTTTTTTATTATAGCATGCAGTTTGATTGATATGAATTGGAATGTACCATAAAAAACATGATTTTTGAATATGTCTCATTTTATAACTCTTCATATATTTATAATAAGTTTTATATTTATTATACATTTTTTATGGGTTTTTTCATTATATAATTCTAAGTTAGGTGGAATATCCATTTATTGAATTATTTTATGTTCTTTGCTTGACCATCGGGCAAAGAATTACACTTAAAATGTGAGCGAGCAAGAGAGTTGCAGTGTTTGTATTTGTACTGTATTGTGACCACCCGCTACAATGTTAAAGTGTCCAGATACTGACACTAAATTATTAACTACATTATCATTATGGCAATGTTAAACAATATCAGGAATGCTTTTGGTATGTCAGAATGAAATATATTTTCTGATAACTCACACGTCACAGATGCTGCCAATACAGCACCACTCACTTTGTACCAGAGGTCTATTATTTAGTCCATTTCATTGATCACAGAGTCATATGTTGGAAGGTTAAAGTGGACTAACAGGCTGTGTGAAGTCACATTTGATCAAAGCTATCGTCAGCATTAACCGTGTTCAGCTGTGGGCCGCTCAAAATGTCGTCTTGACCTCTTGTGTTATTGTCGGAGTAATTACAGTCGGTCTGTAAATGTCAGCGAGAAGGCCAGATCAGCCCTGCAACTCTTCACTATTTCTCCATCTAAAGAAGTGCAAGAGAGCGTCTGATAATTCACCCGCCAGCGTTCATTTAGCAGCGTAATGAGCGCCATTGATGCATGATTATCAGCCAATTAGATGTGGTTACCATGAAAACATGAAGCATCATGGGACTTCATTAAAGACACCATGACAAAAACACGGCTCTCTTCTCCAAATGGCAACTGTTGGCGTTTCATCGGCCCGTTGGTCTCTGTGTTTCATGAATATTAAATGGCGCTCTGTTCTGATGTCATCTGCCGTGACAAATTGAGATTCGGTTGCGTCTGCGGTCTGATGTGAATGATGATCACCGCCAGATGAAGTTCCTGGTGTGCGAGTGAAAATGGATTTAATTGTTCATATTCATCAGTGGAGAAGAGATCTCTTATAGAACAGAGGGGCGGCATCGATTCCACATGAGACATCGATCATGTTGTCCTGCTTCACTTCATTATTGAGACGATGATAATAACCTCTTATTCACAACATTTAGTCAGGTCAGACGTTTCCACAAATGTTTCTCACAATTCTTAAAGCCATTTCATTTAAAGAGGCACGACAATCGTGACATTTTGTTGATATTAATATCGTAAATCAATGTTTTACCTTTTTTCAGTTTTTCTTATTTTCTCCTGTAAAGCTGCTTTGGAACAATGCACATTGTGAAAATAACTTTATAAACAAAGTTAAATTGAATTGAATAATAATGCAATTGTCTCAACAAATATTTTTTTTATTAAATAGCCGAATAATAAAGATAAAATTGCAAAAAAAAGTTCTGACTAGGGCTTTTCAATGATTACTCGTGATTCATCGAATCCAGAATAAAAGCTTCTGATTACATAATAATATGTGTGGTGTGCATTTTTATTTTGTATTTATAAACACGCGAACATACACATACATGTATATATATTTTGGAAATATTACAGTTTTTCTCAATTGTTTACACACATTTTCTGAAAGCATGCCTCATATTCTCAGAACTCTACACACAAATCCAAAAAAACACACACAATGGGCAAAACCCCTCAATTCTCCTGCAAAATGAAACTTTACGTTCAAAACAATGTTTTTTCTTCTCAAAATGTGATTTTGTTTTCAAATGACACACACAAACCATCATATGTATAGACATTTATAAGAACCAGCTGAACACTGATGGGCTCAATGTAAAACACTATGATGAATGTAAAAAATTCATCATAATGACTTAGGCCTTTTTTGGGTTTAGTGTTACACTTACTACAGACAGTACAAACATAAGTGTGTTGTAAAATATTTGAGAATATTGTTTTTATACTCAGAACAAACAAATACACGGTAAAATTTTATTTTATTTTTCCCGCAAAAACAATGTACACAGTGTACATCCCATTCCCAACCAACACAAAGTTGCACATACACTACATACAAAACAACAGAAGAATTTACTGTATACAGTGTTGAGAGTATGAATCAATTGTGGGCACATAGTTATATCGCAATTCTTTGACTCTTTCTGAATTGCGTTCAAATGGCACCCTGTAGACCTGCTTCATCCTGAGATGATTTCTGTGCAAGACACGGTCGAGTGTTGATAAGCTTACCCTATCAATATTTTGAAAAATGTCATTGTTTTCGATTATTTTTCTTCGTATTTGCCGTAATGTTATGGCGTTGTTTTCTAGGACCATGGTCATGATTTCAGTTTCCTGTTCAGGAGACAGAACACGTTCCCGACCACCTTGTGTTGGTAATCTTTCAGTTCTGCCAAACAAATAGTCAAATACTGTAATTACAAAGTATGTATACATTTCCTAAATACTTGAAACATACTTTACAGTATTTTTACAGTCCTACAGAACAGTCCACAGGCAATACTGTACTACTGTACTCATTGAGTACTGTATTGATATGCAGTACTGCAGTTTTCTAGTGAGAGTAGATTTCTTACCCATTCTCATTTCGGAAAGTCCGGATGATGGATGCTACAGTGTACCTGCTCAAATGTGGCTGTACTCTTTGCCCAGCCTCCCTCATTGTTACATCATGGTTGACCACATGATCAACCAAAGTGGCTTGGATCTCATCAGAGATTACGGTCCTCGTCCTCCTCGTCCTCCCTGTCCTCCTCGTCCTCCTCGTCCTCCCTGTCCTCCCTGTCCTCCTCGTCCTCCCTGTCCTCCTCGTCCTCCCTGTCCTCCCCGTTCTCCCTGTCCTCCCCGTTCTCCTCCCTGTCCTTCCCGTCCTCCTCCTCCTCTTACTCTCACTCTCACTCCTCTGGCTCTGCCTCTGTTTCCAATGTTGGCATCCAGTGCTCCAAAACAGAAGAGCTCACCTGTTGCCCTTTTATGCTAAAGCTCTGATTGCTAATTGTAAAACTGTGTGACGGGTGTTTGCCCTTGTGATGAGTCAGTGTGCATATTTGAATGGCAGTGTGTTCCTTGTGAAAACAAGGTATTTTCTGCATGAAAATTGTGCCAAAAGCAGAGAATTGTGTGTAGTGTTTTGAAAAAAGTGTGTTTTAGAACTGCAATTTGAGTGTAAAGCAGGAACTGTGCTTGTAGTTTAGCAGAATTGGTTCAGGGGGTTGGTGAATGAGTTACATGTTGTGGTCATTGTGTCTCAAGTACCAGAATTTGTGTGTAAACAATTGAGAAAAACTGTAAGTTTATATTTATGTTCATATATAATTAAAATTATATGTAAACATTTATTCATTTTTTACATGTATGTTTGTAAGTTTATAAATACAAAATAATTAAGCGGACCACACAGACATATATTATGTAAACAGAAACTTTTATTCTGGATGCGATTATTTTTGATAAATTGTTGAACAGCCCTCGTTCAGAAAGGATGGTTTCAAATCGTTTGTTTAAAAATGGTAACCTTTTAAAATTATTTTGATGTATTTATTTATATTCAGTCACAACATAATTCACAAGGTTATTTGTTATAGATTAAAGATATGTTTACTATTTTTTTTTTTTTTTTTTTATATTAATAAAGAATATATTAATATCATAAATTAATAAAAATATTTGCACATTGAAAGGCTCGAGGTAGTCTACATTATATTTTCTATATTCAAACAGTATTTTAATGAACGCTGTGTTTTCTTCAGGCTTCAGTCATTGTCTGGATACTCTTGAAGCCGTCAGCATTTTCGATATCATATTAAATATTGTTAGCGATCAAACTGGAAAAAGTTATGGTGATGATATTTGTTGACGTCCTCCAGCCCTCGGTCAGTTTTTTACAATCTACACACAAGCGTTCGGGCTGACTCGCACAATCTGTCCTCACATGTTTGCTTTGCCTGTCACAGTTAATGTTTTTACATGTCTCCATGTAGAAGCTCCTGACTATGCATCGCATGTTTGTGGCTGAAATATTAAAGAGACAGGACAACACGTCAACACAGGGTCATGTGATCAATGATGTCATTTCAAAAGAACCATGTTAAAATGTTTGTTTAATAATGGTATACTGTGTGTAGGTAAATGCGAGTATAACCACAGATTTACAGTTGTGAAGGGAAACACAGTTAAAACACATCAACTAAAACCATCATATATTTTTAATTGGGCTTGAGATGAAACATTTCAGGTTTGCTATCAGATCAGAGTTTTAATGAGTTTTGCTCATTACAGAAAAATTACTCAAGAAACGATTCCCTCATTGGGCTATGTGTTGGTATAAGGTGTTCATGCTCTTGTGTTTCTGTCTCTCTCACATTGTGTGTGTGTGTGTGTGTGTGTGTGTAAGGAGGTCACATCTGTCGGACTGATGTGTGAGCGTGTGACGTGTGGTTTCGTAACTCTTCAGTAATACCCTGTCTTAAGTCAATGGGACAGCCAGATCTGGCCTGGAGCGGACAGACAGATGGAGAGCGACAGGTGGACAGATCGACAGGACACTTTGTGCTCTGTGTGTGTTCTCATTGAGGCCACCGTGATGTGCGTAGATTAAATGTAATCGGCTCAGAAGAATGAGCTGGAATCCGAAATATTCGTTCAGTCATGCGGAATAGAGATTTCATTCACTTTAAAAATTCATTTGAATTTCATATCAGGTCAAATCGAGAGGACCAGAGTCATTGATATCTGTTATGAGTGGCCTCGTATATAACCAGCGTTCAAAGCATCAAAGATTCCCAGCGTGAAGGCTTTTCTCAATAGTTCTCAATAACTTGATGTTGTCTTCTGAGGGACCTTCATTTTGATTATATTTAATGGAGTGTTGGATATGTTCTCTCAAAAAATCCATCCAAAACATATCAGTTTAGCTCAAATTAGTGCGTCTCAGGGATGTTTTTGTGGGCATACTTTCTTTTGCAGAAGATATTTTGAAGAAGGTCGATGACTAAATAATATAGAATTCCATTGCATGAGCACAAAACCGCTGAGATATTTCTCTAAGTATCTTCTGTTGTGTATTCTATAAATACAAAAATATCTTCCTTTGTCTTCCACCTAACAAGCTGTTGATTACTATGGGATATTTTTTTTCAAACATTGTATTCCTCAAAGGCCGTAATTGAACATAACCGTTGCTTGTATCGCTGGGGGTCTCTGTTAACATCCATTGCTGTGAGATCCAATCTGAGAAAAACAGCCTGGACGGCCAAATAAAGTCTTCCCTTGAGAGAAGAAGAAGAAACAGAGGGACGACAGGGTGTTGGGCTCTCCGAATGGTGCTCGGGACTAAAGTGGGAGGAGACAGCTGGCACGGCACATTGCACTTAAACATCACAGCGCGCGATGAGACAGCGGCACGCTGAGCTCGGCGCGGGGGTCCACTCTGACTCTAATAAACCCGCTCGTATGTGAGAGGCCAACAGAGTTCCCTGCGGGTATCAGAACCTGCTTCTCCCCACATCCCTGCTCCCCGGGCTCCCAGACAGAAAAGATGTCAGAGAGTCTGCGTGAAGCACTCCGTCCAAAGACCTTCTACAGAATAATATAGAATCTCAAACCCAAACCTACAGCGATGTGTTTCCCCATCTGACCTAACCAACATGTGTCCAGACCCAGTCTGAAAACTACCGACCAGCTTGACCAGGCCGAGAGACCATGCTTTCCTAAGATGTTGAGATATTTTCTTTTTTAAGTGACAGATTGGAAAACAATTTTGCTCACAGTACGATTCTTTTACTCTAAAGAAAATAACAGAATGAGATATCTGCTGATTTCTAATTTCATGTTTATAGTGTCTCAACATTTTGCCTTTTAATAAATACACATATTAATACAGATAATAGTGACCACAATAAAAAACGAATGTTTCTAGGATGTAGTTTGGCAAAAACAGCTGAGAATTTAGTTTATAACAAGATTCATATTTATAATGCTATAAATCCCAATTATTAATTCTTGACAGCAATGACATTAATTGAGAAAAGCTGGACATGACAAGTCTCAAAAATCTCGCAAATGTCTACACTAGAGTCACAAACTGACCTCAGATCTGCCTACAGTTTAATGCATCCAAACCCTGATTTGTTTGATATACTAACTCAATATGAATCATGTAAGTCCTTACTTTACCGGGTATTTTCCAATGGTCTCATTTGTGTTCTTGGAGAAATGTCTGAGACACAATTCATATAAGTCAGGAGTTTCTTCTTCATTCCGCCAGCTCACTCTTTGTTGTAGAAGCACGAGTAATTGTTCCTCTGTTTTAGAATGCTGTTTGGTTTACTGTAGGTAGTAAGATAAATGTGGTGGCTGTTTGTTGATCTGGTCACACATGGCAGGAACAGAATGACCAGGTGAACACATGACACAGATCATCTGTACTCTTACACCACAGGGTGTTGATCCTCATCATAATCAAATCAGAGATTTACACTCTCTAAACATCCAATCTGCAGTCTGTACCTTTAATGGTTGAAAATAAACAAAAATATGTTTTTGAGAAAGTACATTAATGTCAGTAATGTCAGTTTGATGTCTCTTTACACACTGAGTAAACTGAAGTTGTTTGTTTTTATCAGACATGACGAGACACATGCAGAAGTTATGCTCTGTGGTTTGAATCATCTCAACATGTAGGCTGATAAAGAACAGTTGTGTTTCAGTCCAACATTCTGTGACATAACAGCCTATATTTTTAGTCAATTTTTATTTAAAGAATGCTTAAAATGTATGTACTTATTTATGTTTATTTAACCTTTGTTTCTACAGTGCATGGTTGGAGTATTTGTGTATGTATAGCTCATATATTGTCGTTTGGAGGTGTACACGTATATCTCCTCATTTACCAATGTATTTATTTTTATTTTTTCTCTGGGATCATGAAAGCACGAGCACTACCTCAGGGGTTGTTAGGTGAGGGTTTGGTATTGTTAATTACTATTGTGAAATATATTGTGAAATTCAATACAAATATTTAAACACAAAGAGTGCCTAAATAACTGCATAGCTGATCAAGTATATTTGATTTTCGTGACTTTATTTCACATATATCTACTATAGTGCAACATTTAAAATAAACGCACGAAAGATAAAATGCACTATATGAACACATTTATTATTTCTGACGTTAATAAAAAAAACAGATTCTAAAGAAAAATAGACCAAAACATGGGGAAATGTGGTCGTAAAACGTCAAACCTCAGTGTAACAAATCTCCATAAAAGGGAAGGAAGGAGGCGAGAACCGGAAGACAATAAAATAAACATTTAATAAAGTAATATAATAGCCGGCGGCCCCTCACGGACGACCGCCGGCAAACAACAATACAATACAACATAAAACGAAATATAAACACAACTTCGGGCCCGGTCCTCTCTCTTCGACGGTCCGGTCGCTCGTTCCTTTTATGCTCCCAATCTCCTACGGGATTCGAGCCCGGTGTGCGCACGGCTGGCGCCCTTTAACAATTACTCACCGGACTCGAACCACGGTCTCGCCCCGCCTTCTCTACTACACTCAGTCGTTACAAAATTAAAAAATTTCCGGAGATCACATGTGTCGGCCTCGGCCGCATATTACATTGAGGTTTATTAAGGTTTTATTTCAGAAAAGCAACTGTTACATTGGGTAAGTGACACTGCAATGTCGGCTAAAGAGAACTAAATATAAATGTTATAGATCTTCGGATGAGACGTTAAACTGAGGTCCTGACTTCTGTGGTCATTAAAAATTCCAGGATGTTCTTCGAATAAGAGTAGGGGTGTAACCCCGGCATCCTGGCCAAATTTGCCCATTCACCTCCACACATCAAGGCCTCCTAATCATCCCCATATGTTCTAAATGGCTTCATAACTCTGTCTCCTCCCCACCAATAAGCTGGTGTGTGGTGGGCGATCTGGCGCAATATGACTGCCGTCGCATCATCCAGGTGGATGCTGCACATTGGTGGTGGTTAAGGAGATTCCCCTCCCATGTTAGGCGCTTTGAGTGTCCAGTAAATGTACTGAATAATTATTATTATAGTGCTTTTAATTGAAATGAGCCTAATTCAAACCTCTGGTCCCCAGAGCACCTCTGCAAATGGACGAGGCGTTTTAAGTTGAGGTACAAGCTGTTGCCGTTGTGCTATTATTCAGCCTCATGCGGTGTACATGCGACAGTAATCCAGCAGCGAAAAGCAAATCGTCAAGAGGTCTGAACGAGCGAGTCTGATGCATTGAGCGAGTGGAGCAGAATTTTCAGAAAGGCACTTTTCGCTCCACGAGAAATATTAACGCTCCTCTCCCCGCTACGCTCTCGTGCTCTGCTGTATAGGATAAACTATAGTGTTTTCAAGCCTTGCTATAATAAATACTGTTGTACAGTATTTGTTCTTATGGAAAATTTCTAGCTTATTTTTTAGTTTTTGTGAGCTTGTTTTTATCCACAAGTCTTTGTAAAGGCTGATATTATAATATTTTGTGTTGACATTCTGATATTTCCATTAATTCTGTTCTCTGTGGATTTCTGTGTTATATCTTGGTTTATTGTATTTGTTGGTTGTGAATTTTGTGTCCCTGTAATGTAACATCTTCAAAATGATGACTATTATAGCAGATGGACTCATAAATCTGTCACACGTTTTCTGTGTATGTGTTAAACAGAATATCTCTGGATGTTTGAAGACCTCGCGGTGTTTGGACAGATGTGTTGATGGCTGATGACAGATCTAGAACACAACATAAATGAGCAAAAACATCAGTTTACAGTTCTCTTCATTTCTCTCGCAAAATGTGCAGTATCATGATATAGTGACAATGTATAACCTTGATATATGACTTACACTTGTGTGTTTTATTTTTGACTTTTTAATGGCTGATGTCAACAACGATAAGAAAGCACTATGGCCGATAAGAGACCGATTAAACACAAATTAAATTACATTTGTAAAGGAGAGACAAACAGAATATTGTTGAAACTAAAAAAACAATTCTTGTGTTTTACGTACCAAGTCGGTAACAGACTTGAACACATGAAACATCACATTGTGGGCAGCTAAACATGGCTTAATATGAATGAAATATAGCAATGTAATATTATTGATACTTACCACTCAATTGTTGTATCTCATCCACCTTACACAACCTATTTTACCATGGTCATACTACATGACATTAGTGGCAAATGCCTGCTTTACATCTCAGTGGCGTTTTTATGAATATAATGCTAATGTGCTGTATGGCGGCCAAACAGAAAAAATATTTCCATTGGAAAAATATATCAGGCAATGGCGATAATTAGAAGTTATATACAGCCACTGCAATATATCGGTCTATCTGTACTCTAAACGATAACACAAGGATATTCCCAGATATAGTTTTTTTGTATGAAATGACATTACATGTATGAAATATTCCCCAAACTTTTCAAATGAAGAGATTTTTTCCCTCGCAGGCCTGATACTTTAATCCGGAGGAAGCGATGTCATTTCCATTCTTAAGATTTGCCAAGCGTCTCCATTGTTTTCAGTTTAAGACAGAAAATTAAGACAGAGAGGCAGTACAGAAGATGCTAGAGAACACTTTACCATCGATGTTGTGGTCCATATTAAAGACACAATGATGGTAGAACATTAACTGATACTTAATGATCAAAAATGACAAAAAAATAAATAGGAATCAATAAGATTATCAATACGTGACATAACCAATGACTTCTCTTTAATGTTTTCTCCTAAATATCATTGAGATTAGAAGGAGAGGTTGGTGCTTCACATGTTTTCTGAGGAGAAACAGTGTTCTCAGATGTGTCATCACTAGACTTTCAGATGTGATCTCAAAATTGGACCAACTTGTGCTCAGAAAGATCTACAATCACAAATCACAGATAACTCAAAAGTCATAGAAAGATCTTTTTTTTATTACTTTAGAGCTCTGTGTGCACACCAATATTTATCTGTTTTGTTCCACAAAATGTTTGAAGAATCGGAGCTAGAAAATAGGTTTCGGATCTCTAAAGTCAAGTGTGAAAATCTGCTTTGAGAGTTTGACAGAATGAAGTCGTACGGTAGATTATTGTGCGTTTGTTTGTGTTCGTAAGAATCTTTTATGATTGTATAGGATGTAAAACAGAATACAGAACTGCTGTTTGAGTCGCGTTACATTCGTTTGAATTGTTTGAGGTTTTAGGAAATGAAAGCGATCAGGATTCTTTCAGTCTTGAACACTGCTACAGATGTAAGAGAATTACACACAAACGGCTCATGAGAAACTCTCTGATGTCTCTGACACGCCATGAAATGAGAAGAAGCACCTAGCAGTGAATGTGGCTCAGTTTTTTTTGTGCTCTACCCTTCAGGCCTGACAATTATTTGGCTGAGACGAGAAAGAAACTTTATCGCGACATGAGAAGAGCTTGTGTGATGTCTGTCTCTGCTCCGGTTAACAAGCCACACTAACTTAAAAACCAAATCACTTCACAGACAATTTTGACATTTTCTTGTTCTGTCTCATCCAGGGTGGTCTGATCGCTCTTCTTCTCCTCATCCTTCTCTTCTCGCTGGTCCTGTACACCCGTCAGCGCTGGTGTCGGCGTCGCCGGGCTCCTCAGAAGAGCGCCAGCACCGAGGCCACTCATGAGATCCACTACATCCCCTCCGTTCTGCTGGGACCCCCGCAGGGTCGTGACAGTTTCCGTGGCTCCAGACCCCTCCAGCACACCTCGGTCATTGGCGTGCCCATCCGCGAGACGCCCATCCTGGACGACTGCGACTGCGAGGAGGACGAGCAGCCTGGACAGCTGCTGGACCGGAAGATTCATCTGGAAGATGACGTGTGCAGTCAGGGAACTCGCAGCGTGGACAGTCTGGGGAAAGTCATGGGAGAGGCCAACCACAAACACTGCATGGATAACAGAGGTAAGATGTTCGAAATTCTGGTGTCACGATTTCTAATAGGTCAAACACTTTAGGGAGTTTTCTTCTCCATTCTGTCCAGCGATTAACATTGATAGACATCTGTCTCAAACAAAGAGCTCAAAAGAATTTTTTTTTACTCACCCATGTGATGTTCAACATGTTTTGAGACCTCCTGGCGTCTTCAGAGCACAAATAAACATATTTTAGGTGACATCCCAGAGATTTCCAGGCCTCCATGTTTATTGTCATTGTCCAGGTCCAGAAAAGTACTAAAGACATATTTAAATTGGGTCATCCGCTCAGTGGCTACATTCCATTTTTTTGGAAGCGACGACAATACTTTATGTTTGAAAAACAAAGCAAAATAACGACTTTAATCAATATATTCTCCTCTGTCTACTCAGTCTTGAGCCACTATGTCTTTAGTAGTTTTCCTTTTAACCAACTTTAAATCCAACCATTGACATATTGTGATATACAACGGCTATTCCAATTTGTATTAATTTTGTTAATATCATGTCTGTTAATTCCTATTTGTTGAGTTGAAAACACGTGACCGTTGTCAACTAAAATAATAATTTAAAGATTTGCTTTTGGCTTTGATAGGGTTTAGGTATCTTTTTAATCCTAATTTTATATTAAAATTCTTTAAAATATTTGTTCCTATTTTTTATTTGCGTACAGAAGTTCTTTTGAAATTATTTTGAAAATCATTTCAGTTTCTTTTTATTTTATCGTGAACCCAATATTGTGTGCTGCATAGAATCGCAGGCCGAGTGTCCATTCATACTCATATTACCTACACACAAAAACAGAATTTGTTTGTGATATTGTTAAGTGTAAATCTCGTCTAAAACTCCAGCAGAGATGAATGGGACAATATAGTATTTATGAAGCAGGTGAGAATAAAATGTTGTTTGACTATCCATCGCTGTACAGAAGAGGCAATTGAGATGTAACTTTTCCTCCTAATGTACAAAAATTGCTGAAGCATAAAATATAGTCCTACTCTGTAAAAAAAGGATGAAAACTTTAGTCATTAATTTAGTTCAGTAATTTTACAGACATTTTCATTAACTCTAATACATATTGGAACATTTGTACAGAAAACTCATTTCAATGAATACAGTAAATTTGGCCTTATTTTTTATATATATTTTTTCAGTAGGACTAAACCTTGACCCCATAATCAGATTTGGTCCGGATGATGGAAACTCTTTATCATCCCACTTTCTATGTTCTCTATCACATGCCGTCTGATCCCTGAAGCCTCACACAGATCTCTGAATCTGGGTTATCCAATAACCAAAAAAATCCAGTCTACATAAAAATCAAAGTTTATTATTATCTAGTGCTTTTAAAGTGCTTTCTGCATTCTTTGAGCTGGGATGCGAGATGGTCTTTTAATCTCTTTCATGTTCATATTAAAGCACGTCTGTCTGGAGGTTTGATATGAAGTCACCTGCCAACCACATGCAGAATAATTATAGCCGATGACCTGAATTCTCTACCAGACACACAAAACCGACACTAACTCTTAGCAGGTACATCTCTCTTTTATAAGAAAGCTCAAGTACAAATGTCCAGCCGCAGGACGTCTATCCAATATGTAACATAGACAGAAAGTCTGTCACAGGATGGTTATGTGAAAGATAAAGATATACGACCGATCATACGTGCTCAGTGAGTATAAAATGAAACATTAGACATGAGCCGTTTTTATTAGCCTATAGCTCAAAGCATTATTCATCTTATTCATGAATTTCTCGACAAAAGAAGAAAGGATTTCCCAGAAGAGTGCTCTGTTTGCTTTGGTGCCGCCCATTAAAGAGAAACATGAGTTTCTTAACAGTGTAGATGAAATTTTACAGTCTGCATTTGATAGAGTCATTAGTCAACAGTGCAGGACATGATGTTCTATCACTGATAACAGAAAAAGAAATGAATTCAACTCTTATTTTCAGTGGATAGAGGTCTGATTAAAGCCAATGAAGCATCAGATCTGGTAGATGATGGAGTGATCACATAACCGTGAAGGGTAACCTGCACCTGATCCTCTCTGTACTTTATGTAATGTCATTACGTTCGACCCTTTAAATTAAATGATACTTTATTTCATAGTCATTTTAAAGAGTTAAAAGTGGAATATTGTCCAGTCATGTGTGGATGAGCTCAGTGACTGCTGAATTATTCAGACGTTGAATGGATAGTACATGTACACATCATTTCTGGATCTATTTAACACCTTTTCAATTATTGTTCATAATTATTATCTGCTCTAGAATATGTGTCAGCTATACATATTAGGTGTGACCCTGAATCGTCGACGATTCGATGCTTTTATCCGATGATCCTGATTCGTCTACCAATCTCACAGTGGAATCTTCGCAGAGGTGTTGATGGGGATCATGTCATTTTGGTTATATGGGCAGTGGCGTAGCAGACGGGCATGCACTGCAATATTTATGATGTAAAGAAATGGGAAATTTTTAGGGTTGGTACCGAAACTCCGGCGCATATGAGGGGACTTTTTGACTGTTTAAATGGTAAGATGCTTTATTGCATTCCTCCTTTACATGCACTAAAGAAAGTCACTTAATTGGTAGTTCATTGGTAATGAACGTGCTGTATTCTCGTTTGTTCAAAATAATTAATTATCCAGTAGTTTTGAGGCGAGATCTGGTCTATTGAATGGCAAAGCATTGTTACGTGTTGTTTAATGAATATTAATTTTAATATTTGTGGCTTGTGTTTATGTTCCCCTGCATTTAAGATATTTTGCCTAAACACATTTAATTTGTAGATTGTGACTTGATTCTCGCTTATTTTGTATATTTATTATAAAGGTAGATTCTGTTCTAAACAAATTCTGTAAATTAATGTTGGATTGTCTTTTGGTGTATCTATGTTGCGCTTTACCCTTAACCAACTGATGTCGTCCACACATGTACGGGCGCGCACACACACACACACACACACGTCTGATTCAACTATCAGTCGACTGTAGGCAAGACGTGACAATTCTGATTCGACTATGCAAATTCTTAGTTGCATCCTAATACATATATACTGTCCTGTTACATTTGAATATTTTTAAATATTAGCTCAGATTATCTCAGGGTCAGTTTTTGATCTTGGTTTCATGATTCAGAACAGATTCACAGTTTAATTAAAGCATCAATCCGATCTTTAGGAAAGTGTTACTTGACAGGAAATATTCTTACTTGAAGTTTTTTGTGTGACGTTGCATTAGATGGTGCTTTGTTTAAAGATGAGGTATCACACACAGCTTCTGCCAATCTCCTATTAATCTTGAGTACCTATAGAGTAGTAACGCATACATCACATCTTCGGAGAGCATTTAGTTTGATCAGATTTATAAAAGATAGATACCGCTTTATGATTATTTCCGGGAAAAGACGAGCTCGGAACTACAGCACGAGCACACCACACATCATCACATGAATCTCTTTGTGTTGTTTACATTATGCACATACACTGCAATTGCCAACAAAACACAGACGTATGACTTAGTTTGGCATCTTTAGGTGCTGTGGTATTGAAGGGTGTGCTTTTTCTCATGCTCGCGTGTGGGTGTGTTCTTTCTCTCGATGGATTTGTGGGCTGTTTTATCTACTAAAAGTAATATTTGACCACAAAAAGAAATGTAAACTTTATATACAGTACATTTATAAACTTAAAACTACACATCCAATGGCATCTCCAATGGTATTTGTACAGTTCATTTCTGATGTGTCGTTTGTTATGACAGCGTGTCTATCACACATGTTCAATGAGCTGCTTCTGTGGTTTTGAAGCAGATTTGTCGTTTAGATTGTAATTGGCTGTGGTGACATGGAGCCGGTGGTGCTGATGTTGGCTCGTGTCTCTTGGTGAAGGATGGAGATGTGTCACATTGATGTTGACAAACGGAAGCAGGGCTGAATAAATACTTAAAGAGTTTTTCCTGCTCTTGCTCCAGGACCTCCAGCATTCATTATGATTTCTATGCAATCGCTGAATTACAAGATATACATATTTTTTCAGCATGTGTGTTCCCTGGGGTTTGAATCAACAAAAGTCTATCAATTAATCTGCAGGAACACAATTTTGTTCGTTCACAAACAAGAATATTTAGGTGGGAACCTTATATCAGATTTCATGAGTAATTTCCCTTTATTTGTAATCTCTTATTTTTCTTTGTTGTATTTTAGTTTACGAACGGCCGGAAAACACATTCCAGGCGATAGTTACACAAGTCACAGGTTTCAGAAATTAACACCATAATTTCTATTCAAATACAGTCCTGTATTTTTACATAACACCAAAAAACAAGTTAAACATCTCCAGATAAGTCTGTGCGCTTTTACTTTTATAAGCCAGCAGATGATAAACAAGCATTGAAATCCACAGATTTACATCAAAGCAGTCTTTTCAACACACCCTAGCAACCACCTAGAAATGCCCTAGTAATCAGTAATAAGCCCTGCTGTGGATAATAGATGATGTGTGATATGAATGTGTCCTGTGAGGGGAATGTTCCAGCTGTCAATCACGGCAGATGTGCTGTTGGAAGCCTGTGAGAGATTGTGTATTCTGCGTCTCATTGTCTGTCACATTCATACATTTTCAGTTCATTCATTTACAAGCAGAACTTTATTTCTGAGGAAACATCTTTAGATTCTGAGAGTCTGGAGAGCAGCTTCGCGAGAAGCCATGAACAGATCATATCTACTGAATAGAAATTAATACCATTAACTCTCAAAAGATCATTTATCTAGACTGAAGATTAAAGCTGTGTGTGTTTGTGTGTGTTTGTGCGTGTTTGTGCGTGCGTGCGTGAGCGCGTTTGTGTTTGGAAGAGATAGAGTGAGATTTAATAGTAAGGCATCACACACACGTTGTGATCATATTAGATGAGTGTACAGACTGACATACATGGAACTGTACTGCATCTTTAGTCAAGTGTTCTCCATCAGCACTGTTTGTGTGTTGTGTTTTCAGTAGTGGTGGGCATAGATTAATTTTTTTAATCTAGATTAATCTAGATTAAAATGGCTCATTTGAATTCTGCCGAAGGCATTCAGAATATGTGTGCTACCCAAATAATGACTAAAAGTAAGTCTTTGAGAACGGGTTTCTCAAGCCAGGCTCATCTCCTGTTTCCAAAATGCATCTCAAACTGCTTGAGAAAGCTGTTCTACTATGATAATTGGTGATGAAAATTAAATTATATTCAATAAGATGTACTTGTGTTTACTTCCGCATTAGCTAAGGGATGATTTGCATTTAGGTGGTACTTGAGACTGGAAGAGCTCCTACAGTACATTTACATTTAGTCATTTAGCAGACGCTTTTATCCAAAGCGACTTACAAAGAGTTTAGGGAGCAACAAGCGATATGTCATACAGGAGCCATAATAGATTGGTTGCCAATACAAAGTTACTGGTTTCAACTAAAGCTAGACCACTACCTGTTGAGAGAAAGTTTTTTTTTTAAACCAATTCCGCATTGCACAAGGTGCAAACAACCTTAGTCTTGTCGATGTTTCCATTGGGAAGCTTCTTAAAAATTAATATTCCCTGAAGCAAACCCGGCGGCTTCAAAGCTGCATCCATGTTAGCACGTCACGTTTGATGCGGTAATTTCACAGTAACGTTATGTTGTTTTCAGACCAAACGCGAATGGCGCGTCAAGCGCGAGTGATTTATATGTTAATGCAAAGAGGCAATAGACCTACTTGCTGCGCGAATCGCGCGAATGAAGCCCAGGTTATGAGATGATGAGGCGGCTTCTGCTTCCAGGAATGACGCGAATCACGCGAGTTGAAAAATCTCGTTCTCGCCCCGTACAGTGCAGTTAAGCTGGTATACATCCGCGCTAAAATATCAAGGTGAAAGTCATCATAGCTTGTGTAGTATAGACCCAGCTCCCAACCCAACTTTGAGAATAGATTAACGGCGACATTTTTTTTATCGCGCGATAAGAGTCTCACTGCGTTAACGCCGTTAACGCCGTTAACGGCCCACCACTAGTTTTCAGACATATATAGATGTTTTAGTGTGACTCAGTGGAGCTCATTCAGTATTCAGAGCTTGTATCTGGTGTATGGATCTCAGCTCTGTCAGGGGTCCAGCATGAGAAACTCACTCAGTGTGTTACTTTAAATCTTCAGAGACAGGAAGTTGTGGATGTATCAGATATCTGACTTCCTGTGAAGAGATGCCGCTCTTATTTCAGGCTTCAGTAGACATTCACAATAAGCGTCAGATGTTTGAGGAGAGCTGATATCACACCCGGAGCTTTCACTGTGACCCACACGCTAACTGAACAAATGAGCGTGACCCTGTCTTTGTGTGCATGTGTGTGTTTGTGTGTGTTTTTCCGTTTTCTGTCGTTTTTCTGTAAGTGCATCATCCTTTTCAGGATGTGATCAGGTTGTCAAACGCAGTTACACATCAGATGAGGACGGAGAGAAACACAAACACAAACATTCAGCTGTCGCGGATATGAGAACGTATAATGTGTGAATGCTGTGGATATGTAAAACAAACTCAACATGACGTACCATCAGTTTTAAAAAAACACAGGAGTCTGTTTCAAGCCGTTTGCGTCATCAGCTCTGTGGTGTATTTACAACAGTGTTGAGATTTCATACGAAACACGACGGCTCTGTTAAGAAAGAAAATAAAGACAGTTCTAGGTTACTACATTAATGATATTTCTTTAATGACAGCCGTGAATTATAAAAAATCAAAATCAAGAAAATGCCATTGAGAAAACTCATTTACAGGCGATGACATCATATTCTGTAGAGATTGAAGTTGTTACAGCTGCTGGACGCACGCACGTGTTCTCATTAGTTTCTAAAAGTTTGCCTTTATCTGTGAATACTCAAACTTGCATTTTTTGCCTTTATTCCTAATGCTCAATAATGTCAATAAAAGAACAGTTTGTGTTGTAGTTTTAGAAAGCGTCGTGTTCTTATAAAATGTTTGAAAGTGGTCTGAACATTTAAAGTGAAAGTTGTTGTTCTTTGTTCTTGCATGGAAAGATTTTCCACATCAAGTGTTTTTGTAATGCAGAACTCACCGTGTGTCGGGAGAACAAAGTACAAAAATAAAACCTCATTATAAGTAAAAGGTTTTTTATTATGGCTTGCAGATATTTGCTTCGTCACTAGTTATTGGATACACGGGGGGCAGACGTGCTGAAACTGTGAGAGACTTTACAGAATCAGAATATGTCGCATAAATTGGCCATGCAGTGTTTCTGAACTGAACCTTTCGTTGTATTTATGTGAGCAAAAAATGTACATGTGTCAGTGATGGACATTTCACTTAAATATCTCGAGTAATGAGACTGAAATGACTGTAGTTCAGGGAAGTTTGGTGTTAACTAAAACTGAAATCAAACAAAATAAAGGACCAAATATAAATAAAATACTTAAAATGCAAAAATAAAAAATGCTACGAGATAAGGTAATTGGTCAAGTAAATTCAAGTAAATTGAAGCACTAAAATTATAAACTGGAAAAATAACAAAATTATTCATATAAATGAATACTATAATTTATTAAAATTACTAAAGCATGTAACAAATTGAAAATGAAATCATCAATATGAAAACAAAAAATAAAAAAGCTACAACTACAATGAAACTTCACTAACTGCTATGTGGAGCCGGAGATCTGAAGCAGATGTGTTTGTGTTGTGATATTTTGGGTGTTTTTTCAGGTTTGAGTGTAAGACAGACCTGGGCTAGTTGTCTCACGTTTACTCCAGTGAATGAAAACTCCAGAGGACACAACATGAAACCATAACAGACACCAGCAACAGTTACTCAGAGCAGATTTATTTTTATTCTTTTAGTTCTCTGTTTGCAGGTCTGTGCTTTTGTGTGCTTGTTCTGGCGTGTTTGCTGACATTTCCACCGTTCTGCTTTTTCCCCCGAGGCTCTAAAGCTTGAAGCCTTGACGAAGATTTAAAACAGATCTAAGATTTACCACTTTGAACATCACACGCAATCCTTCCTCTCTATCATTTATCTTTGATGTTTAAGTTTTCACACCTTTATATTTCCAGCTCAGATCACCTGCCGGCTTCTGTTCTCATATTCTTCTTCTTATTATCATTAATATATATCTGATGCTGGGCGGCTGTGCTGCATCTATAGAAACGTGTGATAGAACAGTCTGGGACTAAATCTGTTTTCTCTCTCACTTGTTAAAAAGATAAACACTTGTTTTGTTTGATGTCTAAAAGGTCCTGTTGTTTGTTCTCTCTTCTTTGTATGATGGACAAATCAGGATTCTTCTTCATAAAACCGTTTCAACAGAAAGAGAGAGAGAGAGAAAGAGAGAGAGATTAGAAGTCAGGATCACAGCATCATCCTCCACCAATCATGATTCAGGTCCTCGTCACCTGTGTGGTTACGTTTGGAGGATGTCAGGGTTGGAAAGGGCACGAGCACATTATCATCAGACCGCACTCATTAAAAGAAATCCAGCGTCATTAAAGTCAGACCGTTTCTAAATGTCATGGTTCTGTTCCTCACACCGCTCTAATCCAGGGTTACTATAGTTTAACTGTAGAAAACATTTTTCTTTCATTTAGTCAACTTTGATAGAATTGATATTAACCTTGTACATTTTATGTACATAATGTATGATTTTGTAACTGTAACTTTCAGACTATATATTCAGATTTTAAGAGATGTTTTAAGAGATTGTGAGAACTGTTGTTTCAATGGTTTTACAGTACGTTAAATACACTTCATCCTTATTTATGTTGGATGCAGGTTGTTCAGAAATGCTAAAAAGTTTTGTTAAAATGACATGAAAGATAAATTCAGTATTATAAAAAATCATGTTTAATAAAAAAAAATGACTTAAATTGATGAATTTCATAAATGGTCGCGTTCTCTCTCTCTCTCTCTCTCTCTCTCTCTCTCTCTCTCACTCTGGTGTCTCTCTCTCTCTCTCTCTCTCTCTCTCATCTCTCTCTCTCTCTCTCTCTCTCTCTCTCTCTCTCTCTCTCTCTCTCTCTCTCTCTCTCTCTCTCTCTGTAAGTATAATTGGAGAGATTGTCATTGTTAAGTGTTCTGAACCTTTTTACAGGTCATCTATTCTCAACTCTCTCTAGAACATCTCACAGTATTTGTGTCTAAATGAATCATGTCCACTGAAAGCCTTCAAACAAACGACAGAGATTGAAATGAATGATTGAAAAGAATGATGAAATGGCAGTTTGATGGGCCTTTAATGAGCCTCAGGCCTCCAAGGACACTGTGTCACATATGACAAAAAATAAGATGTGCATGTCATCATCCAAATTTATATAACTGTGTATAGACACATCTTATCCAAATGTTTGGGCACAATGGACATATTTACATGTAAAGTAATTGAAAAACTAACCCCTTAAAAAATATGTTTTCTCCTTATTTGTCTTTATTAATTTGACATTTTGAGTGTCATAAGAGCAAAATGTGAACGTGTGGCTAATTCATATGCATCATTACCCTTTAGATCTTTGGTGCATCAAGGAGGCATTTGACTGGATTTGATGAAAAATCTTAGTGCAAAGACTTTCTCCTATGACAAATTCTCAAAAAATTCTTTAAAATGTGGGCATTTCCCCTTAAAATTACAGAAAAGATCCTAGTAAAGAAAAAAATGATTTATAATACATTTTAACCCTTAAAAGAGCTCTTAAGGTCAAAAAGTTTAGGAGTTGCAAGGAGGACTTTTAATACATTTAAAAGTGTCTTTAGCAGCAGAGAAAATTGACGAATCACGAAAAGTGAGCAGAAATGTGTTTCCAATTTCCATATTTAAGCTTTATCAGATTTTTTAATAGATTTTTGTGTGTGTTCACTTTTGATTTTCTTGGTTTTGGTTTTCTTGAACATCAACTCCATTGATGCAATGTAAATTGTTAAAGTGCTATACAATTAAATTCAATTGAATGACAGAGTTAATAAGACACATCAGATCACGCAGAGTTCATGTTTGTGACAGCAAAGAAATGCCATGGCGCAGAGATAGCAGAAGTTACTACATTAAAGAGTAGGTAGCATGAGATCATGAAAATGACATTTCATGCAGTCTGTTCTGTTGCCGTGTTTGAAAGTAAGCTGTCTGCCAAGTTATAAGTCTGAAGGTGAATAAATAACAAAGTTATTTGCTTGTTAAAATGGGAGTCGACTCTGAATCACACAAACGAGACGTGGAATAGTTCACCTGCGTATCTACGTCACTACACATAGTCCCCGTCTACGTTTTGCTGAGACTGACACGAAAACGTTTCTCTCCTCCCCCAAACACTGTCGCTCGTTCGTGATGACTGTGTATCATGTCTAGAGTCTGTGTTCTACGGTGGGACACTAAGTCCGTCTTATTTCAACTACCAAAGGAAGAACATCTGAGGGGAAAATGGTTACAATTCATTTTTTAAGCGATACCAGAGGAGTAACCCCAGAGTTTAACTGTGCGCGCGTCATTTCACCGAACATTGCTTTAATAATCATTGCGCGTTCACTGCAGGGTATGTGTAACGACTATCCTTGAAAGAGGTGAAATACAAACTCTATTTGGACCTGTTAGCTCCACCGAATCACAATCTGTAAGTGTGACTATTCATTTTTGTCCTATTTTCGTACCTTATGTCTGTGTTTAGCTAATGCATATAACGCTAACATTAGCATGTACTGTTATTTCTGGGGTATAACAGTTTGTTTATCTGGCTGTTAACTTTGCATTTTGACACATTTGCCGCACGTGCACCTATATAGATATATTTAGGTTTCATATATATCATTTTTCATAACGTCGACTTTCTGAAATGCTCTATGTACCATGAAAACGCACAGTTAAGACGAAATTATAGTATTACTAATGTATTAACAGCATTTTAAGAAAAAAAAAATTTTTATTTCATTGATGAGCAAAAGCATAACATGCATGTTGTCACACTGGAGTTTTTATGACAAGAGTTGTCACTTGCCGCCACTGACAAACATCCTGCTCCAGTCGTGGTGGAGTTTGTTGTGGATTAGCGTCTTCTTCCTCGTCAGACTCGGGCTCAAACTGGTTCGGTAAAATCGCCGCCATCTCTATCTACACATATAATATAAATGACATCACATCACATGTAAACCGTAATCCTGTGATGATGGTAGTGGGGTTCCATTTGCGACAAATGATGAACGCGTTTGACCAATAACAACAGACTACACCATCTGACCATTCACATGACACAAGGTTAGCGGGTAGGCGGGGCCTAGACGGATGAATCGCGGAACGAATCATTTGAGAGTCAGTCAAGAAGTAAGGTACGAATAACTGCCTATAATTACGACATAATAGTGTTTAATCACATTGTATTTACATAAACTTGTTGTTGGACACTCCATAAACCAAAGTAGGACCTTAAAAACCATATGCTAGGTACTCTTTAACATATTTGACAACTGAAGAAATGCAGCAGAGATGATTTGGTTCTGTCTCAACCTTCTGTAGTGATCACACAAACAATAACAGCACTTACAGAAACTTATTGTGTCACTGTTCATTTTCTATCAAATACATTGACATTAACAGCATGGTAAATTACAAATGAAGAACGAATATATATATATATAAATATACAGTATGTTGTGCGTGCGTGTGCACGTTAAAACAGGAAGAACGACATGTGCAATTTCAAACTAATGACCCTGTTCTCAAAAGTGATCTCTTTTCCTTTTTGGCAAACCAACCAATTACAGTCTTTAAAAGACTATATAGCAACAGGGTCAGCCCCGCCTCCTCACTAAAATACACGTTTTTGTCTTTTTCTTGCTCAGAGAATCTCTCAGATTGGTCCTGAATTGCTTTTAAGTGAAGACTCCTACGTAGAAGTTCTAAAGCAAATTTGAGAGGATTCTTAGAAGAGTACGGGCCTTGATCAACACCTGCTGCTTTCGTCTTTTTCATTGATTTGTGAAATGGCTGCTCTGCTCTTTTCTGTCTTAACTCCCACTGACGACTGAACGTTCACTTTACCGTCTGCTTTATTCAATCATTCACACCAGCTCGTGAAAACACAACCCTTTAGTTTGGAAACACAGATATTCTTCTATTGTTCGTCATGAGGCCTGCCGATGTTCTTTGGCCAGCGGTCTGTGGGTATTATTTCATATTTTTTTAGCCTGGAGCCTAAACGTTTTCTTACAAGAAGTTTCTGAGACCACAGAAAGTCAAGTCACAATTTCTGTGATCTCATAAATGACATACATTAGATCTTGTCGACCTACTTGAATAGCAAAATATAGTAACGTGCCTTTGGCTGGCAGGAAGATTCCTGGGAAGATCATCCAAAACATTGCATCATATAAATCCTCTTTCGGCCTGTAAGATGTGAGCTAGAAATCAGATTTTTCCCAAGTTTGTCACAAAGGGTTGTTTGTGAGAATGGCCACACATAAAGGAGAAAAGTGTTTCACTTAGACATGAACTGAACACCACCGGTCAATGGTCTGGTCAATGGGTCCATTGGGGTTCAATCAAGTCAACGTTCTTCATAATATCTGTTATGAATGTTTCTCCAGATTTATTTACAGACGTCTGGTCGTAAAGCTCAGAGAGAAAAGAGAGAGAGAGAACTCCGCTGGCATCATCTCAACACACAGTTCACGTGAAATCAGTCTAATTTATGGCGTCTTCCATTAAGTGAATTATCTGCGGCTCTGATGAATTGCTCGGCCTTAATAATTACATTTGCATAATGTCTTCTCTGCTTCATTTCCGCCCTTACATGTGTTTGTCATTACTAAAGTATCATCGTGCCATGAACCTGCCCATGTTTCCAGCCGCGAAAACTCCCTTCTGCTTTGGGATTTGTGCATTTGTGTAAAGAAAGAATTAAATTGAACAATTTCATGCAGATTTACAATGAAATATTGTGTATGAATGTCAGCATCATGTCCATAGTGCGAGAATTGTAACAAAATGTATAATATCCTGCAAACTGTTCTCAGATCTGTACACCGTGTGAAGGTTTTCAGTGTTGGTGTAGATCTTGCGAGTGTTGAGCGCATGTTGCAGATATGACTGTGTTGTTTATCTGCAGTGACATGTATCTGACGCGCGTGTTGCGTCTGCTGTCTGACCGGCCTGAAAGTCCATTAAGCTCTTCCCATGCGGTCCAGACGGGACAGATCGATTGGCTCAGCCTGTCAGTTCTCATCTGCTGGATTTTCCAGATGCACAAGCTGTGTGGTTTCACTACCCTTTAACTGTTAATGGAGACTTCCTCTACACCTCTTCTCACTTTTCTGTTGTCATGCGACATTATTATCCGTAACATAATTAAATGTGACTTTAAAACAGAATCTATAGTTTAAGGGTATTTGTAGTAAAAATATGGTCATATAAATAGTTGTAATCCACCCAAAATGTATATCTATATATTTTCTTGTGGAGTTTAAGCACTTTCTCTACATGATGTTTTGTGATGTTGTGATGAGATGTCAGCGGTTATTTCAGCAGCACTTGAGAAAGCAGTTAATAAGATTAGCAGGGGCGTTGATGGATCACCAGATGACAGAAGAAACCGAATCCTCCCCGCTGAGATGTTTGTGTTGAGAGAGAAACACAAAACAAATGTGTATGAGAGATAAGTGGTGTTTTTGGAGAAGTAAGTGCGCAATCACATGAATCTACGTGCTCTAGGACCCTGAGGAATCCCTGAGAGGAAAGTTATGAATGAATTATATTGTGAAATAAAACAACAGAGAGCAAAATATACGATAACAAAAATAGTTTAAAGATGCATCGTAAGTTATTTACTGCAATAATATGACTTTAAATGGTTCTGAACAGATTC
This sequence comes from Triplophysa bombifrons, assembly GCA_029783895.1. Lineage (NCBI taxonomy): Eukaryota > Metazoa > Chordata > Actinopteri > Cypriniformes > Nemacheilidae > Triplophysa > Triplophysa bombifrons. Next base: position 1,417,242 of record CM056451.1, read on the forward strand.
ATTAGAAAACGGTTACGACAGATGAGCGTTTGTTTTGGGGAAACAGTCATGAGTAGCTAGTTAGGTTCTTGTTTACTAAGAAACTATGGTGGTTAACCAGCAAGTTATAAAACGCACCCCTAGTCAGTAGCTTAAACTGCTTTGCTAGTCTCTGATGGTTTTAGATGAGTTTTGGGTACTTGTTTGCTGGTCTGGTATGGTGATTGTTTGTTCGTTCGGTCATTTTTTATCGTGAAATTTTACTATCTTGTGCACAGTTCGGCATGAAGATTTTCATCTGACCAGAGACCTGTCCACTATTGTCTGGTGTTCTTCACTGGTGATTCAGAGAAAATCTCTATTCATATGGATGTAACTCTGTGTGATTCCTGCATGAGAACTGTGAGCGGCGTTAACATGCACACGCACACACACACACACACACACCAAAGACACGCTTTCATATTTCATCCGGCCTGTGACAACAACGGCTATAGATAGCGAATCTGTCCTGTCCTCTGGACTCACAGAGGACAAAACCAGAGGTATCTGGACTAGTTTTTAAGATGGAGATCGTATTATTTTTGTTGTCACAATTTAACAAGAGGTAATTTATCTCATTTAAAATATAATTATTGTAAGTACCGGGCAGGGGGCCTGCTGAAGTGTGTTGAATTGCACAGCTTTGTTAGATGCCTTGATGTAATTTCCACTGACAGGAAGTTAGGGAGGGACATATTGAGCGGCTCCTCCCCCATTTAGAATATCCAATAGCACTAAGATTGCCTGACAGTTGGTGAGAAGCTGAAGTGCTGAATGATGTCATAAAATCATTCATCTGTGTTGACGGAAGTGAGAGACTGTACGTTTTGAAGGAATTAATCTTCAAATAGTGACTTTTGTCATGTCAACGCAAAACTAACTACTTATTCTGAAAGCCATAAAAGCATTTATAAACATAAGTCTCAGTTTATTCAATTCACAAATGCATAACCAAACTAATTTACAAATAAAGATTTATAAATGCATAACCATATCCACATAATCGACGTAACTCACAAATGCAAAACACGACTCATAAATACACAGCTGGATTTACATATTAAATCATTTTGTTAATCGCATTTTAAAAACCATCAGGTTTCTGGAAAGCCTCAGATTTGTTTGTGGATATTTTGGGACCAAATGAGACTTTTCAACCCGACTGTTTTAAAGAATTTCATCATTTTGTTAGTCTTCACCATTTGGAAGTCTTTCAATGACAAGAATCAAAGACGTTTCATAAAATAATCAAAACAAACAAACTAAATCACATGAGCTCTTTAAGGAATTTTCTCCCAAAGTAAATTGCCGTCAACATGAGACTGTAACAATATAATCTAAATAAAAATAGGTGAATGTAGCTGTGCTGTGATTGGCTGGTTTGGTGTCGTCTGAGGAAGACATGCTTGTTTCTGTGAGAAGATGCCTGCCGTGCTAATCTAACTGTGTGAGGATTTGCAAAATCTATTTTTACGTGTGCTAACATTTAACGAGATAAGAAATGTGCTTTGCATATGCACGAGTTATGAAAAATTGTGAATTGTGTGTTTTCTTTTAATTGAGACTGTTTGACCTGTTGATAAAGTTATATCAAGTTTAAAAAGTAATTGAGTTTGACTAGAACGGTTTATAAATGTCTGCTGCGTTGTTAATTTTATAGAAATACTTGATGTAAAGAAATTCAGAATTTCTTCATTAGAGCTGAAAAGGTGCAGCGGAGATTGATGGATGCATTTCTCACACAGGTGGAGGAAACTTCATGTCTGAATCAGAGATGTGAGCTGTAATCACGTGTGTGTGTGTGATTGTGTTGTTGCTATAGTGACGAGTGTTTTATGATGACTGGATGACCAGTGTTGTTATTGACAGAAGCTCTTCTGGATTGATTTGTTGATGGAGGATGAGCAGAACGTGTGGCTGGAGGAAACAAACAGTATTGTTCCGTTGGCAAGATGCTGAAGAGAACAACCTGCAAATTTAATAAAAGCTTTTAAAGCATATTTACTGTACACCAACCACCAGACTGCAGAACTGAGGTTATAGTGCCGACAGTAATTATTTCTAGCTTTTTTCGGCATTTTAGCATTTTAATGAATACTCTTCACTCTTTATCAACACTGTTATGTAAAAATACTGTCGAAGTAATGCAAGAATTAAAGACTTCAGTTACGGCTGGGCGAAATGACGGAATATGCCACTACCACGGGATGAAATGTCAACCGTAAGGGGCCATTCAGACAGAACGCATGTGTCCATTCCAATTCGCTATTGGATATTTAGATATTTTTCTATGTAAGCACAGGTGTGACGGATGAAAATGACCGTCACGCTCACGTCTTTTGAAGCGCTTCAAACATGAGATTATTTTGTAAAGTTGATAATAGTTTTAATAAAGTTCAACTTTAGGCGAGCCAAGGCAAACTTGCGTTGAAAAGCACAATGATGTTCACAGCTTGAGCGCTGTGATGTGTTATACTTCTTGTCTATCTTCCTACTGTATACTTGTTATATGGCCAGAAGATAAATAAGTAATAAATCTCATTATCAGAACTTTTTTAGTACATTTTCATAACTTGCCTAAATTATAACTATGGTGAGCATTCAAACGAACTGTCATAAATAAATAAAGTCAATCTAAGAAAAATTAGGTTTAAGATATAGAATAAAATGGGAGATTGTTACCGTGAAATAAAATGACAAATTCCATTAAATACGCAAACAACACTGAACCCCATTGACTTCCATCGTATGAGCACAAAACCACTGAGACAAAATGTCTTCTGCTGTATTCCACTAAAGAAAGTCTCACATACAGGAGAATAAATGACGACATTGTTCATGTTTACAGTTGCACTGTCTCTTTAAGAGTCACTGGAGCAGCATTGATAACACTGAGCGTGTTTATCTGACAGCGTTAATGTCAGGGTTGTGTGTTTTTTTGGTCTGTCTGTCAGATGATGGGATCAGAGACATTTACAGGTCACAGATCTTGTGTTTGTCACCTGACATTGATGAGCTCACAGAGACGTTTATAGAGGCTGACTGTCACGTCTCGCTGTGTGAATGTTGCCGTACACACGTGTTGTTGTTCAGATTGTAAGCGATTTGGATGCTGATTTATGACTCAGGCTTTGGTTCTTACCTCTCAGAGACATAACAGACACGGGAGAGAGTACACAACACTTAAACCCAAACAAACAGTTCACCCTCGCCGAGTCCTGGTGCCGTGCCCCCCGAGCTCCCTCCAGAATCTTCCGAGCGTATTTGCCGGATTATCGTAAAGGCTTCGCAGGCATCACTCCTCAGAGATCTGGTTGTGGACCTCGACACGCCGGCATTGGCTGTGTCCAATTCCTAAAGACAGTGTTTAAAGCTGCTGTCTGTGCTGATAAGGGAAGCGGCGAGATAAGATGAGAGTGAAGGAGAAACAAAGGGCAGCGGCTTTCCAGAGGAGCCAGAGATGAGCCGGTACATTCGCCTTTGGTTCCGGTCTTTAATGCAGATCTCTGTGGAGTTTATCTGTGACGGCAGCCGAAGTCATTTCGTGACAGGTGAACATTTGCACATTACCGCAAGCTTGCAGGATGATCTTCAAATAATTGCTTTCAAAAATGTCATCTGCCGCTGCACAGCAAAACAAACAATATGGAAGTGCGTAAAACAACTTCTAATTGAAATAATGATAGATTTCACATACAGCTTAGAGCCCTGAGTCTCACGGCAAATAAACACAGTCTTGTTGAAACTGTAACGCCTGTTTCTTGTCGCTGTGATTTTTGTTTACTTGAGCTCTGCTGGTCGTGAGTTCTTTAATTTGAGTTTAAAGACTAAATAGAGCGACTGTACTTCATGTGGTTGTGGACAGCAGGGAAAAAACAATGCTGAAAGCAAAATAAATGATAACAGTATGCATAAATATAATACAAATAGTCCGTTCAAATGATTAATCTCTTCGAAAATAAAAGTTTGTGTTTCAATAATAGAGTGTGGTGTGCATATTAATTTTGTATTCATGACACACACACATGTATACATATTTATGAAATGTTTACATGTGTTTATTCACATTTACTAATAATAATATTATATGTAGTGCGTGAGTGAATGAGTGAGTGTGTGTGCCCTGCGATGGGTTGGCACTCCATCCAGGGTGTATCCTGCCTTGATGCCCGATGACTCCTGAGATAGGCGCAGGCTCCCCGTGACCCGAGGTAGTTCGGATAAGCGGTAGAGAATGGAATGGAATGGAATATTATATGTAAATCTTGATTATTTTTTGTATTTAATATTAGTTTTTATATATGCATGTATGTGTTGATAAGTAAAAAAATGATATGCACACTACAAAGGCATATATTATATAAACACAAACCTTTATTCTGACAGCCCTTAAAATAATTACAATGCAACTATATACACCTTATAAAGCATCATGGAAACACAACCCAGCATAGATGGAAACATTCAAGTATTACTCCAACTTACTGTTAAAGTCCCAGTGAAATAAAAAATGGCACTGCCTATTTTTTCATGAAATATTCCAGCATTTATTGTTAATAGTTAATCATGTGGGTAATTTTCTTCAAAAAATGATTGCGTCCTCATTATCTTTAGTTAAATCTGAAAAAACACGTCAGTCCTGAAATGACTCTCCATCTTAGATGACGTGTGTTAAATGGTTTGGGCGGAGCATCCGTTAACGCCTCCCCTTCTACTATCAGTCTGCTGCCAGTTCCTTTTCAAAATGCAACGGCTGTTTTTATACATCCAACAAATCGCAGAGATAGACAAAAGCCCTGCTCACTATTTTTCTCATTCAAATTAGATTTCACTCGGAAATGCGTCAAAATATGGATGTAAAAATTATTGCAACTTCCAGTTCACGGGACTTTAATATATTACAGTAAAACAGATAAAAATGGATGGAAAAATGACTTGGTTAATAATGTTTCAAAAAATGTTCCATAAATGTCATTTAAATTTTTATTCCTATGATTGATGATTGAGGCATGTGTCCAGTTTAACTGAATCATCTTTGACATTGTTGCCATTGTCTTCAGCTGTAAACAATAAGTCGTTCTTTTTAGGCACAGCCACATTCGCTTTTCAAGTCATTTTAACTTAAAATCAAATAAATCAAATACGTTTCTCGTGAAAATGAGTAGAAATAGATTAGAATCTTCAAATACTAAGTTAAGATGACGATAAAGGCAATTTGATTGTGCTTAAATATTTTAAAGGCGTTTACGCCGTGTTTTAGTATTTCAGGTATTTTAAGGTTGTGTAGTTAATAGATCCCATCAGCCTGAAACAAGCTTTTTGCTTTTTTATAAAGTTGTTCAAATGAACGAGAGTACGTCTTTAGAAGCCGTCCACACCTCTTTTCTTCATTTCCCTGTGGTAGCGGTTATTAAGATAAAGAATTCAGTCCTGCGCTGTTCTGCTTGTTAATCTCACTCAGTCATTATACAGAATTCTGTCTTATATTAGACTTTTATAAGTTCTCCCTTTCTGCATATTCACTTCTGTTCATAAGTCCCCTGAGCTCTATAAAATGACTTTAATTTCAACAATTTTTGCAGCGTGTTTAGTTTGCTCAGTAAGAATCTATTGGCTGATTAAATTGGCCAATCTCGTCTTTCCTGAATGATCACACTAGTGGACGTATGAAATCAGCTGCCAAATAAACCCAACAATTTTATTTTGAACACAGACAACAGAACGGCCAATGAAAGGCAGCAGATTGCATTTATAAGCGGGCGATCAATGACCTGTCACAGCGCGGGCGAGATGGACACCGAGAGACCCATGAACGATCGGCGTCTGACGACACAACACCTGACTTTCACACTCTTAAGGATTTCATTTCTGAAACCCAAGAGATCAAACACGGGCCGTGGACATGAAATATGTATGCGGCAGTTAACCTCCTGTGTTTCCACGGGTTCCTCTCTCGGTCATGGCAGGGCAGGATTTAAGTGGATCTTGTCCAGTCTTGATTTGTTTGGTTAGCTGCAGCTGGATTAGCCATGAGCACATCCAAAGACTCTACAGGGAATACCCAGTATTAAGCTTTACCACGTTTTGCTCTTTATCTTCTGATGTACTGCAGAGCAGCACATGCTCATTTATACCTTCGGGTTACATTTTATTTTATCTACAGACTCGATGTCAAATAACTCTTCCATAGGTAGTTGAACTGCTCGAAATAATATTCAACCAAACCAACCCACGCTAAAATGAATCGCTTTACATAATCTGGTGCATCATGTTTCAGCATTATTTGTGCAGTGTGTACAGAAGTGTACAGGAGTTCTTTAATGAGAATTTTGATGTTAAACATGATTGTTGTTAAACTCAATAGAAGTAGAAATCACACAGTAGAATATACAGTACAAACTACAACATAGAGTGTAATATACTGTACTATAGTAGCACATATAGGGAGCATATACATTATCAGATGGAGCATATACAGTACTGTACAGTAATACAAACTGCAATATACAGTGTAATATACTGTACTATAGAAGCACATATAGGTAGAATATACAATATCACATGGAGCATATACAGTACCGTACAGTAATACAAACTGCAATATACAGTGTAATATACTGTACTATAGAAGCACATATAGGTAGAATATACAATATCACATGGAGCATATACAGTACCGTACAGTAATACAAACTGCAATATACAGTGTAATATACTGTACTATAGAAGCACATATAGGTAGAATATACAATATCACATGGAGCATATACAGTACCGTACAGTAATACAAACTGCAATATACAGTGTAATATACTTTACTATAGAAGCACATATAGGTAGAATATACAATATCACATGGAGCATATACAGTACCGTACAGTAATACAAACTGCAATATACAGTGTAATATACTGTACTATAATAGCACATATAGGTAGAATATACAATATCACATATACAGTACTGTATAGTAGTACAAACTACGATATACAGAAGCATATAGATATGAATAGTTTGGTTTCAAAAAGAATGAACTTTGTGCATTCCAATTAATATCAATGAAACCGCAGTTGGGTTGTTTTGATTTAAGCCATAACAACTCAAAACATACAGTTAACTTAGACATTAAAACATAATAAAACATGATAACATTATAAAAAATAAGATTTTGGAACCAAACTCTCCATATATATATATATATAGTAGCATATATATGGAGTCATGTGTTATTATATACTGTACATGGAGCACACACATTCTATATGGTTTGTTGAAAATGTAAAAGTGTGTTGCAAGAAGGCATGGGCCGGTATGAGTATTGAGGGTATGATAACCTTTTGCCAAAAAAAAAACCTGTGTCACAGTTTCACGGTATTGCAATTGCAACAATAAAATGTGTTATTTTCAGTTGTCTGTGTATACAAACAACAACTTTTCAACTGTACGCAAATACATTTGATTTTTAACCAACATTTAATGGAACATATATGTAAACTCGTAAAATTATAATACTCTTTCAAAAAAAATATTTTTGTCATAGGCCATATATTAGTCCTAAACATCAAACATTGCATAACATGACTTAATTATGTATTTTTGTGTAAACACAGCTCATACCTTAGGAAAGGTATCGCAGTGATTTTGAAACCTTGACTCTTTTAAACTTCGCTATACCTGGAAACCGGTATTCGGCCCATGCCTAGTTCCAAGTATCTAAAACTATTATTTATGTCAGTGTCGTAATGGTAAACTGTGTCAGATTAATACACAAGGAGCGATTAGAAAAGAATTTAGAGACCATTTGCATTTTCACAATAGTGCTGTAGACCCTAGCGAGAGATTAGTCAAATGAGAGGACAGCAGGAATATCAACACAGACAGACAACCTTCAGATTGAATTAAGACCTTTTGTCTTCAGTTGCTTGTGTTGTGGATCTGCTGGGTCTGTCTCTATTAAACAACACACAGCTCACAGCAGACGCCTCCAGTCAGATGTTTGAGAGTTCACACTCACACTTTCAGATTGTAGTGTTAGGACAGATGATGAGGTTTTAGCAATGCTGTTATTTGCAGTTTATATGTGGGTTAGTGTTGGTTAGAATTTGCTTTATTGATAACATAAAAATCAACAACGAAGTACCACAAACATCACAGAAGCAATGTTAGGGACATATAACCGGTTTGAGACATCTTTTAGATTTTTTGGAGCATTAACATTTATCATTTCTTTCTTCAGTGCTTAAAGATATTTGGTTCGACAGGCGTACAGTAGCGTGTCAACGTTTAGAGTCACTTGACTGAAATGTTTTTAATGATGTTAAAAAACCTTTTGATCTCCATGAGAGTTTGAACCGTGTCGGACAAGTATATTTTTCACAAAAGTATTTCATTATGCTTAGACTGAATAATGAAGCGAAATCAGTCGATATGAGTTCAGAATAGATGTGATCTCTTTCAGTACTCGTCTCGCGGTGAGACCTCAAGAAATGACAAGAGTACATCTCTGTAAATTACACTAAAGATGATCAAATACAACACAGATTTCATACATGGACCTGTAGTTCACATATTGATATCTATTATTGTGTTTTATATAGTTTTGATGAGTTTAATATTATTCTAAAATGCAGCAAAATCTGAAAAGGTGACGTTTTGAACAATAGTATAGCAGAATGGAAATGAGGTTTTGCACATCACATCAGTTTTGTTTTAGGTCTTCACAAATGAAACTCTTGGGGTGATGTCTGGATGTTAATTTGGCAGAACGGAAGCGCCACATAGTAAAACAAATATCCAGCACGGTTCACAGTCGGCCACTCGCAGTCTCATCCGTCTGTGAGATTTCCGTCAGGACGGGGGGAAGAAATCGCCCCTGTCCAGAGTCATTATACCTGCGCCGAGAGCGCGGCCCTCTACATACCTCAACTTAATTGAAGTTGTGATACAGCGGCGGCCGCGGGGACCAGCTCCAGGCCTTCCTAATGGAGGTGGCAGATAAATGACTGCTGACTTTTTTAGGCATCTCATCCCGCTGTTTCATCCCGCTGTTTCACCTCCTCCCGTTCCTGGAGCAGACGATAAGGGGAAAGAGTTTGTTTTCATATATAAAATGCCTCCGCTGAGGTGCAAATGTGCCAGAACATTTTCAGATGGGTCATCGAGGTCCCACAAAGCGTTCAGATTTTCTGCCTGCTGGAAATAAAGCTCAAACCTTGCGGCCGGCGAGTACTGTTGATTTCCTTTAAAATGCGCCTAGAAACAAAATATGCAAATTAAATTGAGTTAGTGAGCATCGAGGAGTTCTCTTCATGAGCCGAGAAAAATCTAAACGCTTTTTAGACATTTGGAGATGAGGAAAATCCCTGTGGATGTCCAGACCAACTCTCACTAGTCCTGGTTCAAGATCAACTTTTTTTAGAAAGTCAAATGACATGCATTCGATCAATTTGGACACTTGGTTTGTCGGCCATGTGAGCGGCAGATAAAATGACATTATGACAACATTAGAGAGGCTTCCATTACCCTTCAAAATGCGCAAATTGAAATAGCGCATTGAAAATACGCCCAATGGACACATGTCAATTTCGCAAAATCTCCCATGTATCGCAAAATAGTCCTCGTGCTCGTATGAGGTGTTTTTTCAGGCAATAAGATTTGCCTGCCGGAGCTCTCCATCGTGTAAAAGATGAACCGATGTTAATTCATGTTTTTTCTCTTTCATGATCCAGACTCTTTTTGGTCACTGCTTTTTCAAAGAATGTCTCTCGTTTTGTAGATTCACTTGTCAGTTTTACAGGAATGTTTGATTGTTTCTGATCGTCCGCTATTCTCCCTACATTGACCCAGCGGACGTGAGCGCGCTGATGACGTATGATGTTTGTGTGAACAGGGTGCGCAAAATGTTATGCAAAATACGTTGGCTGAAAATCTACACATGACCAGTCAAAGCGTTCAGCCAGAACATTTTGATTGGGCAAAAGTTTTTGGATTCTACTTCTTTCACAGACAATATTTAATTATGAAAATATTATTTGACCACTATACTTCTTGATTGCTATCAGGATGTAAAGAGATTTCCAACCAACATGACAAAAAATGTTTCTGGACAGGATCACCCACCCTGCCTTTAATCGCATAACATCATTTAATGGAAATACATTATTATATACAATGTTTTAATCGACGGTTACAAAAAAACTAAAAAATAAAATAAAAAAATAACTGTAATGGAAACCTGTCTAGAGAGAACATGTCAAGAGTCTATTTGAAAAAGAGCAATGGTTTAATTATAATCATAACCGTCTTTTTATGTTTTATCGTACTATAGTCAAACCCTAAATTAATGTCTCTTATTATTGACCTGTGTGTTGTTCAAACACCTGATGGTTTTTTTTAAATGTTTTTTTTTTTAAGTGATGTTTAAGGTTTTTCTGTGGATTGTGGAAGTGAATCGTGACCACCTTTTCGAGCTTCAAAAGAACACATAAACCACACTCCAGATGACTCATGCTGTGTATTTGAAGTGTCTTGAAGGCATACCAATGGGTTTGGGGAAAGAAAATAGAATGTAATCCTTTTTGATGATGTTTTTGACCTGTGCAATTTCTCTGTGTGGCCGTTCACAAAACTGCTGTATCAGACGCAACTCAGGATGCTCGACGTCAAGTCAGTTTGTTGCCATAACAACCAGGATGCTACAAGCAACACTCATGCCCCGTTCAGACCGCCAGTGACACCCTGCAAAAAAATAGGCGATGTAATACTTTCAGCGACATTCAGCGACATGAGCGATAGTAACCATTGGCAACAGGAAGTGGGTGTGTCTAACGGCTTGACAAAGTGGAGATTTGCTCATTTCATGCAAATGATGAGCGACTTTCGGAAGCGACTACCAATAGGAGCAAGGCCCGATTCACATTTTACGTCTTTTCCGTGCATATATGTTACTTTAAATGTGGGAAACGCGGTCGCAATGCTCATGCGGTGCAGCACGCACATTTTTCTAGCTGCGTCGGCGCCGCATCGAGATGGAAATAGTTTAACTTTTCGGAATGCCGCCCGCGCACTGCGGGTCATTTGAAGAGAGAAGGAGGAGCGGCCAGTGTATTCCGCGCGGTTTTAGACTCGAAATGTGAATCTGGCCTAAATCAGCGGAGCTCAAGTCAGCCGCCGCTCGTCTGTTACTGCAGGGTTTATTTATAAATGTTTCAAGGACGACCAAAGCTAGGAACGCCTTCTAATGACCTTGTAGCGAGTGACTGGTGACACAGTTGCTGGCGGTCTGCATGCAGCTTTATTGTTTTTGAAGAAACGACAAATGATCATTTTTGGGTGAACTGTTTCTTCAACAATGTAATTTGTGACAAAACTGTAAAAACACATGCATACTACACCCTTACTCAAATAAAACCATGATAATATCTCTTCACTACATTTTATGCATGTAAAAATAAACCACACCAAACACCTGCTAACTAGCCGATCCTTGAGCCGTCGTTTAAAGTGTACCGTCTCTTTAAGAGCACCTTCATGAACAGGTAAGACAAGATGAATGCACTGACAGAGGTATATGCAGAACTCACATGACCTCATTTCTCTTTTGAGGACGAACCGTTTACTGAGTATATCATCTCGCAGCCCTCACGCTCATTTATCTTTTTAATACAGAAATAGATAATCGTGACTACAGCAGTTTTCCTGCTCATATAAATCACCGCTTGTGTGTGTGTGTGTTTCAGCGCTGGATCAGGATCAGGAGAGCGTGGAGGCTCTCATGCAGAGGTTTAAGGACAGTTTCCGGACTAACACCACGATGGAGATAACACACTTCCAGAACGTGACGCACAGCTCGTCCACCGGCCGGAGGAGAGGACAAACTCACACCAGAGGTTAGACACACGCAGTGATGTCACAGCTTACACAAATCCCTTCCCATGATCCTCTCTGCTCAGACTCTGTTTAGCGCAGTGTCACCCTGATATGTCACCCGAGCACGGAATGAAGGAAACCTGAAAAGAGAAGAACCCATCGCTGCCACTCGTCCTCTCGATTTGATTTCTGTCCACAAAAACACGTTTATCATATCTGTATCCATCAAAAACTGCGAACACATACACTGTATCGCGAGTTCTCCTCCTCACAGCTGAGATTCAATGATGCCGAGAGGAAATCCAGCCGGAGAAATAAAAGGAAGCAAATGAATGTAATTCTCTGTGAAATATTTCAAGAGACAGGGTCAATGTGCGTGTTAATACCTCTGCGTCGCCGCTTTGTGTTGAGAATGACTGCGTTCCTCTCGTGTGCTCTCCTCACTATTCCCGCTGCACATGGATTTACATGCGGGCTTTGGACTCTTAAGCAGATTAAGACCCGGAACGGTCGAGAGAAAAACTGCTCACAGCCACCAGACGTAGCTCAATATGGGTAAAGTGTTGTGTTAGCAAACGTTTGATTCGCAGAGAACTCACATACTGAAGAAATGCAGAGATCCAATGAACTGAAATTCACTTTTATAAAATGCATCTGCCAAACGTAAATGTTAATGAAATGATTTTTAAAGTGGCAGTTCATCTTAAAATAAAATTTTAGTTTTTGAATAATAAAACCTTTGAGTTTGGAACAGCAGGAGGACAGGGAAATAGCTGGATTTCCATCCAAGCAGCAACTTTAATTAATGCAGAAAAAATTGGCACGTAGCATAAACAATTTGTGAATAAAGCAGCTTATTCATGCCGTGTGTTCGAAGAAGAGAATCATCTCCTCCAGTAGAATATCGCTGAGATTTGTAGTCACTTTGGAAAGCACTCTTCAATATAATACATTACTTGTGATTTAGAGCACGCAGACCAGACGCTTTCACCAAACTAGTGTTTGCTTATAATCGACAACAGAAAGAAAGTGTTTCAAACGGTCTGGGGATGTAATGGCAGACAGTCATTTAGATGACCGCTATTCTACAAATGCACTAGAACTTAATAATCGCAACATAAGGGATTTGTTTTGCATATTTAATCAAATATCGTAAAATTTTCATCAAACTATGCAGATGAGCTGACGATGGCCAAAACATGCCTTTGATCAGACCAATCACAAAGCAGGGTTCTTTTTAAAAAAGGACGACCTAGAAAATGTTCACATGTGACCCAGCATAGGTTCATTCATGACCCCAGCGTTGGGTTTGTCCCTCAAATAACCTAACAATCACCCAAACGCCTGTGTTGAAAACAGCCCAATAGTTTTTGAAGATTGAATGGATTTCTTCATCGTGGATCTGCAACCAGGCTGACTTCATTTCCCCAAACAAGAAAAGAGAGCGAGAGGTCTGGCGTCCGGTCAGCATGTTGGCAGGTGCAGATATGAAGTGTCTCTCTTACGATGTTTAGTTATGCTAACGTCACCCGTGACAGACACGACCATCTGTGTCCAGAGCCCAGAGGTCTGACACCAGCACTTACACTGAAGAACTGCGATCCCAGGATTGTTAGACATGGAAACTGATGTGATATGTGATAGCTTTTAAAGAGAAAAAGGCTTTAAATATGAGAGCTAATAGGTGTTTAGTCTCTGGAATCCCACAATGCATTGCAAATATGCCAAATATGTCAAAAGACGTTGACGTTCATTAAAAAACGACAAGTATAAAAAACTGTTCACAGCGTTTATTAAAGCAGCGTATGATTTCTGATCATTTAAACCGCCGGCCTTCAGTACAGCGTGTGGCATTCAAGCGGCAGTGATAATAGAAGAATGAATATATTCAGGATGAATCTGACCTCAGATCAGAAGTGAAATTGCTGTAGTTTGTCAGATTGCGTCTGCACTTTTCTTTGATGTTCCTGGTCTTCGGTGAGTAATTTCACTCGCTCTCGTCTGTGAGGGCCGCGGCGGTTTGATCTGAACACGTGAGTCTCTTCTCATTCTGATTCGATGATAATTGGAGGAGTTTGACGCTTGTACATGAACGCTTGTGCGTGTCTGTGTGCTTGAAACAGACAGAGGAGTCATGATTATGGTGTGTAGATGAGAAAATGAGCTCATAGCTCCAGACTTCTACCTGCCATCTGACCGTGTGTTTGTTTATAGACATGAGACCTCTCCAAACTTTCTCAAAACTGTGTGTTGTATTGGGGTCTCTGTGTGTAAAGGTGATGTTGTGTTTCAATGTTAGAATACTTTGAGAGAGCAGACCGGACAGAGAGCATAACACAACGTCTGGTTTAATTCTGAAGAGAAATCTGCAGGGATTTAAGTAATAGTACATTCCGTTTGTTTGTACACAAAGTCATTTTTAGCAATAACATCTAAAGATAGATTCACTTCTTGTGAATGTTAATTTTAACAAAGAAAATTGAAAGCTCTGCTTCATTTTATTGCTCATTCACTTTATTTGTTGACTAAATGAAGATTTATTTAATGTCATGAGTCAAACGTTTTGATTGTAATTGACTGCATGTCAGACAGATCTGTGATTGCTGAGAGGACGTTCTGAGCAAGTCTTTATTCACTTCATCTCTTTACTGTGTGGAAGAAATAAAGATCGCATTTTTATTCCTATGGGGTGTCAAATATACTGTTTTTAAGAAATGTTGTATAAAGATTGTTTTAATTGTTTATTGGGAAACACAGACACATAATTTTGTGTAGTGTATGTGGGTGTGTGTGCATGTATGTTTATATACAGTATGTGTGTGAGAGTGCGTGTAACTGTGTGTTTGTGTTTATGTACAGTGTGTGTGCTTGTGTGTGTGCGCATGTGCGTGTTTGTGTACAGTGCGTGTTTGTGTACAGTGTTTGTGTGTCCTTGTGTGTTTGTATACAGTTCGTGTCTGTTTGTGGACATTGCGTGTGTATTTATGTACAGTGTGTGTTTGTTTGTGTGTGTGTGTGTGTGTGTGTGTGTGTGTGTGTGCGTGCATGTTTTTTTGTATACAATGTGTGTGTGTGTGTGAGAGTGTGTGTAACTGTGTGTTTGTGTTTATGTATAGTGTGCGTGTGTGTGTTAGTGTATAGTGTGTTTTGCGGCGCTGCAGTACAGATTGCATATGCATGCAGAAACCGCATGAGCAATGAGTCGCGGTGTCTCAGCAGGTTTATAATTAGAGTGTCACTCCGGCCTCGGTGCTTCTTTTGGGTCAGGACGAGACTCACTGCAGCCTGCAGGAATAAACTGAACACCCACCGCTTACAAAACCATACCAATAAATCAATACATTCATCTCACCGCATTAACATGATGTACAACAAAACCAGACTGTGGTTTCACTGTGAAACTCATCCATTACTCCTCAGGACACTCATTAGTGCTCTCTACTAAGACTATTATGAGCATTAGAATTAGTATGTGCAGTGTGCATTAATATACGGCATATATTAACAATGTGTTGCTTATTCTGTACATTTAAGTGATCAGACTGGAACTCAGCATCTAAGCAACCAGACAGCAGTGCATTGAAAACTGCATTTGTAATGACTCCTCACATTTTTGTCGATAAATGGATGGAGGGAATATATGAAAAATCTACAGTTCCAGGCACTGGCCAATCACAGCAGAGCATTAGTCATATATTTCCATACTTTTGATGTTTAGTCCCTTGGTAAAATAAAATAATGTAGCAGTGGGAGCCATTAATGTGCATGTGAGCCTAAATGAGCCATTCATCAAAGTTTGAGGAAGTGAATGAATGTGATGGAGTCAGAGGAGGCCGAAGCGGCCGTAAACCTCACACCTGCTCTCAGCAATCGCTCTCAATGTGAAGTCATGACTCTCTGCACATAAAATGTGTCAAGCTTATTTGTAGTCCACTTATTGAGCCTTCAGCCACCCTGCGTGTGCTTGCTGCTTTAACTGCAAGGTCTTTGTCTCAGTCTACGCTGAAAATTACATTCTCATGTTGAACTATTGTAGGGGAGAAATATTAGAGTGGAAATTTAACCACAGGCGGGTTACAGTAACAGCTGCTGCTTTGAAGTCGATGAACTTCAAATGAAAACATTGATATCGAAGACCATTGCTACCACAGAGAGTTACATTGCACATGTATATAGACTTTTCATGTATACTATTCTCATACAATAAGGTGAACTTTTAAGGAATAAAAGTGCTTCACAATGCCTTAACAACCATTTTTATCTGAATGGTTCCATAAAATATCTGTTGCACAAAAAGTGTAAAAAGGCTCTTTAGGTTATAAAAAGTAAAAAAAAGTCTGTGGTTCTTAACTGCAGCCAGTTTTTCTGGTTGCTGTCCGTGGTGCTGAAAAGCTGTGAGTTTCTCTGTCTGTGGTGCTGAAAAGCTGTGAGTTTCTCTGTCTGTGGTGCTGAACAGCTGTGAGTTTCTCTGTCCGTGGTGCTGAAAAGCTGTGAGTTTTCCTGATCGCTGTCCGTGGTGCTGAAAAGCTGTGAGTTTCTCTGTCCGTGGTGCTGAAAAGCTGTGAGTTTCTCTGTCTGTGGTGCTGAAAAGCTGTGAGTTTCTCTGTCTGTGGTGCTGAACAGCTGTGAGTTTCTCTGTCCGTGGTGCTGAAAAGCTGTGAGTTTTCCTGATCGCTGTCCGTGGTGCTGAAAAGCTGTGAGTTTCTCTGTCCGTGGTGCTGAAAAGCTGTGAGTTTCTCTGTCTGTGGTGCTGAAAAGCTGTGAGTTTCTCTGTCTGTGGTGCTGAAAAGCTGTGAGTTTCTCTGTCTGTGGTGCTGAACAGCTGTGAGTTTCTCTGTCCGTGGTGCTGAAAAGCTGTGAGTTTCTCTGTCCGTGGTGCTGAAAAGCTGTGAGTTTCTCTGTCCGTGGTGCTGAAAAGCTGTGAGTTTCTCTGTCCGTGGTGCTGAAAAGCTGTGAGTTTCTCTGCACCCGTTTATACTGAGAACGGTCACTCACAGTCGCGGACGCCATGACATGTGAACTGGATGAGCAGGTGTGATGGTGACCCATCTGGACCCTGAAAGAGAGAAAGAGAGAGGAGGTGTGAAGGGCATCAACGGTCGGATGGAGATCAGTAAAGAAACTGTTCGACTGCTGGAGACTTGAAGAGATGTCACTGCACACTCATTAGCAAGAAAAGGAAAGAATAGAGATTGGTAGAGGCAGAGAAGAGTAGAATGACAATAATCAAACATGTTTGCAGGATGAATGCTTTTAATTTTTAATGAACGAATAATTAACATATTTATGATTATATATACACATTTTTTAAGTAAAATGCTTTATAGCTGACACAATATTATGGTCTTTCACATGACAACCCCACTCTATCAACATCCTGGGCAGTGATCAAATTATTCACATTAAAATGTTAAATATGGCTTTATAAATTGTT
The DNA here is from genome assembly GCA_029783895.1 of Triplophysa bombifrons. Taxonomy (NCBI): domain Eukaryota; kingdom Metazoa; phylum Chordata; class Actinopteri; order Cypriniformes; family Nemacheilidae; genus Triplophysa; species Triplophysa bombifrons. The sequence continues at coordinate 1,434,565 of CM056451.1, forward strand.
AGTCTGTATGTGTTTTGTGTTGTATTTAGCTGTTTTTGTTGGTTTAAATACAGTATACAGTACTCTGGGTGTTCAGGGACAATAGAAGTCATTTCAGCTCAAATCACTGCTGACCGGGTCTTTCAGTGGCGTGTTTGAGTTTCTGAGCTGTCGCCTGCCAAGAATCAATGCCTCCAGCTGCCAGTGTCTGGATCTCAACCGCTGTGGAACACTGGGAAAATTACAACTCCAGCAAACAAAAATACACAAACAAAACTCTACTGTGTCTCTACAAAACACCCTAATCTCACAGTCATCTGTCAGAGGAGAAACTGTCACCTTTGTTCGAGTGTTCTGTACTTTGTTATCAAAGAAATAGAATGTTGATCAAATTATCTTTTTTCTTTTTCTTTTGTAAACTGTTTATAATTTGGGTGTTTATGTTTTTGAGGTTGGTGGTGGTCATTTACTGGCCAGATGTGGGGAGTCATGGGTGTGATGTCCCAAGTTTATTGTTTCTTATTTTGAACTGTACGTTTACAGTAGAGATCTTTTAGAGAAAAAAAATTCCATGGTGTTTAAATTCTTAATCTACCACAAACCAATTAAAATGTTTCCTTTCAGGCACACTAGGACAGCTGTCTTTTTAGATGTTTTAGATGTTTAAAGTCTCTTTGTGTTCTTCTGTCCTGCGTTAAATCCATTTTCAAAGTATCCTTGAATCTTTCACACAGTTTACATATCCCAGAATCCCACTCTGTGTTGAGTGTCTGTGCCTGCTGTTCTTAATATGAGTGTTTAAAATAACCTGCACATAACACAAGAACACGGCAGGGGTCCTGTCACAAACAGCTGTTTGTTGACTCATTGGACGACTGACTGTTTGTTTGGAGTTTGTCTTGTTATGATGAGCTTCACAGATGTCCAGCTGGAAGGTTTAAAGTGAGATGGCAATGAAGTTCTGAAGGACACCGAGGGTTCACACTTCAGTGATAAAACCAGAAATCAAAATAAACCTCCATTCTGTGTAACACGCAGTATAGAGTCAAGAACGGTGTCTTCAGTAAAACTGTTTGGTTATTTTGATGCTCACTGAAGTAAACAGCAGTGTTAAAGCTGAAAGTGATCTATAGAAATATAAAGAGAAGCTGGAGTTCATTGAGAAATCTCCGAGGAAAAAACATGTTGATTTTTTGTGCTATGGCCCAAGAGATTTTAAGAGCTTATGGTCAGAAGCCTGAAATCTATTTTTATGAAAGAAATGTGATCAGCTGTGTTTTTTGGCTTTTGAGTGAGGTGTGAGCGGATCTCATCGGATCTTCTGTCTCTCCTCATCTATCATTTAACCATGTATGACTTATCAGTTTGATCTCAAGGATCGGACAGCTTAATCACAAAGTCATTCACTGGAAAATCAGTTTTTGTGTGTGTGTGCTGAGTTAAATCAGCTCTGTAATATGCACTGCCAGTCCAAAAGAAAAGTCACCACCTGGATTTAACTGAGTAAATAGAAAAGAGACTCCCATTGGATTGGAGGTATAGGTTCAGCAACATTCTGTGCCCAAAGAATGAGGTCAGCTGACAACCTGAATATACTGAATGATCAGATTATTCCATCAATTAGTTTTTTCTTCCCGGATGGCACGGGCATATTCCAAGATGACAATGCCAGGAATCATCAGGCTCAAATTGTGAAAGAGTGGTTCAGGGATTACCAGACATAATTTTCACACATGGATTGGCCACCACAGAGTCCACACCGTAAACCCATTGAGAATCTTTGGGATGTGCTGGAGAAGACTTTGCGCAATGGTCCGACTCTCCCATCATCAATACAAGATCTTTGCCAAAAAAGTTTGCAACTCTGGACGGGAAAAACATTCTGGACATTTCAGAAGCTTATCAGAACGATGTCACAGCAAATGCGTACCATAAATATTAGAGTGAGTTTATAACAGTGGTCCACGAGGAACGTTTTAGTGACAAGTAAGAAAATACTTGAGTTTTGACATCAGCAGAGAACGTTCAGTTCAGCGCTTCTGAAGGCAACGTCACTCTCAAGACTTGAGCCTCTCCTAACAGAAGACGTCTTGTGTTCACTGTGTCATTTCCCTTCATACAGATCACAATCAAACAATTCAAGTCTTTGTCGGTCGCTCATATACGTCTGGAAGAGACCAAAATCGAAAGACTCCAGAGAGAAAAGTGCCTTTATTGTGTTTAAAGCACAATTCCTCTTTCAGGAATCATATGACTGCGGAAAATCTAAGCAAATAGTATTTTCAAAAAAAGAAAACGTTAAAAGAGAAACTAATGAAAGCTTAAAGAAAGCCTTTGAATGAAAAGAAAAGCTTGAATTTCAGCAGCACGTCTACTACAAACACCCTATACGATTTATATCGCACATATATTTATGTTTTATTTGGAGTAAAACAATCTGGATGTGTTGCAGGCTAGATTCAAACTCCACTCTGACCATCACCATAGTAACATGTTTCTGCTAGACCTCATCATTTCTGATTGTTTTCTAACTCGGCATGCAGTACAGAACAAAAAGTACTCTTCTGTTTATTTTCTTCATAAAAATAAACTAATTTACACTCAGGACAGAAGAGGGCTGGATTATAGAGCGGGTCACTGGGGCTCCTGACTAGAAAAAACCAAAACCCTGCAGATTTAAATCCGTGACAGACAAAGTATCAGAAAAAGCTTATAAATGCACATAAAAAGGCAAAAACAAGATAATACATTGGCCAATTGGGTGTTGTGTTGCACAGACGGAAATGAAGGTAGCGTTGATGTGATGTTTTTTTTTTCTTCTTCTAACTAACGTCTCACTGATCGTCATCTTTCTCCGTGTAGTTTGTCACGCATCAGACCTGCTGTGTGATCACTCAATACAGCCGTTTGGAGAAAATCTCTTCAAGTGCTTCACTTTATAAAGCTCTGTGAAGTGTGCACTCCCACAATGCACTGCGACACAATCAAGCGCGCCGGCTCTTTAATTTCACACGCTCGATAACCGCACGAAAGTGAAACTTCACAAGGCATTTCATCACACATGCTAATTTTGTTTTCCCGAACAGGATTTATTTGCGGAATAGACGAGAGAAGTCGTGGAGTGAGAGAGACGAGAGAAAGAGGCGTTCTCTCGCTCTTCATTTACATTAAGCTCTTAGGGAATGACCTTTCTGATTGAACCAATCTTTCTTCATGCTCCTTTCTGTTTCCTCATCCGTCTCTTCTCTTCAGCATCACACACAATAGCTTTGATCTTGTGTTCGCAGTTCTGTAGAGTTTCACCATGGATCCGGCCGGCATCGTCTCTCAGGTCAGCTTTGATTCAGCTGGTAATTGGGTTTTGCCGCTCCAGTTCCCTTTTTATTAGCATGTGACTGTGTTCTTAGTCCTTGAGACGTGTTTTATTGAAAATATTTGGACCCAGAAATTCAAAGTACAGTCACAAATACACAATCAACGGCCATCAAGTGTCTGTGAACATAGGATTCTTTAGATTATTTATAAATAATGAGAGTAAAATCTGATTTATCAGTGGATGACACATCGATGTCCTGGTGTTATACGGTACTGTTAAACATCTGTAGAGGTGACCGCCGCCTTGTTTTTTTGATGAATATTTGTTATGTATTTCTAGGAAAAATCCATCCAAGGTGACGGATGAGTTGAGACAAATAGTCTTCGTAATTAATGTAATTCTTTATATTTATTTGATGCTGTATTTTTAACAGTTCACGAAAGATAGACGATGCCACATAGAAGATAAATGAAAAGGAAGGGTCAGCAAAAAAAATCATGTAATCCAAGATTGAAAGAAAAAATCCAACAGGGCGAGGTACATCCACTAACGGGAGAAATACATGGAGAGCACAATAACATCCACGGGACATGGTTCTGCATTTTGGGGTGAAACGAAGCTCGAAGCTTGTTTGTGTGGATTAGAGTAAAACATCTAGTCATTAAGTCAAATGTAAAACATAATTGATAAAACAGGCACCCGAATAGCTTTTTAAATGTATGAAGTTTCTGTGAGGTGAAGCGTTCTCATTTATTTTAAATTATCAGACATAATTTGTCAAGCATGGACTTGAATGCACTGGATTAATGTGAAACGTGTTTCAGGAGTCTATGGAAATGATTTATGTGTCAGCGGAGTCAAACTTTAACCTTAACATAATGTGTTTAAGTGCAAAATGAGTACCTTTCGGAGCACATGGTTTTCTCGCTGGTTGGCTGACAGAAGACTACTTTGAGTTTGTTAGTTATGAGGAATGAATGGAAAGCAAGTGGGAGGAGATAAATCACAATGACATCACAGAAGGAGGATAGTTCTTAAGATGCCTCTGTTGGGCTCATAACATAGTAAAACATACACACAAAAATATATTTTATAAAACATTGACTGTTAATATATCAAATCAAGTAACAAATATAAAAAATATCAGAATAAAACATTAATCAATTATCACGTTAATCAATTACAATTATATTGAGTGATTCATAAGGAATTGCCTCATTTCATATCGCTGATGTCATTCTGAAACCTTGTATCTCCATAGTTAGTGATTTGATTTTTTTTGTCATAAATCATTCTTATTTGTCACCCTTTATGATTTCCATTTGATTTTGCAAATATCTAACTAATAAAATGTTTGTAAAAAGTGTTTGTAAAATTGTACAACAAAGTATGTAATCATTTAAAAAGCACAGCGTTTTTCCCCTCATCAGAGGTTTCGTATGGACAGTGAAGATATATTGAAAAATATAAGAACTTGATTCCGGTATTATTTTAATATATTACATTATAGTTTTCATGATATTTATTTGTTTAGTAAAATTCCATGTGACTCATCTGAAATGTGTAGGGTACAACGGGCCAAAATGCTGACGCTAATCTGATCTATTATATGATGTTTTTCAAAATGTTGTAGTTTTAAGCAGTACATGAGAATCACTAGAATTACTCAATATTTTTTGATATAAAGGTCTGGTTAATGATTTTCAGTTTTGTTCGAGTTCATTAAAGCAGCAATTTTTCAATAACAGAAGAATATGTCAATATATGGTATTTGGGGGCTAAAGGCACACTAAATGAACACGAAAATAAACAGCTGGCTGACGTTTCCATGTGTTGACATGACATGGGTAGATTCAGATGGTAAATATATTTTAGGTTGGGTTTCCACCTTAGCGATAATCACCATGTTTATAATGAAAAGATTATATTAATCATATAATATCATAAAATAAAATGTATTGTTACTACTGTAAATCTATATTCAATTATTATGAGATCTCCAATGCTTTCAAAATCTTTCCTTTTGCAAAATTATTTTGTTTCTGTTTTTTATATATTGTGATATTAACATATTTTAATGACAGTATACTTATTGGACAATAATGAATTATTTTATTTATCCAAATAAACCAAAAATAGTATAAACGTTGCCAAAGTGATTGTTTTGAACAAGTGTTTACTTAAACATTATTAAAATCCTATTATGTTTATGATTATTTCATGATAATATTTAAATCAATACTGTGTGCTTTTACCCCGTATGTATACATTTCTAATATTATTAAACAAAGCTAACCACTTATAATTTATATGAAAAAAATATGTAGAGTTTGGTTCCAAAATGAGATGTTCAAAGTCTGTTAAAAAATCATGTTTTTTATTATGTTATCATAATTTTGTTGCGTTAGTTAGCTTTATTTGTTTTAGTTATTATGGCTTAAATTAAAAAACAACTGCAGTTTGTTTGTTATTAATTGGAATGCACAATAAAAAAATGATGATTTTTGAAAATCTCATGAGTTTTATAATTTTGGAACCAAACGCCTTATATGTCGCTCCATTTTTTTTTTCTGCAATCATGCATGATATAGGTGTGTCTTTCGCCCCGTTGTTCCCTAAATACACATATTTATCAAACTCCTGTGTGCTCAGAGTCTTTCAGACACATCACACAACGCTCCGCATTCTCTTTTTCATCCCAAAACCGGACCAGATGTGAAGATCTAATGGTGACCGTCAGGCTCCTGTCGTCTCGAACACAAATCCACAGCTAATGATGTCTGTGTTTGTCACATTAGACCTGTTACACGTGTACGCGTGTAATGTCCAGCGCTGTAAGAGTCCAGATGGCATGTGTTCGGAAGAGTGAGCTGTTAGTGTGATGAGATATACTGACTGTCTCTATATCTGTCACATCACGCTGCTTTATGGATGACACGGGCTGCTTTAAGGACGGATGAATAATGAAGATCTGCTTTAGAAACTGTCAGCCGTGATAATGACTGAGAAAGTCTCTGGGAAACCGCACTTGGCTTGTGAAAATCCTAGAAATCTCAATGTTCTGTTGTTTTGTAGTAGCTGTAATGTTTATTGGTGTTTTTTGGCAGGCGGTGATGTGCTGTTGGAGCTCACCATCAGTACACCACTTTCATTCCTTTCGTTTATGACTCTGTTGCAGAGGACGGTATAGATGGGTATGTAGGGGGCAGAGAGATGGCACTGGGATCGAGGCTATCCACTTGGACAATGCCATTAGTTTACTCATTTGATTTAATTCAAGAGAAGAATATGTGACCCTGGACCAAAAAAACTGTTTTAAATCACAAAGGAACATTTGTGGCAAGAGCAAACAAAACATTGTGTGTCAATATTATAGATGTTTATTTTATTGTAAAAATCTTCAGGATATTTATTGAAGATGATGTTCCATGAAGATATTTTGTATCAAAACTTTATTTTTGTGAGTAGATGCAGCAAAATGGCAAACAAAATGAGCAGAAGCACACTTACAAACATCCCTCGCTGCTGCCCGCTCTTTTAGAATTACCCACTGAAGTTTGGTATCTTTGTAAAGTTTAGAATTTCAGCATTCAGGTTCTTCTACTCTCCACAGCGTCAATACAGTGGTAAACCAATATAGAGCATTAAAACTAACCTGTTTCTTCTTAGCAACGGCCCGCTACAGCGCATCTGATGGAAAATTTAAAGTCACAATGAAATCAAACAGGAAAATTCCAAGTGTTTGACACAGTGTTGCAGTGATTATTATAAATGATTATTTTATTAAAATTCATCTGCACTTGTAATCTTCAATCAAAAATGTTAAACTCCTCCACCTCTAAACAACAACTCTTCATCTCATGACGTCAGGAACAAAAAAAGAATATTACTGACCGTCCAATGGCCAGGCATTTTTAGCCCTCCCCTCCAGACCCAACTTACAACAAACCAATCAAAAAGCCCCGCCCTACAGTTTTTCAAATGTCAGAAGCCGTTTCATTCGGATATACGTCACGATACGGAAAAGAAGTCAATCGCAACATCCACTACATGGTGACTATTTTCTCAATATTTCGATTTTTTTGCACCCTCAGATTCCAGAGTAATAAATAGTTGTCCTATGCTAACAAACCACACATCAATGGAAAGCTAATTTATTCATATATGTGACCCTTGATCACAAAACCAGTCTTAAGTAGCAGGGAAAATTTTAGTTAAAGACAAAAATACATTGTATGGGTCAAAATTATGGATTTTTCTTTAATGCCCAAAATCATTAGGATATGAAGTAAAGATCATGTTCCATGAATATATTTAGTAAATTTCCTACCGTAAATATATAAAAACTTTATTTTTGTGCGTGGATGACCAGTAACATTGCCTCTTATTAACATCTATATTTTCTCAATATTTGATTATTTTGCGCCCTCAGATTCCAGGGATTTAAACAGTCATATCTCCACCAGATATCATCATATCCTAACAACTCATACATCAATAGAAACTTAATTATTCAGCTTTCAAATGATGTAAAAATATTGATTTGGAAAAATTGACCCATAAGAGTGGTTTTGTTGTCCATGGTTACATATGACAGAGACTTTCCTTTGACTCTTTTTGCTTTAGCCAGTGGGCAACTGTCAAACAATCACCCAAAACATCACAGAAACTGCACAGCGACATGATTAACACTGTAGCAACCACATAGCAACACCCTGACAACCATCCACAGCAGAATCTAGATACAGTATGTGACGGCAGGTTTAGCACTGACAAACATCACTGACCTATACTTGTACTCTGAAACATCATTAGAGTCATCAGAGACGCATGAAGTGAAGTTTTTGGGTTAGATCTGAGCTTTACAGAGTCTCTCTCTCTCTCTCTCTCTCTCTCTCTCTCTCTGTGTCTGTCTACAGCTCCAGGCGTGTTTGGCCGTCAGGGAGATTCTGGATCCGAGATGGATGATGACACACAGATGAAGTTCTACACCGAACACAGAGGCAGACGGCGGAGCAAAGGTACTAAGAGCATATTCACACACACACTTTACACATTCAGACTGACACAAGAGTACCAGCTGAAAACACTTTTAATGAATCCGGTACAAACAGGTTTGGTTTTAAAACCAAGTAACATGTCTAAGTCGCAGTTTGCTGGTTTCCTCCTCAAAATGAAACTGGCTTCCTAGTCTGTTTTATAGTTATTAATAATCTCAAACTGTCCATGAAGAAAACATATTTGTTTGATGTATATGTTTCATAATAACTTTGGTAACAGGGTTGACTAGTTGAGCTGGACACATGCTGCCAACACAAACATCGTTGCAGAAGTTACTCGTCTCCTGGGGTGTATAAAGGGTCCATTTACTTTCATTACATGATTTTAAGGAACGCTTTATTTCTGTTATGCACTGAATCATTTAGAGTCAGAAGTCAAACAGGGCTGATAAAACTCATTTTTCACTTAATGTGACGTTATTTACTCAAAACCAATTACAACCAAATCACACCATAAATGACGACATGATTATTCTGTATTTACAACAAGGTCCAACAGAGCGTCTCGCTAGATATTTATACTTAGTAAAGCTGAACTATCTTCTGTGCGTGTCTGTTTTCTGTGTTTTCCCCTTCTTTGTTTTTACTTTTATAAGTTTAGATGTTCTGCTTATAGTCAATATGTTTCATGTACAGCTGCTATATAACAATGAAAATTGTCAAAAAATTCAAAGGCTTTCCTGTAGCTCAGTGGTAAGAGCATTGCGTTTACATCACAAGGTTGTAGGTTCAATCCCAGGGGATTGTAAATACCTATGTAAAATGTATAGGATAAAGCAATGGAAGTCACTGTGGATTAAAAATTTACAAAATGCATAAAATAAAATAAATAAATAAAAAGCGTCATATAAATAAAGTTGAGTTGATTTGTCTTCTGGTTGTTCAGTTCACAGGAAAAAAAGAGTCCCAGTCCAAACCTTGTCCTGTATATTTCTATAACATTTATTATATTCAGCTTTCTCTCTCACAGGTATAGTTTGACCATTATAATAGATCTGGGTGGAGTTTGTCTTCCCATCTGGCTTTTATTGAGAACAGATTTGACTCTTTTCTTTAATAAGTAAATGAGCTGGAACAGTTTCAGGCCTGAGGAACAAAAGCTAAGCTCTTTAGTGAGCGGGTTACACAGGTACAGTCACACCGAGTCAAAGAGGTTAACTCAATGGATATGATGTGGATTTGGCTTTGAACACATCAGGGTCTTTATTCAGCGTGTGCCCAAAATCTTGCTTTTTCTCATTACCGCTCAGACACACACACACACACACACACACACACAAGAGGTTTGGACTGGGACTCTTTTTTTCCTGTGAACTGAAAAACCAGAAGTCTCAGCTTTACTAAGTATAAATATCTAGCGAGACGCTCTGTTGGACCTTGTTGTAAATACATAATAATCATGTCGTCATTTATGGTGTGATTTGGTTGTAATTGGTTTTGAGTAAATAACGTCACATTAAGTGAAAAATGAGTTTTATCAGCCCTGTTTGACTTCTGACTCTAAATGATTCAGTGCATAACAGAAATAAAGTGTTCCTTAAAATCATGTAATGAAAGTAAATGGACCCTTTATACACCCCAGGAGACGAGTAACTTCTGCAGCGATGGTTGTGTTGGCAGCATGTGTCCAGCTCAACTAGTCAACCCTGTTACCAAAGTTATTATGAAACATATATATCAAACAAATATGTTTTCTTTATGGACAGTTTGAGATTATTAATAACTATAAAACAGACTAGGAAGCCAGTTTCATTTTGAGGAGGAAACCAGCAAACTGCGACTGAGACACGTTATACATCACAGGCTGTGGGTTGTTGCTGTGCAAATCTTGCTTCACTTTTTTACACACAAGGAAGAATGTTTGTGTTCTGAAATGACGATCCAGAAAATCGAATCCACAGTGACCAAACGTGGCCAAATGTGCTGCTGTCTTTGTTTACAAGACTTCTTTAAAAGCTGCGAAACGCTTCAAAGAAAGCACACATAAAAAGGCGGAGTCCCACACGTGAAAGCAAACGTCACGACATGTTGGGCTGGAAACAGAGGAGGACGCATCAGTCATGTCCTGTTGTTCTTGTATCAGGGTTGAGAGACAAACTACTGCAGGTAAAGATGATTAGCTCAGCGTGTAACATCAGAGGCCTGCAGTCACAGTAATCCATCACAACGGCCCGTTGGGAATTTATAATACCTCACAAAACACAAACCGCACAGCGCACAGTGCTTTTCTCTTCTCACATCGTAACTTTAATGACACAACGTGGAAATCACTTAAACTACAGTTCTGTTTCAAAACCTTTTGGATGGAAAGTTTATGTCGGGTTTATTCATATATCACTCAACCGGAGGTTGAAACAAGGCAGAACTTTTTTAATATAGTGAGGCATTTTAAGACGTCACAATGACAGATATCATATAAAGAATCATTTGAAAGTAGAAATAGGACTGTTGTGTTGCTTAACAATGACGCTGAACTTGATTTCTTTGCAGTATATCTGTTATTTTCAGCAGTTTCTCCAGTTCTCATTTTCTGAAAATAGAAACAATATTTTTAGTTCCAATTTGTTAGAAACATTTTTAGTAGTTCACAGAATGAAACTAAATTATAAAACGTTTTTCCTCAGTTTTTTCTGCGGCTTAACAGAAATGGAAAAATAAAGAGAAAAATCGTTTTTCAGTTTTGACTGAGTTTACTATTATAGACATATGTTTAAGTAAAATGGTGAGTTCTGTTTCATTCTCTGAGCTAGTGACAACATTTCTCCCAAATTCAAATTGAAAATATAGCATATTATTTGCAGATAATTAAAGCAGGACAAACAGGTAAAAATATGAAATGTTTGCACAAGTTCAGGTTCAAGTTTAAACAACACAATACTGATGTTTTACATGTTTAGAATGAGTTAAAAAATGAGTATAAAGGAACAAGCCTGATTTTCCCTGTGCACTTTAGTTTGGTCCATGTATTGTAGAGTAATAACAATCTTCCTCCAATAAGAGTGTGTTTAAGTCGGGTTGCACTAAATGCATTATTCAAGTTAGGCAGCAATTTATATATTAAAAACCATAGATCGAAAACACACACCGGTCTAATGAAATATGCAGAGTTTTGAAAGGCTGAAGTTGAGGATACGCTCACATCTGACCCGCGAGCGACAGGAGAATCCAAACAGAAGAAAAGTCTTCACTGATTCCTGTAGGCCGAGCGCTGGAACTGCCGTCAGGATTTCATCATGACAGAATCCACACAAAGAGAGAGATTGTGTTGGGTTGATTTGTTGAGGAGTTCAGGTGAGAAAATCACAGCGACTAAATCAACTTCACACAAGTGTGACGCTCTGCTAAGCTTCGTCAAGAACTCACTCATACGTGCTGATGTTCTAACACAATCTCACGACAAAAAACAAACTATTTTACGATGTGGCTAAATCGTACGATCTCATTCGTTTATGATTCACAATGTAGGAATTCAGATGAAGAAGCCACCTCGTAAAATAGTTACGAATTCTCTTGAGACAAGGATTCATATTCCTGAAAGCAACAGACAGGCAATAAGTGAATAATTTTTTTAAGTGATGCTTGCGCAATATGTTTGAGGTATTCATATTATAGTTGCTTAACAGTAACGTTTATATTGTAAAACAATCTCAGTTCTCGTGAGAAAATCTTTCCAGTATCAATATTCACAACATGGGATTTAAATCATGAGGACACGTTTGGAGTTTCAGATTGGTGTTACTTTAGCGTGCGTGTTGAGTTTGTGTTGACCTCTGCGTCTGTTTATTTGGCATCACAAGGTTTTTATTTACTGCACCTGTGTGTGAATTCATTTTTCACTCGTCCGTCTGTTTCAAGTCTACTCGGCTGGCGTCCGCCGTACGGTTTGGTAAATATCTCCTGTCCTCCCCGTCGGGATGTGTGCACTGTTGACGGGATGATGGAACAGATTGTTCCAAAAGAAACGTGAGATTGTGTGAATGTTGCACAGGTGTGACCTCTGAGAGGAGATGATGTGTTTGTCTCTCCATCAGCACCAATAACAACAACAACAACAAATACAAGCATCTGCTGTGAGCATCTCAGCCTCTTAAAAATCTGCTTAAGTTCGACTTCCTCCTCTTCACCCGCCCGAGCATCTCTAACACTTCAGCGGGTGTATCTTATCACAGTTTCCAAGACAACACTCTCCACTTTATTTTTAGACTTTATCTAAACACGGTTATCTAAGTCATGTTGAATAATGATAGGAGACATGATCTGTTTGGAATGTCTTAACAAGGACTTGCATTAATGAAGAATAGAAGAAAGAGGTCAGAGGTTTGTGAAGACCGTCATGAGAAAAGCATTTCTCATCTGGATGTGGATAGTTTAGCACACAGAGGCTTTAGTTTAACCTCTGTCTCTCAGATGAATCATTCTCATTGGATGCTGAACTATTCTTTATATTCCACATGAATCAGATCCATCAGAATAAACTCTGTACAGCCGCATTCCCTCAACACTGGACATCAGGATTCATTTTATAGTCAGGCAGTCCTCCGAACACATCAGGGGTTGTGTTTGCGGGACATGTATAAAACGCTTCTCATTCACCCATCGTCACTGAAATCCACACGCCGTCTCTCAGACAGACCGAGTGTTCTACAAGAATTAAGAAAACAATTCTCAGTCACATGTGCTTTTTTAATGCCGGACGGATCCGTTTTTTCTCTTTAAAGAAACTGCTCTTTTAGGGATAGGTGTGATTAAAACGGCAGGGATTCAGATTCAGAGTGAAATGTTTCAGCTGAGAAGAGAAAAGACTGATTGGAGATTATGAACAGATTTCAAATTTACGAACTTTACAGTCTCTTTGATGCAGTGCCGATCCTGGACGTCTGTGGGCCTTGAGCAAGCTTGTGAGGGCCCCTAACAAATAATGAAATTAAGATATAGGCCTAAACATAACTGTAAACTATAAGAAATATAAAAGAAATAAAATATTAACACAATTAAACAAAAGAAGACTGAAAGACAAAAAAATATATATATATATACTTCAACAATTAAGTAAATCATTACATAAATAAAAAAAATTATTCACCTAATGCGTACTGGAACCATCTGGCTGTCAAAAAAACTATAGCATGTAAAACGCTGTGTTTTTACTACCCAATGAGTGATTTACTAACAAAAGTAAAGCAAGATAAATACAGTTTACTCAAGGAATGTACGCATGCGAAAACAAATCAATAATTCTCTAAATGTGTAGGCTACTCCATTTGTAAATCTGTAATGGAGAAATGTTTTGTAATTCATTGCGTAATTTTGGGAAATTAAATAAGACTAGAATAGTACAAAAACATATGCTTTTTTGTTCTTTTGCTTCGTGCTGTTGATGTTTCCTTTTTTTTCTCGCACTAGATGGCTAGTTCCGTTTTTTTATGTAAAGACGCATATTTATTCATGTAACAGTAATTATATATATTACATTTTAAAAAGAACAATTCCAAATTATACCTGTGAAGTTGAAACCAATACTGTTTTTTATTCAATACTCGAGGGGGCCCCCGAGTGGTGCAAGGGCCCTACTCAACTTGCGTAGGATCAGCTCTGCTTTAATGACATAAATATAATGACATCATTATTATGAACTAATGTTGGAGTAAATGTGAAACATTTATGCATTAGAAGTAAACTAAAAGCTTTCTGATGGACAGCATGGTGGGATTGGTCAGCACTGTTTTAAAAGAACAGATCTCGCCAAAAATTGAAATGCTTTCGTCGCCTTGGAATAATAAGGTTTACTAAGGTATCTGCTATTAAGTATTTGCATTTCATATAGCAAATATGATATGGGGAACAAACCTCTTTCATACATGAAAACGATAGAGACCCTAAATGGCTGAAATAACTTGATCATGTTTATAGTTGTAATTAAAACTGTCGACATCGATGACTATTTGGCTTTTAGGGCTTAATATTGTAAATGTAAGGTATTCATATCATTATATGGCCGTGTTAAAACACAGGAATTAGAAAGCTTTCGCTGCTGGTTAGTGTTGTGTGAATACATATAAAAATAAACTCCTCAACAACACCTAAACCAAGCAGAAAAAAGCTGCTCTCCTTGACAACAGTATCAATAAAACAGTCAACCATGAGGTTTCTTTTAAACATTATTTTGCGTTGCGCTGTTTCCTCATATATTTCCCAATGTCTCTGTCGACAAACAAAGCTGATCTTGATTGGTCCTCCTGAGTGCATTCTAAGTGCTGATTGGCTCGCAGATAGAACCTTTTACACTCAAATTGTATCGTACCAGTAATTTTAAGTTAATTTAACTCAAATATTTATCCTTATCAATGGTAATTTTTGTCGTCGTACATACACAGACTTACTACTTTCTACAGACTTACTACTACTACTCAGTACTGGCAATAGCACAGTTAATGCTCATTGAATGATGTGAAAGACATCATGTGCACGCTTTAACCTCTACAGCCTTAGCACATAGTAGCATTGTTAACCACCACGCAGATGCATAGGGTTGACGTTTGGTTTAGACACATTTAGACATATGCAATGAAGCGCACGTATCAAAGCGGTGCTCAAAACGAAAGAAAGCAAAAGAAAATAAATCTAATATTAATTTTACGAATATAGCAGAACAATGCTATTAAAAGAAGCATGAAAGGAAGAATCTTGCATCTTTTATTTCTTATACTGTAGCTTAAAGCATTCTGTATTATTCTGAATAAAACTGTGGAGAATTTTGTGCTGTTATGTGCAACGTAAAATAAATTTCAGTTTATATTTGTATTTATAAATGTCTCAATAATTCCATGTTCTCAATACTGCTGTGTTATTCAAACAGAAATGTTAGGCAATGTGTGGGAGGCCTCAGATCTTGACTTTTCTTAGAGCCCCCAAAATGGTAAACATGCCCCTGAGCACATGTAACACTCTTCTAAACAATGGTCAATCTAAAACTCAAAAATACAACAAACTCTTTTAAACCGTAAAGATAAATGAACATCAGGTCTTTATCTCTACTGAAAAACACTTAAAGTAGCACTACATTTCGAATGTACTGCCTAAATGCAGTCTGACGCAAAGCATGCTGGGAACTGAAAATCCCCCTCAAGAAGTCGAGAAGTGTTGAATTAAACTGTTAATGTTAAGTAAGCTCAACAATAGGTCCAGTATTATAGGCTTTTGATTTTTACAATGTTAAGTTGACCAGTCAAACACTTGTTAAGTAAAGCCGACAGTACTCAATTTTTTGGAATAAATAACATGGTTAACTAACGTTAAAGTAGTTACTTGTGTTCTTTATGTACTGTGAACATAGATGGGTTTAGTAAAACTAACCACTGCGACAGTTCATTTTTTGAGCTTAGAACCAAATTATCTTTCGATTTTGTAGATTTTAATTTTCTTAAAAAAGTCTCAAAATGTACACATAAGAAAACAAACATGGCATATGACGAGTAAGTTTTATAAGAATTCATAAGAATATTTAATTAAATACATTTTGTCAAAAATGTCAGATAGAACCTTTTAATTCCAAGGTGACGAAATCCTGTATGTCACCATATTTGAAACGAAGCGCCTTTATCGATTTGTCTAAGGAAGTTATTTTTTTTTTCCGTTGGTGACGGATGAATAAGCTTTTTGGATACATAGAAATAAAGTGATGGAGACTTGGTGTGTGAGGTGAGGTGATCTATGACATGTGTGTTTGTCTCTCTGTCTTCTCACAGGTTGTCCTCAGAGTCCCATGAGTAAAGCCACATTAACTCTGATCACCGTCTGCACGTGTGTGGTGGCCGTGGTGTACGGCACGCAGACGTCCTGTCCTCTAACTGTTAAGATCACACTGCATGTACCGGAACACTTCATTGCTGATGGTGAGAAACACAACACTGCCGCACATTCTACATTCTTAAATTACAATACAAAAACTATCTCTACCCAATTCTATAGCAGTGTATACTTAGAAAACTCCTCTGTTATATATAATATTATAACACTTTACATGTTGGATATGGTAGACGCTTTTTTTTTGTGCAGAGATTTCTTTTGAATGATGAACTGAATCTGCTCAGATGTCTCTCTTGCATCACTCAAATGCGCTGTTATGTCATGCAAAAACACATTTAGCTCTCCTGGTTGTTTATATCATGTTAAATTTGACTCATCTTAAGCTGAAAATCATGTTTTGTGTTTTAAAGCATTTGTTTGTGAGTTCAGTGAAACTTGCATCAGTGTAATCATCCACTGACTGCTTATATGACAAAATGATGTTAAATGAACAAATCTGAACGTTACCACAGAAACACTGTGCAAGAATAACAACACATATATTTACTGTAAGAATGAGATGAGAAGTTTGAAAAACACATGTCAATAAATTCAGACTGGTTCCCTCTTTACACTTAATCTTGTAGGAGTCGTACACAGAATGTTTTAGTTTCATGATTTGTCATTTGTAGAGTCGTTTTATGTTTGTTTATGTAATATGATGAAATTAAATGTTCATTTCCATCCTGTCATGTTTATTGTGATGAAAGCACGTTCATCCTCCTGTATGAAATCGCCTACACTATATATGATGATGAGTCCAAAACCTCAGTGCGCACAATACAATAGCTGAGAAACATCCGGATGGTCTACTCTGCTTCTGTCTAGATTTGTAAGTGTGCATCGGATGGACACTTCTCTATCCCATGATGCCACGGGAGATGAGCAAATATAAAAATGTATCTAAATAAACATATTGGAAAACTTCAAAAGCAGTATACTGTTTAAATTTAAGATTAATGGATATCTCATGAATAAATGATGTTTGTAACGACGCATAGATACAGGTTGATGTTAATACGTCATAGGTCAAAGAGCATACGTGTCACATGATTATAAAACATGACGGATGCAGTTTGTCCGAAATCTATTCACACTACCCACACAAATACAATACTGTTTTAATGGTTGATAGGTAGATAAAATTCATTTAAAACTGCACGTATGCAATACAGTATTAACTGATGATGTCATACAGAGAAATTTTCTTTAAACCTGATGGTTCATTCTGAAGTGTTACAATACTTGAGATTGTTATCATAGAAACTAACAACAGTACTGTATAAATCAACGTTCAGTCTGCGTTTCCAGGATGTTCTGTCAGTCTTTGCATAATTCACGATCGCACACACTGCAAACAATCACACACACATTTATCGTTTGACTTAAAATTCTGCACATTAGGTGCGTGGACACTAGAGTGACAAGTGGTTTCAGCAATGAAATGAATGAACAGCTACTGAGTCTGTGTCTGAGTTTTTGGAACCGTACAATACAAGTTTGCACTTGAATAGGGACATCGGGAGAACCGCTGTGTTATTTTTCAATTCAAGTTGGCATGTCAGGTGTGTTTTAAGTCAGGTAGTTTTGTTGTAGGTAGGCAATATGTGTGTGAAATGTACACACATGTCTGTTTTTTCCCTCCTCTAGCCTCCTCCACTACTTAGAAGTAAAGTAGAAGAAACTGAAAATGAACTGAACTCTCACTGTTTGTAAAACTCTGCATGCTTTGCTCTGACCAGCGAAGGCCTACAGTGTGAAAGGCGCAAGAGAGAAAGATAGAACTCATAATGTGTTGTGTGACGTTGTGTAGTTGAAGTGTGTTCTCGATGTTGTTTTGAATACAGGCAGCAGTTTTGTTGTCAGTATGGGAAGTTATCTGGACGTCTCCAACTGGTTGAATCCAGCCAGACTGACCTTGTACTACCAGACGAACACCTCCAGTCAGTGGGTGAGAGACTACTGCGGTCAGAGGACCACCGAACCCTGTGAACAACTGTGTGATCAGGATACGGGTGTGTACACACGCACACACACACACACACACACACACACAAATTGATGATTACAACAGCAGTAGACATTAAATCACATTCCTATATTGGATTTACAGTGGAAACTATAAGTGAAACTCGAATCATTTTGAATTTCTATATAAAAAACGTTATACATATATTATAGAATAACATTAAACTAGAAAGTTCAGTTATTCTACAGCTGTGTTGTTACAGATGAATGCAGTCCTGACACACACACATTTATTTACTGGTGACCTTCTGGTGTAATCTAGAGCTCAAGGTCTCATTCAGGTTGAGTTGGTTTGCAAGGCGTCAGTTTGATAAGCTTGCCAATGCCTGGGGATCATGGGATATCACAAGCCCACCGCGGCGTCGAGGGTCTCGGGCTTATGCTTGACATTTACAGTGATTGTTGGGAAATCTGTGTTGCATGATGGTTGTACAGTATTGCTGTTCTCTAGAAAGCTGTGTTCTGATAATAAACCATTCATTTACATTTAATATATGACAGTAGAAACCTCTCCGCATTCACTGATCCACTGTTAATAAAGAATTCATGAAAAATGTGTTCATAAATTTGCAAAAACAGATCACTCAGATGTTTTTTTTATTCGGCATTCCAACTAATACCAATCAAACTGTTTCGATTAAGTAATAATAACTCAAAAGCAATACAGCTATCAAACACAATATAAACATGATGAACAATTTTTAAGTCCTGTGAACCAGAAGTTGCGATCGTTTTTACTTCAGTATTTTGACGCATTTCCCAGTAAAGTGTAATTTGAGAAAAATAGTGGGCGTTGCATTTTGGATGGATGTTTTTACCCCACATAGATCATAAAGCATTGAAATCACCTCATCAAAATATAAACGTTATTGTGTTTTTATTTTTCTATAAACACACATTCTATAAACTCTGTTCGTGAGATTAGGACATCTTTGTCCTCCTCAATATGGCGGTGCTGTTGAGGTTGAATAAATAATGACCGGGTTTTCTTTTCTTTTTGGTCAAACTGTCCCTTTTAATTGTGTTTATTGCTTTTATTCAGGATGTATACGAAACAGTTGTGGGTGTGTGTACAGTATATACAGTAGGTCTGTGTGTATTTGAATGAATACAGCTCCTCTGTAAAGACTCTGACATTTATACTCATACTGTCTTTTAAACGGCCTTTCTTTAAAATGTGAGGACGCGAAGTAAAGAATGCTTCTGTATGAGAGCGTGACCCCATGTTAGAATAAATCCCTGCAACTTTAAGCACAGAATGTTTCAAGAGCCGCATGACTGATATGAATGATACCGCCGCCTAAACAAACTCCAAAGGTTACATTCATAAATGTTAAGGTGGATCAGGAAAACCAAGAGGA
Source organism: Triplophysa bombifrons (assembly GCA_029783895.1). NCBI lineage: Eukaryota > Metazoa > Chordata > Actinopteri > Cypriniformes > Nemacheilidae > Triplophysa > Triplophysa bombifrons. The sequence goes on from CM056451.1 coordinate 1,454,154, forward strand.
ACGCCAAGTTAAAAAGTGCTGTGTCAGCCGAGAGAGAGAGAGAGAGAGAGAGAGAGAGAGAGAGATGTTTAAAAGGTGGATATGAATAAGGAGAGATAGTTTGGGTCATTATGGAGATGGTGAATGTTATCTGAAGACGCTGACGGCCACGATGGACAAAAGAACACACACAGACAAACAAACTAGTGCGTATCTAAAGCAAGTGTTACTGCATCTTTTATTATTTGTCATGACTTTTCTCAAGTCTCAAGTGAATTTTCGGGGATCTCAATGACACAAAGTTGAATGACACTAATAAAATTTGTTTTCAAAGAACATATGCGTCCTGAACTGATGATATAAAGTAAGAAATTCACTGAAATTTCATAGTTCTGGTCATTACACTGCAAAAATGACTTTCTTACTTGTATGTTTGTCTGGTTTTCCAGTAAAATAAATTCTTGAATCAATATGCATTTTCGTGATGGGCAAAATGACCTAAAAAAACAAGATTTGTTTTTAGACCAAAAATAAGAAATTTCAGTGAATTTATGCTTAAAACAAGCAAAAAAAACATGTCAATGAGATATGAAAAATAATCTTGAATTCAGTGACTAAGTAAAACCTTGATTCAAGATGATTTTTCTTACCCCATTGGCAGATTTTTTAGCTTGTTTTAAGCAAAAAAATACTGACATGTCATATTTTTTGTCTAAATACAAGACACGTAATTTTGCTCATCTAGAAAATGCATCTTAATTCAAGAATATCAGACATTTGCACTGGAAAACAAGACCAAACTACTGAGTAAGAAAGTCATTTTTTGCATTATTCTTCTACCGTTGCAGCAGTTAGGTTTGTTTGTTTGTTTGTTTGATAGATTATTCAGAATATGTTTGGTCTCTTCAGTCAAATTGTTTGAATTGTTCAAAATGAAATTGTTGATAGAAAGTTGATCAGAATAATAAGTGTGAGTGTGAGCGGTTCTAAGGTGAGAGGATATGCGGGGGGTTGTCCAGAGACCTCCACATACGTGTTTGAATCCAGTGCTGTATCATGTCAGGTCCGGGTCCATATGCCAAACTTTAAACAGGGCACCTCCATCTGTTCTCCACCGCATTGTGCATTTCTTGACATCGGATGTGTACTCTGGTTTGTTATTGAAATGTTAATGCGCGTCAATTGTCCTCAAATAGTAACGACAGAACCCAAGGGATCGCAAACTCCAAAGCGCCAGAAAGAGGGAGAAAATGTCAATATCTGTGTGATTAGTGTGCTGACATGTAGTGCCAGTGAATGTGCAGCACAATCCAAATTCGATTCCCGTCCGAAGCGTCTTCTGCCGGTCCCACTCCCCTGTCTCTAACCAAAGCTTTCCTGTCTTTTCTCCACTGTCCTTTCAAATAAAGACAAACGCCTCCAAAAAATGACTTCAACGATAAAAGAAAGAGGGGAAAGTGAAAAGGCCTACTTACATGGCGCTGGCTCTTTCACAGTTAAAGCGGACCTTTACCTCGGCTTCAGTTCCTAGCAAATCCCGCCGCCTCTGTTAGATTGATATTGACAAGCTCATAGAAATAAAACCTCATAGATTGACCAGTTCATTTCAATTAAACCTCTTATATGGAGTCTTACTCACACTACGCCACAGATGCTGCTGGGAGAGCGCTGTTGTTTTTGCACTCCAAATGTTTTTAGCACGAAGGAAGGACCCACTCACATTTGTCATGGGTATACATGCAAAAATCTAAACGGCCCCTAAGTGATTCCTACACAACATGGTTCAAAACATTGGGGGCTTTAGTGAAAACATTGGGGGCATCAGCATAAGCCCACCCCTAGCAGCGCCACTGGTGTAGTGATCTATATGGTGTTCTACAATGAAGTGATGGTGTGAAGTGGTTTGCAGTCACTGTTTTCAAGTCAGTTTTTGTGTTGTGTGTCATCGTGATGTCTGACAGATTCTATTCAGATTCTGTAGTTGTTAAGCGCTGGATGTTAGTGAGGGAAAATTAATGACAAGACAAATGAACACTGTGATACAATCCAGGTCATCACATCAAAATACATGAAGAAATGTGTGAATATAAATTTATTTTCTGTTGTTTTCAGCTGTTTCTCCAGTTTCCATTTTCTGCAACAAAAAAACAATGTTTTATGTATTGTAACAACTTTGTATGAAACAAAAAATGATCATTTTACCTAAACGCATACCTATAAATAGTAAAATGGTTTAAAATGGTCTCTTCATTTTTTCCACAGCTGTATGTGATATACTTTAGGTAAAAGTTTAACTTGTAGTAAAAATAGATATTATATTTCAAAATGTTATATCATGATTTATGATTTAATCTTGATTCTAAATAAAGAAAGCACACCCTCCACATCATCACAAACATTCTTATAGATTTAATGATTATAATGTGAATTGTTTTTTTATAGAAACTATAATATTCTCTGTGGGTTTCTACCGATAATGTGTTGGGTTCTATTGGTGTAATATTATCTGGCAGATGGGAACCAATAAAACACCATTAAATCCTGCCGGAAAACACATTTTGTACTGGATTTACTGGTTAACAGCTGATGGTTCATACTGGCATTTTCACAAGAAATTTGCATTTGTGTACAATAAACAATATACACATGCACCTGCAACCACACGTCACCTGACGTCTACATTATTGAGCAAATGTTTTTGTTATGAGACATGCTGCTCAATATTTAATGTTATTTAATATCTATTCCTTTTTAAAAACACAAATTCATATGAATTGTTGAATATTTTATTTAAAAATGTACATACAGTACACACTTTATATCTTTATTATGATCATAAACGGTGGTGTATGTATGGATTGGCATCAGTCACTGATGTATAACAGTGTCCCAGCTTTATTTACGTGACCCGTTCAATCTATAGATTTACGGCCGGACATCGGCGACGGACACATTTAATACGTCTGAATTAACACAGCGACCGGCATCCGGTCCCCTTCATTTGAAAAATTGATTTGGCTCATGAATCAGTCAACACGTGGCCATCTGCGTTTTACTTAATGGATCATGCGCTTTATTTACGAGCTTTAAATGCCATTTTCTCAACAAAGATGCAAAAGAGGCCAGTCGTAAAGCCGGAGTCAATGACTCGGAGAGCAATTCAGAGCCGTGCCGCAGAAACTCTTCTTCTCTTTCTGAGTGTTTGGGATGTAAGTGGAGACATTGTGATGTTAATGAAAGAGAATTGTAATCTGGTTTTGTGGAGTGATTTTGAGCTTAGCTTCATCTGAACGCTCGCCGGTTTCTTCTCTTCATCTCCTCACAGACGTTTAGGCTCCTCGAGACCTGCACACAGGGGGTCTAACGAGAACATGTGCAGAATAAAGTGAGATCAGACGAGCTGTCAGTTAAACAATCTGTACTGTTTCTTTAAATCACGTGTGAGCGATAACATGCATCATAAAGATCTGCACTCCTCCGTATTACATTGGGTTTTTAAAGGTCCAGTGTATGAAATTTAGCGGCTTCTAGTGGTGAAGTACACGGCTCACTCCACCCCTCCCTCCCTTTCAAAGCACTACGGTGACTCACACAGAACTAAGATGTTGGCACGTTTTCGCTTCTTGCTGAAGTAGAAAATGTATTCAGAAACAACACGGCGAATTAGATTTTTATTTATTTTATTTGCATTTACATTATTTTTATTACATATAAGGAATATAGATTTTTAATAAATGTATTTTGTACGTTTATTTTTTATTTTCGATTCAGTTGACTTTTTTTGTCTATTTTTAAATAAAAATACATGTTTCCACAGTCAATGGGTGAAGAGGTTAAAAGACTTGTGATCTTTATATTGGCTAAAATAACCAGGATTATAATTATAAAACCTACACTATAAAAATGTGTTTGTTCAACTCAACGAGAAATTCAGTAAGGTAACTAATATTTATAATATATATAATATATACTAACAGTTGAATTAACCATTTTTAAGGCAATTATTTTAAAGTTGAACCAACAAAAAAAATATTAACAGTGTATGTACAGAAGCAACACATTTATTACAATTATTTTTGCGATTATGTCAAAGTGATTTTGTATAACAAACACAGCAGTTGTGGTATATATTATGTAGTGATAAAACTGTTATACTCGATATATACTCTTATCTCACTGGTGTGAATTTATATGGACATACGTCTGTGCAGTTGTGTAAGTGGTACACTGTGGGATGTTTTGTGCTCTGGAGGTTTGTCATCTTCATCACCGCTGGCTGGAAATAGATTCCATTGTGTTCTCTCAGAGCCGGTCAAGTGGAGCAGATTCTCTTTGTTTCTGTGCTCTTGATGAAAGATCGACTGCACTTCTGACTGTATGTGTGTGTATAATACAGATGTGAAGTGTGTTTGTGTGTGTGTGTGGTATAACAATAGCATTGAAATGGCTTCTTTTATTTCTTCTGATATCAAGTGTTTTTCACCTAGAAGTTTGTTCTGGAAGCTATTTGATTTTAATGTTTTATGACTTCATGTAACTAAATCTGATTAAATCAATTGAAGCGTGGAATGCCGGGTTAAATTAGTCATAACTACCACTTATTATTTGTTAATAGAAATCCTAAAATCATTAAGATGAAGAGTTTGTTTCCAAAATGAGATAACTCGTTATTTTATTTTCTAAAATCATGTAATGTTATCACGTTTATTGTGAGTTATTTTTTGAGTTATTATGGCTTAAATCCAAACAAACCAACTGCAGTGTGATTGATATTAATTGGAATGCACAATAAAAACATGATTTATCTAATTTTGGATTTAAACTCTTCATATTTTATAAATAATGTTGTTCATGTTAGTTTATGCATAACTGATTGTTAAAAAATAGCACCTTATTGTGAAGAGTCACCGAAATATCAAGAACTTTTCAAGTGTTGCATGTGAATACTTATTATATATTACAGTTTATATTGATCTTTTTTATTAAGGGACAGTTCACCGAATGATAAGAAACAAATGTTCAGACGTAAAGTACACAATATTCAATATATTGTTTCATACAGAGATGTTTAAAGTGTCAGGCACATTATTGCAAATTTCTCATGTAAAGCAAGTGGAGTACTGTTTTAGAAAGACACGTTAGACGAGCGATTCTTTTACACAAATGCAGAGATGTTTTGCTGCTCTGGCGTATCTGGCAGAAGCGAGCGCAGCTGGGCGAGTCTTATCAGACGTTTGTCTCTGTTGGAGAATTGGCTGATAAAAGCCTCTTGTCTTTCCACACACACCGGCTCTGTGAGAGAGCGTTCTGCCATCCGGGCTGCGCGCCAGCTCAATCTCGACCCACAACCGCCTTTTGATTAAACCGCAAGGTTATCGCCTCTGATTCTCTCCTCTCTCGTAAATGTATGATTTGCTCATGACTTAATAAAAACTAGCCGACCCTCTCTCGTATTCGTCCGCTATAAATATTTCTCTCTCTCCCACGCTGACTACTTATAGAAAACAAAATGCTTGTGTCATTTGGTGATGTTGAAGGTTTAGCAGTCGTATTTGTTCTCTCTGCCACCGCCCGACGTGATGAATCTTCTCAGCAGACGCCATCGTCTATTTCCTCCTGACGATGCCGTGAAACTCCAGATCAGAAAACTGCCCTCGCTGCCTTTCTTGGGTTCTAATGAAGGCATGTGGTGATCACCCGCGGTCAGATGCTAAGAAGCAAAAGAGTCTTAATGATCAGAACCATTGGAGGTGAATCCACCGTCATGTGAAAGCGAGAACTGGGCTTTTGGCAAGTTTCTTTTTTAAGAAGTTAAGAAGTTTCTCAAGTGTGTCAGCAGAAGCCAAACAAACAACAAACACTTTCAGTTGATTCTGAATATTAAATCAAGGACTTTGTAATGGGGCTTAACGCGTGCAACAAATTCTGTTTATGGTCTTTATCAGAGCACAGCAAAAAGTCTTTCATCCACGGAAATGCAGTGTTGAGCGCGCTGAGCTGATGTGTGTTTCTCAACTGTGTGTATGTGACCAACCACATTTAATAATATACTATAGTACATGATGGTATTTACTACGGTAAGGTGCAAAAACACATAGTATCTACGCCAGGGGTTTTCAAACTGGGATCCGGGTACCCCCGGGGGTCCTCCAGAAGGTCGCAAGGGGTCCCCCAGAAAGATATAAAAATCCACAGTGTTTATCTGCCTTTTTGCTATTGAGAGTTTCCAGAAATGTTTATATTTGAATCTTTCTAGGAAGTACTTTTTTACTCTTATTAAGGATAAGAAACAATGTGCTGTCTTTATAATATTATATTTATCTAACAAAAAACAGCAAAATCTCTTCTGTGTCTCAGATATTTCTTCTGAAAAAGAATCAAAAAAGGGATAAATGTCATCAGAGTTTGAGAAGAGATGTCAACAATGTGTCAAACTGAGCTCACATTTGTCTCGTCTGCGATTTCAAAAGTCAATTTTAGTGAAGATCCTCAAACATTTCTCAACACATTGACTCAAATTCAGATAATTTCACCTCAACAATCTACATTATTTTACACACAATCACACTCTCATTTATTTCTAATCCCCAAATTTACTATGGTATTTTCTGTACCAATGGTACAATTTGTCATAAAACTGGTAATTCAAAAGATCCATTGATTGTCAAAAACATGGTTAGGAACGTCAATGTTCTCTAAACAACCCAGAACACAACATCACCAGTGTAGAACATTACAGCAGTAGTTCATGTGTTTTATTGGTGCAGCAGTGCATGCTGGGTAATCCAGCACCGCAGGCATCGCTATTACTTAAGGTGGATTTACAGTTTAATTGTGCAGTTATTGTTATTGTACAGCCGTGTGTCGACTTGAGCCGATCTAGCCTGAAGACAGAGGCGTGTAAACACAGAGGTCGAGCGCACCAGCCGTCCACTGATCTCAGATCAGCTTTTCTCCTAAAAATAAACCTCTCGTGTAAACAACTTCACCTGTAGTACCTGAACACAACAGAGGAGTCAAGGCAAATCTCACGGCACACACAAGTGTCTGCACTGTAAGAAACTCCTCAATGTTATGAAAGTTGCTTTTAAGTTCGAAGAAAAGAAACATACAAAGAGAGAGAGAGAGAGAGAGAGAGAGAGACAGAGACAGACTCAAAACACTTTCTTTGCTTTTGTATGCTTTGTAAGTGCAGGTTAAAATGGCATTGAATGTTTTTATGAGACATTTGTAGTATTTGTTACATATGAGTCCAAAATGAGATAAATCAGTTTCAATAATCATGTTTTTTATGTTATCGTGTTTTATAGGGTTAATTTGTTTAGTTATAACGGCTTAAGTCAAAACAAACTGTTTGATATTAATTGGAATGGACGACAAAAAAACACAATTTTACTAATCTCACCATATGTCAATGTGCAGTACTCATCAGCGTAGAAGCCACAAAGAACGGTCACACTTCATAATAGGGGGCAATTCTCGCTATTAACAAGCCATTAACTACGACTTTTCCCTGATAAACTCTTAATTTGTGGCTTATTAATAGTCAGTAATGTAATTATTAGGTTTAGGTATTGGGTTGGATTAGGGATGTAGTGTAGGATCATGCAGAATATGTGCTTTATAACCACTTATAAACAGCCAATATGTCAATAATAGGCATGATATTAACAACTTTAAATGAGAATTTCCCCCTATACTGAAGTGTTACCCAAAGAACATATGTTGGCTCATTACATTTACATTTATGCATTTGGCAGATGCTTTTATCCAAAGCGACTTACATTGCATAATCCAGTACACTTGTATAGTATCATTAAAATAGAATAGTATTATAGTATTATTTTAGTAATTTTGCTTCAAAAGAACATTTTTAATAAAACATAAGATTTGTAATAAAGTTTCATAGTTGTGTCTAAACTGTAAGTCTTTTAACGTCTTGTTCGTTGAATGTTTGTATAAAACCAACATCACATTTGCAATGGTGCTCATTTTTGTGAAAGCATCTCTCATGTTCTTGTTATATGTCTTCATTATATCAGATGCTAAAAACAAGTTGTTTTGGCCATCAGATCTTGAATGTTGTGAGCATTTGTATTCATTTCGTTGACCGTTCATTTATAATGTGATTGTAACAGTGCTTAACATCTGTTGTGTATCACAGAAGAATTGGGAAGGATAACAGAAATGATGTCGAGTTGGACACAAGTGGCATCTGTTGCCCTGTTTGTCTCCAGCTTCACTTTTAGAGAGTGATGAGAGAAATGAGTTGAAATGATTTCCACAAGAATAAGTCGTGAAATCAGAGGCATAAACACAATGAATAGTATTATCATCATAGTGGGAATACAGGCATGTGTAAATTATTTCTAATATTCATACCTCAAGCTCATGAAATATGAATGTGTCTGGGCAGTTTGCGAGATGACTTTTATCATTCTTTCAATTCCCCTCCAGCCAGCTTGAGTTTAGAAATGAACCTCACATCTGAGCATCTGAAGTGCTGTCTGTTATCTCATATATTCTCATTTTATGAGTCTGAGGTGCTGATGTTATCTTCATTCATTCGAACATTCTGTGAAAGAAAAGAAATAATTTTTGGGTTTATGGCAACCTGACGTTTAATGTTTTTGCTCAAAGGTTCTCAGTTGTGTTTCATTTAAGTTTCCTGGAAGTTTTTCCTAGAAATGCTCATGAGAAATAAAAAGAGAATCAGATGAGAGTGTGATTGTGTGTAAACACATGAAGTCTGAAGATGAGAATGAGTTTAGATTGTTAAAGTGAAATATTCTGGATTTGACTCAAGTTTGATTGAGTTCTTCAATAATCTTGACTTTTGATGGCAGACGAGACAAATTTGAGCTCAGTTTGACACATTGTTGAGACTTGCGGCTCTATAAAAACACACAGATCTTGTAATATTCATAATATTCTCCAACAAAAGTGCTCAAGTATTTGATTTTAAAGAGCGATGCTGAAGATGACACAGCACTTTTTATTTTTCAATTTCAGTGTAATGTTTGACTTTGTTTCGTTTTATGTTGTTTACAAATCACAAACTTCTTTGATTTCATTAACAAGTTTATAGAAAGAAAGGAAAAGAGTAAATGCTGCTGTGATATTGCTGCTTTGATCAGTGAGACGAGCCAAACCGCAAACAAATATTAAAGTTCCATCAGATGAATATTAAGGGATATCTGAGTGTGAGAACTGAGATTAACTCAAATTAATTATGTTGCAAAGCGTCAGTGTGTCTCACTTTCATTCTTCAGTTTACAGAGCTCATGTTTGAGCTTCACATAAAATATGAATATAATTTGTGCGTGTTTGTGTTTGCTCATGTGTGTGTCTGTCCGTGTGTGTGGTTGCGTGTGTGTCTGTGTGTACACGTATTTGTGTTCAGGCGAGTGCAGCTGTCTGGAGGGTTACGAGTCTGACCCGGAGCACGAGCATCTGTGCGTTCGCACCGACTGGGGTCGCAATGAAGGGTGAGTGTCACAAAACGCCGTCAGCGTCTCACTAACACACTGACTGATAGATTATTCATCAGCTCACGCCGCTCACTGCAATGAACTCAGTGAACTCGGCCCGTCCCACAGCTGGTGTAATGAAACGGGCCAAACGTCAGCTTCAGCGTCGTGGGATGATAAAAGTGTGACACCTAAGACAAAAGCCGACTATAGTGGGCAGTTTGATTTCAAGTATCAGTCAAATTTTTTCTGAAGGTCTTTTTGTGTTTGTTCCGCAGTCCGTGGCCGTATTCCAACCTGGAGAGAGGTTATGATCTGGTGACGGGTGAACAGGCTCCTGAGAAGATTTTCAGGTGAGCACACGTCTCGTGGACCGCCTGCCGAGCTGTCTGTCCTCCGTACTGAACATGACAATCCCCCGGGCGTCAGAGCCCAGACGGGCGTCCCTCACCGGCTGTCACGCGCCCTCATACTGAACACGCTGAGCTTCTGAAGGCCTCGGGGACTTTGTGGGATGAATTCGCCCTGGGCGTCTTCCACCTGGTAGGGGAGGGAGTTTTGGAGCTGTTGAAGCCGGGTTCAGGACCACCGTGAATGTTTGGTGGCTTTATTTATTTATTTGTCATGTGCTGGAGACAGCGTCACCTGCCGCAGCACTTCACTTTAGATTTAGTGGGCGTAACACACAGGGTTTCTGCCAATCTTATATTAATCTTGAGTACCTATAGAGTAGTATTGCATACTTCGTATCTTCGAAGAGTATTTAGTTTGATCACATTTATAAAAGATAGATACAGCTTTACGATTGTTTCTGAAAACATACGGCACGTGCGGGGGGGGGATGGGTAGACTGAACTAAAGCATGTGCGCACCCATTGTCAACAAAACACAGACATCAGTTTCACTCACCGCATGCAGTTCATGTCCAGCATCTTTTAGAGGTGGGACGGCTCCATATATCAGTTCCAAATGATCTCCGAGTCCAGCGTTATATCCAGCGTTTATATGACATTCATCACCCAAATGCGGTGAACAAACAAACAACTGAACTTCATGCTCTCTCTCTCTCTCTAGCTTATGCTTACAAGTGAAAGAGACGTCTGCGCATGCTCCTTCTCCTGCGCTCCTGTGGCCGTGCCCCCTGCTTTTCATGAGAATTGACCAATAAGGGACTAAGAAAAGTTGTTGTGAAACCGTTTTATATGTTCGAAAAAAACTTTCTGAAACTTGTAAGATTGCTGGGGGACTGTATCGAGCACAGAAATACTGCGTCATACGGCCAACTCGTTTTTTTAACAATTTGACCATGTTAAGCATGAGAAGACAGCACGTTTAACTTTTTAAGAGGTCAGAATTCATGAAACACTGTTGCAGGGCCGCTTTAAATAATGCATTTCAGTATTTGCAAAAATTTTTTATTTTAATACGCTAAACACAACCTATAGGCCAATCACAGTTTCAAAGTCACACAGTTGACGATGTTTTGGTGAGTTTTTATCCGCCAAGTTGACATGCGAGCCTCTTGATGACTGAAATCACTGCAATCTTCTCATACATTTGGTAAAAATCAGGCTTTAAAACATCGTTGTGTTTGTGTGAGCTCGTTGGACACGGGTGTGCTTTGGACTGCTTTGAGACAGCACTATTAAATAGTTAAATGGCACAAAAAATGTCTCACGTACGTTTTGGTTTAAAATACATTTCTCAATGTGACAACTAAAAACCAATAGACTGATTAAAATGCAGGACATTTTCTCAATATGCGAAAAGTGCTGGACAGATTTGTCTTTAATCTATGTACACTTCAGTAGGTAAATCTGTGGGCGTGGCTTACTCGCATGAGACCAGAGCCGTTGACTCCAATGGATTGGTGTTTCACAGTTTCAATATTTCTTAGAAGTTACTAGTAACGCATGGAGCTGTGACTAAACAGACCAACTGAGGTGAACGTCTAACCCATTTAAAGAGGAAAGCCATTTAATGAATAATAAAAAAAGAAATAAAGCATTTAAAGAGAAACCTTAACTTCCTGGAACTATCTGAAGGCTCCAACAATCACGTGAGGCTCCAGCGTTTTGGACTTCCGTTGGCAGACCTCTCTCTCTCAATGGCTTTGCATTAGACAAAGACCTACAAACCAATCAAATGCAGGAGGAGGAGTTTACTATTAAAAAGAAGTTTGACATCACTTACAGAAAAGACATTTACATGTGCAAGAAACACATCATCATGTGAAACGTGGTTGAGGAACATTTCTTGGGATCATATGTGCTACATGTGGTCATACGTTCCTCACAAACCATTACATGTTTTTCTTGTCAGCACATGTTGCACGTGTAATCCCTTGGGTTTTACATGTGCATTTACGTGTGATTCTCAAAACAAATGTTCCAAATCCACACGCTGCCGTTTATTTCTTCATTTTGAGTCTAGTGTCATTCTGTTTGGCTAGGCATCTGTCATTTTATGATTTATTTGTTTAATTAAATTGCTATTCAATTTTAATTTATTTCCATTTCAGTTTATAATTTTGTTATCATTTTCTTATTTTCTTGTAGTTTAAGTTTTTAAAGTAATATTTAGGCCTATATTATAATATTTTTATTAACAGAAATGTTTTTGTTGTTGTTAAAATGTTCTGTTTTTTATATCAATCTGTCTCCATCTCTCTGTCTGTCTTAAATGTTTTGTAAGTAATATTTGGGCCTGTATTTTCTCAGATTTTGATTAACAGAAATGTTTTACTATGTTTTTTTCTGTCTTTATTGATCAGTCTGTGACTATCACCATCCATCTGTCTTTACTTAAAGCAATATTTAGGTCTATATTTTCTTTCATTTTAACAAATCATTTTTCATTATTTTCAGATAACAGTAATAACCCTGGTGGTGTGGACATGTAAACTGTAGCATCTTTTGTCGAGTTCTACATTTACAGTGATTTATATTTCAGGTTCACACCGCACGTCTATTGTGACCGGTTCAGCTGAAACAAATGCGTTCTCCGCGCTGGCCAATTACCTAATGTAATGGCGATATCCCACTCTGCTTCTCTCAATTAAACCCGGTCTCTCCTTCATTTAGCAGTGAGATATATGTCTGCTCCTCTCCTCATTTTCAGACTCCAGGCCCCAACTGATTTTACCTTCTCGCGTCTAAGATGAAAATAAATGGAAGTTATATCATGGCTTCAGTCGCTCTTTACTCAGCCAGGCCATCCAAAACTGACCACAAGAGTCATTTAGTTCATCTGGCAGCGCTTGACTGATAGCGGAGGCTCAGGGAACCGATCGATACCCTCTGAAGTGTCAATTGATGGTCCGGAGCCGGCCGGGTCTATCGCTGTCTGATTTATGAATGAAAGTGTGCAATGATGGAAAATAATTCAGATGTGCTTGTGTGCGTGCAGGGTCAAGAGCAGGGCGCGTTTAGACCCCAGCGTCTGGGCAAATAAATCGCTTTGTTATATGTGAGGGATAAAGGTGCATGTGATGATAAATATGTTTGTGTGCTTTAGATTGCAGATTTGAAATCTTTTTTTTTTTTTTGCCTGTTTTGCAAAATGTTGTACGGATGAAGTCTTTTTGCTAAATAATGTGTTTATGTGTCAAATGTTCACATTTTGAATAACAGCCTAGGATTCGCTAAAATACACAATACTTGGTTTACGATACTATAATATCGCGATATTCAAAACAAAATGAATTACAAAACATACATTTTCAATAACATCAGATATCATTTTCAATTACAAAAGCTTATGTATGTACATAATAAATAACTTTATAAAACAAATGTTGATAAATTGTATCTAAATTAAACAGAATTTTAAACGATTTAAATAAAGAAAGGAATTGAGAAAGTTAAACCGTAAGAGAGAGCATTGTAAAACGGTAAAATAACTAATAAATAAACCTTATATACTGTATGTATGTTAGCAACTTAACCTTTAAGGCCTGTCCACAAGGGAACACAATAATCACACACGCTTATCGCCACCGCCGAGACATTTTTCGGCGTTCATACACAAACGATTTTCACAGGCGAAGTGAACATGCAAATTCACTCCCTGACAAAGATTGACAAAAGGTGGCGCTGCGCAACTTTATGCTTCTGACACTCGCTCGTCACACAGAAAAAAAAAAAAAATCTTCAATGTATGCTTGAGCACCACCTGTGTTTTACTGTAACTACAGCAGCTCCAGGGACGTGAACAAAAGTAATCTCGGCAATCTCATTGGTCGGCCAGTTTTTAAGCAAAAAAACGAGCCGGAGGGTTTAAAAAAAAGACGCTTTTACATCTGGCGTTTTGCGCATCGGTGTGCACACTCACATTGGCGCCCTTTGTTTAGTCACAAGGCGTTAAACGACGACGATAAACATGCCCGATTACCGTCCCGGTGTGGACAATACGTTAGATCGTCATATTGTAAAGAAATATTTTGATAGCTACATATTGTATTTTTGTATCCTGATATATTGTGTCATGACATTTTGTAACACCGTTGATTGATTTATAACAGTAATCTCTTTTAAACACTTACGAGTCTATTTAATACAATTTGGCACCACAGATATATAATGGTGGTCCAGTGTTGGGTGTAACTGGTTACGAAGTAATTAATTACTGTAATTAATTACCTTCCTTTAAAAAAAGTAAAGTAAAGGATTACTCTTTTTTACTGTAATTTAATTACAGTTAATTCTGAAGTAATTAAACTAAATATTTTGTTTAATAATGTGTCTCTAATAGTGGAATTGACATTAAAATTCAAAGTCTAACTTTGAAATCCGTGCTTTAATTTATAATTCTCAGATTTGTAACTAATAATAATAATTAATTAAAAATTAATAATACGACTTTATGTAGTTTTATATTATTTACTTAAACGAATTAAGAGCCGTTTCATGTCTATCCTCGAATCACGGTTGATGTATGATAAAGAAAGTCATTATTAATAAGTTACTAAATACTTTTGGGAACAAGTCATCTGTACAGTAATCTGATTACACTATTGAATATGTAATTAGTATCTAGTATTTAATTACTCTTTCAGAGTAACTTACCCAACACTGATGATTGTCAAACATCTTCTAAATCACATTCTGAAACTTTCAGGTGTTTTCTGAAGAAACGTCAGAAGCGCTTAGAGTCTGTAGGCATCAGTACACTTCCTGTAGTATTAGTGTCAGTAAGTAGGTGAATTTCTTCTCATTAATGATGTGAAAACAGTTCAAGCTTTATCAGCACGTAACAGAAGATAAAGACAGCAGACACACACTGAACACCAGATGAAGACCGTTCTATTCACATTCCACATCATTTCCATATGATTCTTTTTTCCAAGCTTTGTTGTTGTGTATTTCAATGAAATGATTAGCTGCTATTTATTTGTGTATTTGAATAATATCTGGTTGATATTCAGCAGACGTGTGTCTCTCTTTGTGTGGATGTCAATCACACCGCAGGTCATCCTACAGTCTGGGTCAAGGCCTTTGGCTGCCGGTCAGCAAGAGTTTTGTGGTTCCTCCGGTCGAGCTGTCCATCAATCCCATCGCCAGCTGTAAGACGGATGTGTTGGTCACGGAGGACCCGGGAGAAGTGAGGTGAGTTCAGCTTTAATCATTTCATCTCACTTTAAAGTAAAACATCCAAAGGATTGTTTCAAATGCCAGATGAATTTTGGATTCCATGGTTACTGCATGAGTCAAAAGAGTCATTTCTTTCTTTTTTTATAATGCAGAAAGTGATGGGTTTGGGATCATGGTTAAGGTCATCTGTATCTCTTCATCATTTAGCCTTTTCAGATGTGAAAGATGATTTGACTGTTTATTTCACCAGCGTGCCTTTTGCTCTGTTATTTTGCAACACTAAAAACGTTCTGTCTATGTCTTCTCCTCGTCATATAGTTATTAAAACACTTCTCCGAGCTCTCGGTTTGACACATGCTGTCTTCACCCTACAGCAGCCTTGGGGAAACGGGCTGTATTTATTTTGCATTTTCTCAAGCAAGCTGTTGTCGTCATTGTTGCAAACCTGAACATTCGCCGGTGTATAGACCGACGGCGTGAAAGCGCAGACACATCACGTCTGAAGCCAGAAAGCTTTTCTTGACACATCGCGATGGATGGCTTTTATTTCATGCTAAATGTCTTCGTAAAAGCCTGCCAGTTGAGGAATTATGTTCTAGCTGGCGAGTGCATTATGGGAAATTTAAGCAGTTTGGGCAGATTTCAGAATGATCTTTGGCAAAGCGGTGTTGGGAAGTTGTTTAAGGAAACACTTGTGTTTGGTTTTTTGCATCCAGTAATGGGATTATATTGGTTTCTCTCTCTCTCTCTTCACACGCTTAGATCATTTGTGCTTTCTGATGATAAATAGCTTTCATTAACATTTCAATTTTGTGGCGGAACGAGGCGATCGTGTCTCCCCCCGTCGCCCGAGAGGGGAAGTGGGAACAGAGGCGTGTGATTGCTTTTATTTGGGAATGGATGTGAATGCTTGATTTCGCGGGCGTTCCAGGAGCGAGCTGGTTTCACTACACTCCAGAGGTTCCACCACTGACACGAAACAGAGAGCAAAGCGTCTCGATATTCTTCAGTGGTTTGATAGGATTTAGATGTGTAAAATCAACCCCGTCCGACAAGTCCCTGCACACTAGAGATTCTTCTGATGGGAACTTTTGGTTCTGACGGATTCATAAGATGTTATCTGCATGCCATTAAGACTTGTGTCTCGTTTCACAAGAAATAACAATGTATCCCGGAGGAAAATGTAATTGCTTAGAAGTTGTCTTTTCGTTGTTCGTAATATTGGAGGTTTGAGAACGAGGCGGCGGAGGGTTTGAGATTTGATGGAGTTCTTAGAAACCACCTACAGTAGCTGCAACCTGGCATCTGAATTGTTTGAGTTTAGTTCACGAAAATTCATTATTTATTCATCAAGTCACGTCAAACCTGTCTGAGTGTCTTTCTTCTTTAGAACACGACAGAAGATAGTTTGAAGAATGTTTTTAATCAAACAATGCTGAACTCCATTGACTTCCATCATGTGAACACAAAACCACTACATTTGTCAAAATGTAAATATTTATTTTTAGGTGAACTGACAAACCTCAAACCTCCAATATTGGCGAGAAAAACATTTGCACTATCTTCAGAAAATGTACATATTTAGTTTTGTGATTCGGTTTGTCGCACAATCAACAGTTTGCGTTTTCAAGATTGAAGTTTTAAAAGTTTATTTCTGTTTCATATCACACGTGTTTCATCTCTATGATGATCATGTGATGTGTTGTCTGTATTTTTTATAATAAGAGAGGATTTGAGCAGTCCGGGTTCAAGCTCTATAGTCTGCGTACATGAACTGTCTGAGTTAAGATTGTGAATGATTTATTAATCTTAATTAGTACTTAACATCACGGCCGGGATGAAATAATGGTTTTGAGATGGGAAACGCACTCTTTACACACGATTAGCAGAGTTTCAGATGAATGCGTTTTATCGGTTTAATGTATCTGTAAAATAATGAGCTCTTGACTGCGGCGGAAACGTCTGTCACGTCGGGTAATGGGCCGCCTTCATTATGCAAATGATATTCAATGGGAAGAGACGGAGTGAAGGATGCACGCCGGAGTGAGTCGAAAACAAAACAACATCAAGCGTTCAAGTCTTGTAAGAAAAGCACACGCATGACACCGATTGAAGACGCTTGGACACGATTCATCAGGAATCTTTCTTTTGTCACAATAGTTGTTCAATAGTGACGTCCAGATGTTGGTACAATATGTGTTTGAATGACCATGAAAATATGAGGTGTATGATACAAAACGTATATTTGGGCAAATTGTTTTGACAAAACTAGCGAACTACCGTGTATCGCTAGGTTTTATTGTAATATGGAACCAGTATAACCAGTAGAAGACGTGATATTTATAGTGTAACTGGAGGAGCAGTGGTGATGAATCATTGTGACAGCTGTAGGACTCGCTAAACTGACTTTATAAAGGTGATTTTCCTATTAGAGTAATGCGTATCCCGAATAATTCAACTTTCATAAAGCGCACGCTCGGCTGGAGAACAACAGCGTATTAAAGGCTTAAAAACAATATTTGATGGATCTATCCAAAGCGTTGTTTATTTTCTATTCTTAAGCCGGTTATATTAGTTTAGGCGACAAGAGTTTGGCATTTAAAGTGAGAGGCGAATGGATTGTGTGCTGTTTACATGTGTATTAGTGTGATTTCTGGAGAAAGAGTTCATCCACTGACCAGAAAGCAGGTTAAGTTACCGTCAGCTAAACCCTGAACTCTGGGTTGGTTAAACCAAACCTCGCTTACTCTGGGTATGTTGTTTCCAGAACACATTTGAAGAGTGAGTAAATCAACCTCACGCAAGATACCCAGAGTTAACGTGCACTCACAGAAACAACATGAAGACATTGTCAATGAAAAACAGATTGCACCAGTCACCATGGAAACGGCCGGGAAGCTTAACGTTTTTGACCGTTAAACAACATTATAAATCTGAGAGTTTTTTCACTGTAGACTTAAATCTGCATTGCTGTTTAAAGTGCGAGATTAAAAACCATAAAAAATTATATTATTTAATTTAAATGTATATACAAATATAAACGCTATAAATTAATTATTTAATTAAATATAAAAATAGTTTGAATCTATGCACTATTTTTATACTATAATATTTAAAATAAATACTCATCATGGCTATCTTTGTTACATATGCAACAAGTGTAGATTTGATGAGATGTTTGTAATGTTATTTTAATGTGTCTACCATGGTATTTTACCAAAATTGTGTTGTGTATATTTATTTGATCACATATTTATGTTCCTTCTCTGTATGTTCCTTAAAAAAATCGACCTTTATTTTCTGATAACATGCATTGTATCAGCTTTATTTGCAACAGTTGCTGATGTGTCGTATTAATGGAGAGTCCTTTTATTGTAGAGATCCTACAGTTGTCATACTTTTGGAGAAACTTGCGTGATGCTTTTCAGAAGACTACACTATGTATGATAACTAATTAATTTGCAGTAGGGGATGAAGGTCTGCTGTGAAAGAGTTAGAGGTGTCAAATGTCAGGCCCAGTCACGTGTCAAATATGTCATGTAGCCTAAAATATATCCCTTTCAAAAACACATACAATTTATTTTCTTTGTTTGCTAAAACGCCATGGCTTTACAAATGTTAAACTAGGTGTTAAAGGCCTATCTTGAAAAGTCCAATAATAAATTGAAATTTGGAGAAAGGCCTTTCAATACCGTAGAGGATGCTGAGGATCAGAAAAACATTATTAAGAAATACAGATAGTGTAAAAACACTTTTATAATTTTTATGAATTAATATGTATCTGAATTAAAGTGAGAAAGGGAAATTTAATCTGTAAACTGTATGCCATAGGTGATGACCTATAATTAAACTTATCCTGGGAATCGGGCCTGCCAGACTGGGAATGGAACGTGCAACCTTTGGGCTATAAATCTCTCTAACCATAACACCACAACTGCTCTGAGTTACATCAAATATTACCTAGTAAGTGGGAAGAGTAATGAGATCCAAATGCTTAATAAGATGTTCTGAAGTTACAAGAATTATAAGGTGTGCATACTATTTATGCATGTAATTATATTTGGAGATTGAATCAATAAACCTAATTAAAAGTTTGGACAGCATTCAATTTAAACACATAAAGTCTTAAATTGATCAAAGATCAGGTATCACACGCAGCCAATCTCATATTAATCTTGAGTACCTATAGACTAGTATTGCATATGTCGTATCTTTGAAGAGTCTTTAGTTTGATCACATTTGTAAAAGAGAGATATAAGCGATTATTTCTGGAAAAACACGAACTGCTGGAGGTGTGACTAGTTGGGGGAGTGGGACGGAACTACAGCACAAGCACACAACACCTCATCACATGAATCTCGTGACACGCCGATTGCCAACAAAACACAGACTTATGACTTACTTTGACTTACTGTGTTCTGTTCATCTCCGGCATCTTTAAGCGCTGGGACTGCTTCATCTATCAGTTTCAAACCATCTCCAGCGTTAAATCCACCGTTTATACAACATCCACCACTGAAATGCCGAGACCAAACATACACACTAGCACAAGAGTAACGAGCTGCAGCGTAGCCAAACTTGACTCAACGCAGACATTCTTGATGCCAAGTGGGTCTCGCTTGTCGATGGGCGCGTGGGCAGGCTCATTTTTTTTCGCCTTGCCGTGCTTTTTGGGGAGAATTGCCCAATAAAAAACAAGTTGTGTGATGGGGGACTCATTTTCTTACAAGTTGACCATGTTAAGCTTGTACAGAAGTCATGCATCACATAGCATGATAGCTCCACTGTAAGTACAGCTCACACAATTTTATTTAAAGATTATTTTATTTTAAATGGTTACAAATCATAAAATTAACTTAAAATCAGTTGTAAATGCTCAATTGCAATTTGTGTGACTGTAAATGTAATAATCGTTATACTTTATGATTACTTAATAAAATGATAACATGTTATACGTAATCTGAGCTTCCGCGCCCACTTGACGTTCATCAAAAGCACACACATGCGCATACAACCTATGAAGTAACGTTTCCTTAAAATCAACTATCCCTTGAACATAACCTGCTCTGATGCTTGAATATCTGTTTGTGGAACAGAAAGTTGAGGTTATCAGCTATCCTACCCTTAAACTTACACAGGTGTCATATAACCAGCTTTCTGGAATACCCTTCTGATTTGATCATGTACAGTATATAATAAAACACATTTCTTCATTTTGTTCATGTACAGTATAAACATCCTTAAGTGTGGTCTTTAGTGTCATGTGTAAAACATAGAATGTTTATGTACATTCATCATCGTTTGTATTGTTTGCTGAGGCCAACATCACGGTCTTTCATCTTAAAACTGGAGAGAAATGTTGACATGTTTCTCTTTTATAGCTTAAGTCTCAGATGTTTCACTTGAAATTGCTTATAGAAGAAATAAAAGGAGAATTGTAGATTGTGGAGGTAAATAATCTGGATTTGGGAAAGGGTTATGTTTGAATTCATATTGAGATCTGCAATAATATTGACTTTTGACAAACCTGAGCTCTGTATTACACAATGTTGACGTCTCTTCTGACTGAGACATTGGTGAGATTTCTGACTCTTTTTCTCAAGAGAATGCAGATGAGACTTTCGTTTGCTCTCCATTTAATCTCATTGATGTCTATAAGAAACAATGGAGTTATTAAAGAGATGGGATTTTTCAGACATGGTCATAACTAATATTTCATGTTTTCAGTGTAAACTGCTTTCAGTGACCGTCGTGTCAACAACTCAAAGCTCTGCAAGACTTTGTGAGATAAAAAAAGACATTTAATCTTGATTCATGTGACCCCTCGTGATTTACAATAAGGCTTTTGGATCGATACTCATCTGCAATAAGCCCCTGAGAGGACACAGAATTCATGTTTTACCACAAGCCTGTTTATTAGAACGCCATCGCCGCTGCGATTGATGTGCCGGCCATCCCAAACTTCAATCGCTGGGGTCGCATGGAGGCTTTAGGTGGCGCATCGAGTTTTACAGCTCTGGTTATAGAAGCCGATCTCCTGTGATATATACAGCACTCCAGAGAAACTCAAGCAGTGTGGGGTCATGTTTTTCCCCAGACGTCTAGACGCAGCCGTGCCATTAACTCTGCGGTGCGCCGGTTCTTCCACAGGTCCTGTCCGGGCGAACTCGCCATCCAAAACGTTCCTCAAATCCCCCAATCAATTCCTCTCCGGGCGTCTCCAGCTGTGCTCAAAGCCCATTGTTCTGTCAATATGAAAGTGTCAATAAGTTGAGGGGGCGCGCGACAGCCGACGAGCCTTTGATGAATGGAGAGTTGGATGCGAGCTGGCAAACCGAACATTACCACAAGCTAATGTCCTCTGTACTGCACACATCAGTCAGCCTGACACTTTTTACATCGCCTGCCAGCCTTGACGTTTTTAAAGAAATATCTGGAGGTGATTTTCAGTTTATCTCAGGCAACTCAAGTTCTCGTTTGATGCCTACAATAGACCAAACAACAACTGCAAAAATTACTTTCTTACTTAGTATTTTATTCTTGTTTTCTTGAATTTTGCAGTTTGTTATTTGAACCGTCCACCCCCCCAAATGGATATTGGACTTGAATAATGAGAAGATGAATTTGCTGAATCACAGAAATGATTTTATTTATAGCAACAGATGAGTTTCATAAGAGACACCAACATGAGCAAGAACATATGCGTGTTTCTTCACAAGATCAACAAAGACCAAAGAGATGGAGCGTTGTCTCTGTGCCGCCATTTTTTAATTTACAGCACTGATTTTATTAAGAATTTATTTATTTATTAATATTAATTTATTTGTCATAATCATTTCCTGTCTAGTTAATGGTTATTTGCAATGTGTTTCTCAATATCTTCTATAATTTCTTGTTAAAAAGTAAATTAATCATTAAAAAAACCACAGCACTGATCGGTGTGTTGCCATGGATACGCAACCCATTGACAGCCAATAATGCTCAAAATATTAGTATAAATATAGTTTTCTTTCACAAATGTATAATTTAATTTCAGAAGACATTTATTAAGTCAGTTTGACTTTGTTTCGTATATTCTGTTTTAAATGATTCAAAGAAAGAAAAGGAGAATTTTACTCTTTTGATGTTAAACTTAAATTATATGGCATTATTAATTTGATCAATTAAACACATTTCATTTGGTAGCCTTTCAAGCATTATTAACGCCATCTAACGTTTCTTAAACAAAACATATTAATTAAACTAGTAAAAAAATCTGATTTTAATTACAATCTGTATCATTTTGGGGGTTTGAATAGGAGGTCCTGTATAATTGGCTGTGTGATTTCCCATCACCTTGAGTCTTGAGGGAAACAGTAAGTGCGATGAGGTTGACTTCAGTTATTTGTCATGCATATTAAGCGTCTCAATTAAAGGCGGCGGACACGGGCAGAGTTTAGTCGCCCGCTGGAATCTGTGATGAAGCACAACATATTTGTGAATTGCAGGCAGAGGCACATTCATCAACTTCACATCAACCCTGAGCAATTATAAGCTGGCTAATGGTGGCCAAGCACACGGCTGTCGTCCAGCAGAGGTGATTCATCTCCCTGTGGGAAAGAGAGAGAGAGAGAGAGATATTAATAACACTCACATTAATGTCGTTCTCTGTAACTTAATCCTGAATCTCTGCTGTGTGCCAGTGCTGCACCAGTATCAAACCACAGTCCATATGACGGCAAAGAGATATACCATAAAAAATGAAGTGAAAGTGTGTGTTCACACAACCAGTCGAAGGATTGGACACACTTTATTAGATTCATGTTCTGAATTATCTTATACTTAAAGGGACAGCTCACCCGAAAATTTAAATGCTGTCATCATTTATTCACCCTACGTAGGCATGTTGAGTCTTTCTTCAATAGAACACAAAAGAAGATATTTTAAGAAATGTCCTCTCTGTGGTTTTGTGCTAACACAATGGAAGTCAATGGGGTTCAGTGTTGTGTGATGATCAACATTCTTCAAAATACCTTCTGTTGTGTTCTGAAGAAGAAAGAAAGTCAAACAGGTTTGATAAATTAAGGACGAAATCATTCTCAATCTTAGGAAACTGTCCCTTTGACAGCTTTATGTTTTATTTAAATTGTTCAGTGAATAGCCTTTTTTCAAAATGCCTTTTTATTTTAGTACAAAACCTTCATTTTTCTTATCTCATATTTATGATATTATTATATTATATATTATTATAAAATAAGGAAACTAGTGACAGTAGAGTCTGGCTTTGTAACATAGAATGTTGACGACCTGCACTGTGTAAAGTGCTATTCAAATAAATGTATATTGGTTGGTTGATTCTTGTCACATGACCTGTGGTGCACGTGCAGCATTCTGAAAAGTTGAAATATTTTCATCTTGATGCGGTGCTGATGCGGCTAGAAAAATGTGCGTGCCACACCGTATGCGCATCGCTCCCTATTTGCGTGCGCGCTGTGAATATACATTTAAAATAACAAACTTGTGCAGGGAAAAGACGCGCAAAGTTAATGGCCTCTTAGGAACAGGAATTGATTCTGATGGTGTTTCATTGATTTCACTTTTTACTGTCATATACTTTAGCAGACATATTAACTTCAAGTGTTCTAGTTATTATTGATTTCTTCTGTCTATTATGTCACAATCATGTTGCGACTTATGGAATCAATGAACAATTAGTAGTCATTTGTATTTGAGATGGCCGTCAGTAAATCAAGCTGGACTGTGTGGGATATAGTTTGTACAACTGTTTATAGATAGAGGTTATTTACATAATGAAATCCTAAAGATATACTCTCTAAAAAAATCAGTACAAATAGGGAACAATATCATTTATTCGTATAAAGGAATTTTCAGTATTCATTTTTTTACAGTAGTTTGACCTGTATTTTACATTTTGCAACCCGTTAAAGGTGCAGTTTGTAACATTTTTGCAGTTAAATATCCAAAAACCAGTAAGCTAGTGTTATATATTTAGTTCAGCTATGTACTTACAATACCTCCAAATGTTTCCAGCTACTTGTAAATCGTGTGAAAATCCCCATTCTAATCAGTGACACAGGGCTGTGCAGTCGCCTGTCAATGGCGTCATATCCACATTCCCCTTTGTTATCGCCTTGACTGATGTAAAAGCCGCATGACAACAGTGTCGTGGACAAATGCAGAAGTAGTGTCTAGCGTCTAGCAAGCCACAAACTTGTTTCGAGCGGTCACTTATTAATGGACCACAATTATTGGCAATAATTATACAACTAGACCTCATCTACTAAAATGATTTCTCGTTCCTGTCTGATTGACAGCCATCAGTGGTGGAGTTGAAGACAACAGATCCCATCATTCCACACTCCTTCACTGCGTCATCAATCTACGCCATTGTTGTTGTTTTGATCGTGCGACTTCTAGAGGCTTTTTTTGTTTTACAAACTACACCTTTAACTTACATTTTAGCATTAACGGCAAGTCCGGAAAATGAAGGAAAATGTACTGGTCATTTTCTGCCTGTACTTTATCATTTTTTTACGGAATTTTTTAAAAGAATTGTAGATGAAAAAACTAAAATCTTGAATGTTGGATTTTAAATGGAAAACTAGTTATGAAAACTATGAAAAAAGTAGAGTGTGTGATTTTCCCCTTTAGATTACTTTAAGAATGTTCTGGTGTTTTGTTTAGTAAAGATTTGTTTTATTCTTTATCCGATATTTGTAGTGTTCATGCATTCATGAATTATTCTAAAATAAAAATAACCAATAAAAAATAATGATGCTTTATGCACAAACAAAGTCCCACATGCTGAAGACAGTCAGAAAACATTTGAGATGAATGCATGTAGAGTACATTACAACACTATTACTTTAGTAAATCATCATCATTATCTCTCTCTCTCTCTCTGAACAGCTGTGTCTTTTTTTGCCTACTGTACGCTTTTACTTGTTTCCAACTCCCCTGTTGTTCTCCAGCATCCCTTGTTTTTAGCCGAGCCATCTGTGAGAAGGAAGCGTTATTTCCACCTGCACGTCTCTGCGTCTTTCCTCTCGCAGTCTGGGACTCATTTTCCGGCTTTGTCGCGTTTGGCAAACGGATGCAGAGAGGCGTGTGGACTGGAGCAGATGCAGAGAAACGGAGGCGTGCCAGAAACATCCAGCAGCAACTTTTAGTTCTCTTGTAAAGTTGCAGATTTTTGCAAACGTAGAAATTACGGATGGCGTAGGAGGATAGGAGTAATATTCAATGGAATGGCTTAAATCTCGAGGGGTTTCTTTTTAAAAATAAAAAGGTTTTGTGGTGCTAATGATCTCTGCGTCTGTGATCTACTGATTCTCTTGTATGGTGTTCATTCACTCCGTGTTTCATCTAAACTAGAACAGTCTTAAATTATGCTGGAACGGTAATTGAGCGTCTGGAATCCCACCAAACAGAAAACAAAAGGATCGATCCGCCTAATTTAATTTCTCCTCCCGCTATCATTTCCCAGTCCTGTTTACGAGTTATGCAATTGCTTTAGAAAGATATGAAATCACGGCTATCATTTTATGACGCCATCTGTCGAGCTTATTAGAAAATTGTTAGCGGAGAAAGTGAGTGAAACTCTCTCATTTCGACACAGCGTTTGTGAAAAGGTCAACACAGAACAGAAGTAGTTTGTAAGGCCATGTGTCTGAGATTTATCGAACCGAGAAGGATGTTTGTGAGTGACGGTGCTTTTAGCTCTCGCTCTTTCAGGACACTTTTACATTTCTGAAAGCCGTTGGGTGTGTCAATGCAGCGAGTCATTCTCAGAGATCTCCATGAATTGGTCAATTTGCACGAGATGTTAGAATGTAAAAGCAGTCATTTTCGATGGCAACAGAAAAGCAGACAAAAATCACAAGTTTTTCAATTTTATGTACCGCAGGCTGACGTGCAAGAGAATCGAGACACTTTCACAGCAAAACAAGAAAAAATCATGATAGAAGTTTCAAGGACAAGAATGTTTTTCAAATGAAATGATAAAATCACCACTTTATTTTCCTGTTTGGATTTCATCTACCATTTCACAAAGATATTTTTGTGATGCATTTTAAATGTTTTTGTCTCTGAAATATACAAAAGTAGAGACAAACAATACATCAAAATACATCATAACTTCATAATTCTGTGTCAGAAACAAACTGCGCTTTCAAAGGAAGTAAAAAACGGACATTTTGATTTCAATTATTCAATTATTCAATTATTCAATTATTTTTGCAAACCTGTATGTGACTCTTTCTTCAGTGAAACACAAAAGAAGATACTTTGAGTAATGTCTCAGTTGTTTTGTTTTCACACACTGGATATCAATGTGTTCACTGTTGTTTGATGATCAACATTCTTCAAAATATCTTCTGTTGTGTCTTTTCAAGTCATACAGGTTTGACATGATATGAGGATGATTAAAAGACATTTTTATTTTGGGGTGTACTATGCCTTTAAGTAGTGATCATCTAGTTCATTGACCGCTGTAGACTGAGACCTGATAATTCGATGTGGATGTGAGTTCAGTTCACATTGTGCGTCTTCTCCGCCCGCATGCATATTCATTATTTTAAGGCTCGATTTACATTTTGCTTCTTTTCCGTGGGCATATCCGTGGGTAACTTAAGGCCCGATTCACATTTCATGTAACTTTGCACTCTTTTTTCGGGCGCGTCGGCACCGCATCAAGAAACTTTTCAGAAAGCCGCAAACGCACCGCAGGTCATGTGACAAGAACCAACCAGCCAATATAGACAAGCTAAATCTAGCAGCAGAGTTATTGCAAGGTATTTTCAGTTCTTACAATCCATATATCCTTTGTTTATATCTCCTCGTCTCAACGGCTATCATGGACCATAGTTGCTTAGTGACGACAGATGCCAGGAGAGTTCCAGAAATAAAGGAGAATGAAGTGCAGCTCGACATTTTCTGCGTGGTTTTAGACGCGCTCTCAGCTGACTCGTCTTGTTAAAGAGCATTAAAGAGTTAAGGATTGTCCTGACTCACACACACTACACAGAGTACATGAGAATTACTGCTGCACATTGAGCAGAGTTGCTTATCCTGCGTTTTTCACAGAACACAAGGCCATTAGTCTTGTGCCGACAAGGAGAATGAGTCAAACCATTATATACATATATAAAACACATAGCGTATTACCTTGATTTTTTATTGGATAATATATAATACAAGGTTATATTACAGCATGTTGTGCGCTGATGTTCTTTGTCCATTTGCAATGGTGAGAAAACATGTAGCTGACACATCACACAGAGCTGTTCCTGATGTGACTGTAGTTCTGTATCTGCACACATGATATACAATTGAATATTATTATAAGTCGATATTATTGTTTATAACGACAGTGACGTTTGACGTTTTTTGCTTGTACGCTTTAGGAACGCTCTGATAAATCTTGTAATGTGATACACATCTGAAATGTTCTCAAGGGAACACTCACAGCTTTGCTGTGACAGCTTTAAAGTTCACAGATCTTGCCAAGCGTTTTGATGTACTATATCGCTATTTTTATCAGTTTAGAACTTGAAAAGAGTGTTAGTGCTGGCAGAGAAACCAAGAATATTTACATGTACATTCATTCATTTAGCAGACACTTTTATGCAGAGCGATTTATAAAAGTGTCTTAAAGGGACGGTTCACCCTAAAATAAAAATTCTGTCACAATTTACTCATCCTTTAGTTGTTTCAAACCTGTATAAATGTCTTTGCTTTAAAATGTTGTCAAAGAGCTAAGAACAGCAAACTTACAGCAAAATAAGAAAGGCTTAATAATTTCTAACTCTCTTTAGCTTAAAATAAGTTTGAAGTTTTGTTCGTAGACAAATCTCATATACGGACACTGCTTAAAAACACTTCATACACTAGATATATCAGTTGTGTGCTGGTTCATATTGATACAGTGATATAAATTCTAAGAATGAAGAGTTTTTTGATCAACGTGTCTTCCTAATGTACCAGAGATTGTCCATCTCCACGCACAACAAAATGCTGAGGACGCTGTGTTCAGTTTTGAAAACAGCTTTACATTTATTGCCCAGATTTGACATAAAGGCTGGACGTTTTCTATTCTTTTGTTCAGGTTAGTTAACTGCTGATAAAAACATAATCACTTCTATTGTATAAAAAGAGAGAGATTGTGTTCAACCAGTGGTTCACAAACTGGGGGCCGTTGTCCCTTGTTGTCCCCTATATTATGAAATATAGAAATTTTCCTCATAGTTATACATATATTTGAAATCGGAATGCATCGATACCGGTATTGGGCCCGATACTAAGCTCATGTTCTCGTACTTGTACTCGTAAAAATGCACCTAAACCAAAGACAGATACCTCATGTAACATAACTGACTGATTTTGTGAAATTTGCTTTGAAAGTTTAAAGTTGGGAGGTTGATTAACTAGTCTGATGGGTTGATTGCTTTGGGTTGTTGGGTGAGATGATTGGGTTGTTCTGTTGGTTTGGCTGATCAATTGGTGCGATCAGTTGATTTGTGATCTGGACTTTGTACTTTTGTAGTTCTTATCCCTGCATTCAAATGCAAATGTGAAAAGTTTTCACTGATTTTGTTTTTTTATTCCCGAGTGAAATAACACATTGATTCCAGTAACTATGGTCAGTTTGAACACCATACTTTAACATGTTATAATGTCATCGCATTAAGATAATCACAATATCAAGGAGATCAAAATTTACATTTGTGCATTTGACATCCTTTTATCCAAATCAACTAACATTGCAATATCCTATACATTTATACTCAGGTATCTGCAATCCCCTGGGATGGAACCCACAACCTTGCATTGTTAACGCAACGCTCTTACCACTTAGCTACAGAAAATCATGTGTTTATAAGCATACAGTATGTATGGCTGTGGTTTTAAAATAAATATTGTGAAATTTCACAGCTCAGGTAATGAAATGTTGGTAACATGACAGACCCAGTTTATCTTTCTCATTATATTTGGACTGTATAGAAAAAGTGGTGAGAGAGAGAGATAGACAGGAAAGAGATAAGACTGAGAGAATATCTCACCAGGACACCCGCATGTTAATGGAGGATGATCATTACTCCTTCATTAGCTTTTGAAATGAAGATTTCATCTGAGCAGTGCTTAAACTCCAGCGAGTCATAATGGCGGAGGATGTGAGCAAGACATGCTGCTCCACTTATATTTCATCTATAATCCGTGACAGACCGACTACATACACAATTTACATATCAGACATGCTAATACGTTTTATTGCTTTACAGCTCATTTTATGGACACAAAATTCATGTTATTGTCACACTGACTATCATCACAAACTGAATTGATTGACGGACACGGCAAGAATACTTCATCACAACACAGTCGGTTTTATGGTATTTACCTTCAAAAGAAATAATTAAACGGAAAGAAAAGATTGAATTTCTCTCTGTATTGGAAAGTTGTGTCCATCATTAAAGAAGATGATGTACAGTAGAAGATAATGTGGCCTTTAGATTGTCATTTCTTTCTGAAGTGTTTGTTACCATGAGGAGAGAGATCATTACCGTCTGTAATCTGTTTGTCATTTGAATTCAGTTTCTGTGCTTCATTGTGAGCGACTGCGGTATAATGAGATAATAATTATCATCTCATCTTCACATTTACACACGTGTGTGTGTGTGTGTGCATGTGTGTGTTCAAAGGCAGATAATGCTTCTGCATTTTTAGAACGTTGTGATTGTACTTGAGAAATAAATGACGTTTTTCCTCCACATTTCCTCGACCCTGACCTCATTCTCAGAACAAGAAGAAATAAACAAGCTTTTATTCTATTTGTCTTCATCTCTCTCTCTATCTCTCTCTATTTCCACACACTGTGTATACCACATTCAACTCATTCTTTAATCTTCTGTTCTTTTGTCAGATTTAAACGTAATTACAAATATAAAAATCGTCAGGTTAGAAAATAGTCTTTTATATATTATCAACAACTTTATCAGTATTAGGCGTGTTAGGGCTATTATCACTGGATTATGTTTTATTTAATAGTCAAATATATAGACCGTTGTCAATAACAACTCTTTCATGTGGATTTTCTTTTATTAATTGCATTAAAGAAACATATCAGCATGCTCAAGCTTTGTTTACACTTTCTCTCCTTGCAGGGGATGCATTAGCAAGATTGACTTACTGATGGAAAATCAGCAGCTGTTATTATAAGGAAATCTAAATATTTACGCTTATATATTATCTATATTTATTCACAGTAACACACATGTGCTTAATAGACATTTAGTTGAAAATAACCCAGAATATTCCTGTACAGACGTTATGCCAGGAGCCCTTCAAATGTTTTTTTTTCTTGAATTAAAACTAAATGTTCATGGATTATTGGCTTTGATATTTCAGATCTTTTCATGACTCTTTGTGTGATAAAATGAGGTCGCTGGATGTCTGCGTCCACATTAACCCATCCCGTGACCCTCATCAACCCCCGTTCACCCCACGCCCCCTCTGGAAATGCCACCCGCACGCTGAATAAATCCAGTCCATAAAACTTGAGATTACAGTAAGAAGTACTCATCACCTTCAGCTACCCTTCATCATGACAAACATATTTCATTCTGAAGTGAAAGGACATGAATATTGTGTCAGAATAACGAGGAATGAGTGTGTGAAAGAGTAAGCCGTACTTGTAAGAGAATTCATGTCATTATAGTTTGTGTTGAAAACATTACGTGCTTTTTCTTTAGTGCTACGATTCTGCTGTTGAGTTTGTGTTAAACTCCCACAGGTTGTGCTATGTGCTTAGATTTCCATCTAAGGGTAAGGGGTTCATGTTATCAATTGGACATTCATCCACTAGACATGTTCAATACCAAATTATTTAACAAATGAACATACACACAGTAGATTGCAATATGAGGTATGCAGAATGATGTCTGAGCTGTAAGGTTTGATGATGTATACACTATAAAATATGAAGTACTGGATGATGTTTAAAGTATGCAGAATGATATAAAGTATAAGGTATATATCTTATATAATAAGAAGTATGAACAATGCAGAATAAGATAAGATCCTGAATAGTATGCAGAATGAGATGAAAGATGCAGATTGAGATTTGGTATGCAGTGAGAAGATATATAGTATGCAAAATTGGGTATCACATAAAATGTATTAACTAAGTATGCAGTATGAAGTATACAGAATGATGTATTGTAGTATGAGGGGTCTACCACATTTTATGATGTTTTCAGCAGGTTGTTTGAGGCATAAATCTTGTTCTTCTTCAGTGTTACAAAAGGTTAATAGTGTTGTAGGGTGTACAGAAGTATGGAAACATGTACCAGTGAGCTAGAGCAGATACTAGATAGGATTCATCCTGAAGATTTGATGATTTAGAGTTTCAGTGACAGATAACAAGTCTCTCTCAGTGGAATGATCGTTCGTTTCTAAAACCTGTTCTGTGAAGAAGCAGCAGAGATTGAAAGAAAACTGCTAGATTTCTAAGAGAGAAATACACTGTATAACACATTTAACGCCAGACTTTACGTGGATGCATTTGACCCGTGAGAGGAGAATCAATGATATCACGTACGGCTCACATATCGGATCACTTTTTCTGACTGATGCTGAGAAATCCACTCAATGTCACTCAGAGATCTGTCACGGTGTACAGTATGATCTACAAGCGCTTTTGACTCTGAATAGATAACGTGCGTGTCGATTCAACTCATTCCATTTTCCATCATGACGTCATTCTCGGGCGATTCATACAGCATCGATTTCACTTCCAGCCGCAGCGTTTGAAATGACAGAAGTCCCCGCCCGGCACGTCTTCATCACATCGTTTCCTCTCATCTGAATAAAGCTCAGTCTTCCCAAGCTCCAGTGGTGTGTGAGGAAACATTTCATGTTCAGACGGGCGTGTGTGAACTTTGACACGTGATACGGGGAGAGACCGCAGCCGCGCCCCCGCCTGCATCAATAATTCACACTTCACATTAATTACAAAGTCTCTGGGCGTGCGCTACGGCTCCAGTCATCCATCACCGCTTTCAGGCGTCTCTTATAAAGCTTACATTCCTCCTGAGGCCCAGACAATGAAAAAAAAACATTCTTTCATTTCCAGGAGTCTCCCGGCAGCTGTTTGTGCGTGTGTTACAACGCAATCTCAAAGGTTGGAATGTTGCGGCGCTCACCTGCTGTCATAGAGGATTCAACGAAGTCATCACGGGACCGGCCGGCCCGGATCAAAGTCAAAAGATTCAAACTGTCAACGGCGACACACTTATGAAATGGCCGTCCTTTGAATCAAAAGACAAATGGGTTTCGTCTCACACCCGTGCCATTCAATCAGAGGAATTATTCTTATAATGTTATTTCACCTCCTTCATTCTCGTTCCTATCTAAGCCGCCGTGCAACGAATGTTTTAGGAGCGATACAGAAGGATAAAATCTCTCTCCTGGAGGAGAAATGATTCTGTTATAATCATATAATATTAGTTTGGTCAGGTTTTATGGAAACAGCCGGTGACATTCAACCCTGAAAGAGAAGTGAAAATAGAATGACCACACACAGACGCGAGGTGTTACTGTGATGATATAATGAGTTTGTTTGCTCTAAATGTGTTGTGTGTGTGTCTGCTGTGCTTGTTAAGATGATGGGTAATGTGAGCGGGCAGTCTGTGGGCAATGCCGGTGTCTGTGCCGTGGGAAATCATCTTCAGTCTTGTTAGAGGAACATTTGGACTGTGAGGACGTCTAATAATCACTCCAGTGATTGTCCAGCCGCTCGACACACACACACACACACACACACACACCCGTGCTTAAGTTTACACCCGTCAAACTGGCCCAATTTGTATCTTTCTGTTCTCTGGTTGAGAGAATGTCATAAAAACTGTACAATTTCACTTGGACTTTAACCTTTTTTATCACCCATATCTCTTGAAATACTTGATTCCGATTGGTCAGTGGTGACATTATCCACGCTCTCGGCGTATTGCAGAGGTTCTCAACCTTTTTCACTCTTTCACCCCCCAAATTGTTTTCAACAATATTCAAAGGTCCCACTTACAAAACCTCAAAATTTCTACCCAATAAAATGTTTTAGAGCTTGAAGTGTTAGTTCACCCAAAAACGAAAGTTCTATTATCGTGTTCCAAACTTGAATAACATTCTTTAAAAAATATTTTTCTAATGCACACAGAGAACAATATTTGGAAGAATGTCATTAACCAAACAGAAATCATCCTTCATTTACTACCATAGTAGGAAAAATAAATACTATGGGAGTCGATAGGGCGTGAGATCTGTTTGGTTATTGACATTCTTCCGAGTATCTTCTTTTGTGTTTAGCAGAATAAGAAATGTATAAAGATTTGGAACAACCTGAGGGTGAATAAATTATGACAGAATTTTCATTATTGGGTGAACTGTTGCTTTAATATTACCTGGAAAAAAATTAGTTAACTATCAAAATTTTGTCTGATTTTAAAATATTGGTCATCTTTAGGTGCCCCTGTAAGTCCGTTGGGGCACCCTTGTGGCCCCCATGTTTAGAATCTCTAGCGTATTGTGAATCATATTGAACAGTGCAGTTTAATACTTACAAATAAACAACTTAATAATAATATTAATAACCAAACATAAGTATGTGTTATTTATAACATCATTAATTATAGAAATTTGACAAAGCTTATAGCATCTTTGCCTGTTTTGGATGTCTTTCATCTTCCCACAACAGTTTGTATTTTTTACGTTTTATTTAACTGTACTTCCACTGGTTTTTCATAGCATAAATGACTGATAGTCTTACACTGTGTCATATCCAGATGATGAGATTCCAATCACAAGAAATGTGAAAAACACAATCAATAACAAAACAGCCAATCAGAAGAGTGTATTTCACATACAGACATCGTTGATGTCACATTGGATGCTGCACTTGTTATGGCTTTTATTCAGGATCTCTAAACTTTTATTAGTCTCTTTTTGCATGAATCATGTTTGGTCATTAATATTCATGAGGTGCAGAAATTATAGCGAATGAGATCTCTGTGTTGGCGGAGCTGTCAGTTGGAGAAACAAAGTGTTTCTTAGCAGCCAGGACAAAAACTATTATAAACATGGAAGAGAAATGATGTAGTTGTATTGAGACTGGTGTTAAAGTCGGCATGAAACGGAAGTAAAGATCGCATTCGTTTCCATGTGGTGGCGTATATCTGAATGAAACAGCTTCAAGGGGGGAGGAGCTCAATTTATTTTATTAAAGATTATAAGGGCACAGGAATTAAAAAACAAACATATGCAGTGCACAGATGAGTCACTTGTAAAAAACACTACAATATTCCTTGAAAAAATATGGTTCTTCAATTTTGATTTCATGCCGTCTTTAAATGTGGAACAACAAACAAATGTTTGCGTACTGCAAAACAGGAATTTCTTATTATACACTTTAGTCTTGTTTTCTAGCACGAATATTTAAAAAATCTTTAAGCAAGATGCATTTTCTGGACAATGAAAGTGACCAAAGAGGTTTAGTCTAGTTTTATAAATGAAAATATAAGAAATAAGTAAGTTTATGTTTAAAACAAGCCCCAACAAAAATCTGTCAATGGGGTCTAAAAAATAAACGTTCTGTTTAAGTAACTTAAACGTCCTCAATTCTTTAATAAAACGTCTAAATATAAATTCTGCATGATATGTTTATTTGTAACGTCCGTCACATCTTTCCCTTCTGTTTTCTAGATAGAAAATACGGTTAATAAGAAATTGAATAAGAGATATCTCAGTCCGTTGGATGATTTGTTGGATGTTTGCTGGAGCGCCCGTCGCGTTTAGATGAATCACTGTGTGATAATGTGTTCTGAATCAAAAGAACATTCAGTCTTGTTATTCACTATTTGTGTCTGAATGTCATTCAAGGACAAAACTTCTTTTACGTACACCTGAATCTCTTCTGGTGACCGCATTGCTCACATAGCCATCCAAAGGCAAATGAATTTCATGAGGTTCTTAGATTCCACAGATTCACAAAGCTGAAGTGTCAAACTGCGAAGCTCCAAAATGCCACCAAACAAGATGTTCTGATGTTTGGATCTCCTGCGGTTGAGTAACAGGTGCTGTCTGTCTGTCTGTCCGTCTGTAGGGAGGAGGCCATCATGTCAACTTACTTCGAGACGGTGGATGATCTGCTGGCGTCATTCGGACCGGTGAGAGACTGCTCCAAAGACAACGGTGGATGTCGTAAAAACTTCAAATGCGTCTCGGACAGACGGATGGAGTCCAGCGGCTGCATGGTGAGTAAGAACATTTTAACATCAGCGCGGCGGTGCTAATGTCTCAGAGATGAGCGTTTACCAGCCCGACGTGATCGTCTCATTACGGCCCGACGTGTTTGTCTGTGTTACACACGCAGATTAAACGGGAAGCAGATGAGGAGACGGAAATG
This sequence comes from Triplophysa bombifrons, assembly GCA_029783895.1. Lineage (NCBI taxonomy): Eukaryota > Metazoa > Chordata > Actinopteri > Cypriniformes > Nemacheilidae > Triplophysa > Triplophysa bombifrons. The sequence goes on from CM056451.1 coordinate 1,489,649, forward strand.
CACTTAATAGGTTTTGTGGGTTGAAACGGATGAGCTCACGGCTCTGTTCTGATAGATTAATAAATCACACGCAGGTCTTTCATCGCTCAAACCAACTCGGATTAGAAATAAAAACCTGACGCAGATTGAACAATCTGATCAGCCGCAGTGCTTTGAAAAGAGACGTTTGTCTTAAAAAGAAAGATTCTGTCATCATTTATTCACCCTCAAGAGCGTTCGGTTTGATAATAAAAGAGTTCTCTTTCATGAGATTACACCAAGAGCGAATGTCAACTCTTGTTTCAGTCCCAGATCTTCTTCCTGAGGAAAACAAGTGTCAGAAACCTCACAAACGTGTCATTAGAGTTTCAGATCAAATCAAAAGTCTAAGATTATTAAAGATCTCAATACCAACTCACAAATTTCTCATCACGTTTACCCAAATCCACTAATACCTCTAATTTACCACTACAATCTAAATTAATGTTATGCCTCCATGTGTTTTGTTAGATTAAATTAGATTAAAAAGTACATAACATAGAAAAAAGATCATAAACAACAGGCTGAAGGATGACCAATACGATCAGATATAAATATAATAAAAATAAACAAAGAAGAAAACTAAAATAAATACATTTTAATAATTTTGATAATTATTAATAATAATGAATAATTATTTAATAATTATTTTTTAATCAATATAAATCTTGATAAAAAATAAAGAACATAAATAAAATTTAAAGTGAGCGTATACTTAAAGTTTTGATAGCTTTTTGTTACAAATAAAAATTTGATATAAATTTATATATCTTCTTGAAAATGGGGTAACTTTCAATGTTTTGAGATTGTGTATGAAATAGTAAAGTATCAAAGAAAGAGCACATTTGTATCTTGCTTCTCAGAATTGTAAGACCTCCACAAGTGAATGATGAGCGTTCATGAAAGCGCTGACATCACGCGTGTGATCCTGCCAGCTATTGAATGAATCTTATGAAAACAGAGCGTGTCCTAAAACAATCAGTGCTGCACTTCTCAGGCGTTTTCAGCCGTCGCCGCGTAATCCCTTTAAGGGTTCCCTTCACCTCTATTACTGAGAGTGTGGAAGGCAAAGCTTTTAACGCTCCTGATGTCAGCCGCGCTGAAGACTCGTGACCTCGGCCCGGGTCAAGAGATTCACAACTCAATCCACTTCAGACCACAACTGGATGAAAATTGGACACCTTCAGCATCTCGAGGACAGACAGTGATGTACTTACACACGCCAGATGGGACTGAAGTTCTGTTAACACTATACATGCTGGAGACTCATATCAATCTGCTTTTCCTTTTGTTATTATAAAAAAATATTTTATAAGCCACGGCCGCAGAGTTTCATGTTCCTAAACTTTTGATTTGATTTCTTATATCTAAGCTAGATTATTTTAATTGAATTTCTGAGAATGTGCAGGTTGTTTTTGATCAGGTTTGACCTTTTTTTTATGTCGCACACATCTACAGTGCTTAGGTTTGAAGAGATAAAAGTACAGAAAATTATGACAGATCTTGAACTTTCTTTGCTCCTTCTTTGACAAGTTAATATCTTCAGGATCCGTGTTAAATTCACCTCCCATCTGTGTTTTTAGCACATAAACACACATACACATACGAAGCTTGTTCATTTTTTTTATTAATTATTATTAATTTTATTTTACTTAATTTGTAATCGCTACAAATGTTTGTTTCCAAGATCAATATTTGTTTTTTGAGAGTATAGGCCTTTGCACATTAAAAAATAAATACACATTGTGTAAATCGCAATTACACACTGCCTCCGATATTTTCGTCAGTCATGAAAAAATTCGAACTGGGTTCGATTTTCTGCGTTTTTCTCATCCGAAGCATGCATTTCGAGAGGCGTTTTGACAATTCTGGCTCCGTCAAATGGTCTTTGATTGTATTTGTAGCTGTTCTTCAGCTGAAAGTTCACAGGATGATGTGAAATGTCACACACCTAGAATGACACTTTTACAGTGAAGAAGTGAAAAGTTGAAAGTAAATGTCATGTTTAGTGCTATTATTCACCATATGCCCCAAGCAGTTAAATACACGGCGCTCATCGACGTCGAGTTCATTTATTCCTTTAAAATAAATCTGTCATAAACATGTGCAATGAAGCGCACGTAATGTGGTCTTCAAAATAAGTGAACCTTACCAATTCATTACACCAAACTAGATGCAAGTAGATATTATTTATAATTGCTTGTGCAAAGTCGTGTTATTTTCATTTCAGTAGAAAACATTGAAATGTACTCCAGAGTTGGCCGGGATATGATGGAAAAACTTTGAATTGAATGTGTTGTGCAGTTGAAGTCATGGAGAGCTGAGAGTTTGTAATGTGACTGATACCTGGAGATTTAAAGAGACAGTACTGGGTTTAATTCTGTTGTGATGAAAGAGTCAGTAGTTATTCAGTTTTAGAAAATTACTTTGTCAAATGTGTTTTGATGTATAATGAAATGCACGCATTTTAAACGCCACAATTTAAAAGAAAACACCAGCAAAGCATGATGTATATTGTTTACATGTACTAACATTATCCCATTTAAATGATTTAATATTTAAATCTAGGGGAAAAAACTAACCAGGTTAACGAAGAAAAGCAATGTGCTTGATAGCTCAATGCTCCTGTGTTCTGAAGCCAAACGGATCATAGATTAAAATAATTGTTCCTCATCATTAATGTCCCAGATCCAAACACAGACGAGAGCTGAAGGTCGACTCAATAAAGAAACTGAAAATTGATGTCTTGAGAAACTTCATTACTCTTTCTGTGAAGCCAGCGGCTTCTTTCTTCATTTCTCAACAACACAAACTGAGCCGACAGCCTCATTGAAACGGTGAAATGCATTTCTTCTTTTGGAGGTGAAGTTTTCAGTGATTGAAATATACATGGAGACGAGCTAATAAGATTGTCCGAGTGTGTTTGGTGTTGAGCTGAGAGGCCAGAGCCGGTGCCGGTGGGTGATCTTATTAAAACGCCAACCGCCCACAATTTCTGCTCCTGATTCATTTATTGCCTTTTTTCCTCATCGACGGCACGGATGAAAAACTGCCTTCTCAACTTTCTAAAGGACTTCAAAGCGCAGATGAAGCCTTTGTTCGGCCTGTGGAGGAGGAACACGTCGTCTTCATCTCGTCATGTTCAATTTTCTCACCTCACTGAACTCAGAGCAACTGCAGCTTGTTTACAAAACTCATCCAAAGTCAAATTTAAGAGCCATGAGTCCTCAACAGAACAGAAGGAGAGATTTCTCCAGGACAAGATGAGACAAAAAAAATCTAATTACATCTGTGCGTGTTTATAAAATAAGTTATGTTTTTTGTTATTGTAATTGAATTGTAATTGTAATTCTGACAACAGAAAAGTGCTTAACCGTATATACCCTTTTTTTTATTAAAATAAAATGAACAAAATTTAATTAAATTAAATGCGATAAAATGCGATAAAATAAAATTACAAGACAGGATTAATATTATTATATATGAATACATTCAGCATTCCATTTTTTTTAATTATATTTATTATAATAAAAATACTGTTTGTATTTTATCTTTATTTATTCATTTTGGAAAGCACTACAAAATGGTATTTAGAACAAAATACAACAAACAGATCATGTTGAACTAAATTAGTCGAACATCTTTAAACCTTAATTATACAGGTTTTTGGACCAGTGTTGTTTACATCTTGAAAAATCTTAGCAGATGCTGCCTGATGTGAGATATTCTCCTTTTTTCTTTTTATCGGACCCCGAGGCTGTTTTATGTTGTATTTTCAATGTTAATAAGGCAGTTTTTGATTTTCTGTAAAGCACTTTTATTCAGACACCAGCGCCTTTCTCTCGCGTCTGTCGGCTGTGTTTATTTTTAAAGGCGTTCGGTCTCCTCTCATGCGCTTCAATCTGTGTTGCAAATGAGACAGCTTGCGTGTCCGTCATTTGAATTCTCTCTCTGGAGTTCAGGCCAGGTGTGTCCGTACCATTACTCTGTGGCGATGGCTCCCTCCTGTGACATTAACATAGTGAGAGAAGATCTCTCCAAACCTCTGAAGAGAGAGAGAGAGAGAGAGAGAGAGAGAGAGAGATGAGGTGAGGTGAAGCGCCCGGTTGAAGGATAGAGAACTGAATTATGAGTGGACTGAGAAGCCCAGAGAATAGATCTGATCTGAAAGAGAGGAGAAAACAAGGAGACGAGAGCGAGATGTGGAGTGGTTAAACTGAAGGACGCAGACTGAAGGTTGAAGTGACGGCCATCGAGCTTTACTTGAATGAAGGATGCACTTTTATTTAAAGATGTTTGTTTGGTTTAACGTTGAAAAAGGTCTGAATAACCTTCAATGTCTTCAACACTGCTGAGAGGAAAAACACAGAAATCAACCAATGCTAAAAAAGTGAAGTTTGGTCAGATGATATTTCTACCTGATCCAGTTGATTTCTATTTTTTAATTTCTTTATATTCTTTTGAATTATTTACAGTAAGACTGTATTTATGTATTTTCAGTATGGCTGACCTGATACTTCTACTAAAAAGAAAAATTTGGTCATCATTTACTCCCCTTCCAGTTGTTCCAACCTGTATAAATGTCTTTGTTCTAACCAAACTAACCAAACTGTTCTGGGACCCAATTGACTCCCATAGTAGGAAAAATCACTATAATTGTTTTTGTTCTGTTGAACACAAAAGAAGATATTTTGAAGAATGAAGGACAGCAAACAGTTCTGAGGCCCTTCTGACTACCATTGTATTTGTCCTACTTTTAGAGTCAATGGGGTCCCAGAACAGTTTGGTTTCAAGCATTGATCCAAATATCTTCCTCTGTGTTCTAGCAAACAAAGAAATGTATACAGATTTGGAACAACTAGAGTCATTCATGACAGAATTTTCATTTTTTGGGTCTGAACCGTCCCTTTAAATGTATTTTTTTTCAAAACACAAAATAAGATATTTCGAAGAATCTTGATCATCAAACAACACTGAACTCCATTGACTCTCATTGTATGAACACAAAACATTTCTCAAAATATCTTCTGTTGTGTTCCACTGAAGAATGACTCGCATACAGATTTACAACCACACGAGTGGGAATAATAATAAATGATGACAGAATTATTTATTACATTAAACGTTTTGGTAAGTTGTCTCGCAATTTTAATAATTGGGCAAATGTGAGTGTTTTAATGTTGTTATTATTGTTGGTTACCAGTTGATATCCAGTGTAAAGTGTGTTTCATCAAACATGCTACAGGGAAATGACAAACTACAGACCAAATTATCCTTCTTATTATAATTATTCTATCATCTTGAGAGAAAGAAATGGATGAGTGTATCATTGCTCAACATCATCATTACTGAGGTCTAGACAACATGAAGGCACTACTGTATATTACAATAAACCCAGAGATTCATCACCCTAACACAGACAGTGAAGTACAAGTACAATAGTTTGATAAAAAAAGTAAGAGTGCATTTACAAATGAAATGCACATTGTGCACACAAAATATAGAAATAAGAAATTCACCATTATCTTAACCATAGTAACCATCATTTCTATAAGTGGTAATCTGTATGTCAAAAAAAGATTTTGGTGTTCTTCAGTAAATGAAATCACAGAGTTAATATTGTTTCTGTAGAGACGTTTGTGTGCTCTTCCACTGAGGAAAAAACATCTTTCTGGTTTCTTTCTCATTCAGTGACTGGACAATATTTTCGTTTGGCTGGTCCTTCACAATCCTCTTAAGAAAACAAATGTTTTAGCAAAGATATTCAATGGTGAGATGTTCTAGATTCCTCTGGCTGTTTTAAAATCACGAGGACAAAAAAGTCAGAGATTTCCGCCCACAATTTGTGTTTTGACATTATCAGATAAAGTCAAATTGAGAGCTGAACGTCAGGAGCAAAGCAATTAACCAATGAAAAGAAGTCCAAATTCACAGTAGCGTTCTCGATCAACAGATACTATACAATTTCTGCCGCCTTAATAGTTTCATGAATTCATGACAGATGACCTCCTCCATCTGAAGCGACAAAATCAAACATTTTCCTCCTTATGATTTCTCATTAATGCGTTTAATGTTTTGAGATGTGCGTGTGGATTGAACCTGTGTTATTTGGGTTGGCTGCAAACCAAACCAGCGGTTGATGATATCGATAAAAAATAAAAAATAATACAAAATAATTTTAGATGTAAATCTATTTCAGATATATTATTTGCTACGGTATGTGCTGTACTTTATTTCACTTTGTTGAGCAAACTGCAGAATAAATGGAATAACATTTGTCATTGATAAATGATTTTCAAGAAGCCATCTGTGAGTCGCTGAGCCATACGTTCAGTTCTAAAGCGTTATATTAAAGGACACACATTCGTTTAAGCTTTTAATAGCAGCGTGTCTGATTAAAAACCTGGAGGTGATCAGATTGACTGATGAGAGGAAACGCAGAGGCAGATTGAGCTCCCCTCCCCTCCCGTCTCCAGCATCTGTTGTCATGGCGATCACGGATGCTGGTCTTTTGCAGGCCGCCCGTTGAGGGTTTTACGGTTGCCCTTTAAGAACAGACTGTAATTGTTGAGACGTTTTTTATTTGTTTTGTTAATCCTCGTATCGACGCGGCGTGGCGGTTGACTCATCGATTGGACTAACGCTCTAATATAGTGGCACTTTGTGTTTGTCTCTGTGAGTAAATGAGCTGCCCGCCTCCTTCACACCTCCTTGAGATCTGATCCCAACACTAAACCTTGTTCCTGAGTGTGTGTGTGTGTGTGTGTGTGTGTGTGTGTGTGTTTGTTTGTTTGTGTGTGTTTGTGTTTCACACAAGTCTATATAAATGTAAACCAGTAGCTCTGTTCTGTAAATCCTTCTGTTGTGACGAGTGTTGTTAAAGTTTATAAGTTATGTACAGTTATTATTCTTGTAATTATTTTGTAGGTCAAGGTGATGATTTATTTATATATTTTCATGGTCTTTTGTTTAAATCTTACTGTAACATTAAACGTCTGCATTCAAGACTTGATTTATGGATTGTTTACTCTCCCAGTTCCTTTAAACCATATAGAAACATATAGAAATATATATTATAATAAGTATAATATTTATATCGATATTAATATAGTGTGAAATCAAATCTACCTTTTCAAAATTTATTTTACATTTACATTTAGTCCTTTAGCAGACGCTTTTAACCAAAGCGACTTACAAGTTGGGAAGCAATTTGGTCAAACAATAGGACAACAAAAAGCATAAGAGCATTAAATCATGTCTCACAAAGCCTACTACAGTGTACAGAGCCAAGTTTAGTTTATCTAAGCTTAAATAAACATGCAGGGTTTTTTTTGATAATGTAGAAAAGATATAGAAATCAGAAATGATCAGTCAGGTGCATACAGAAGATTATTTTATTTGTGATTTTGATATTGAAAGAAAGCATAATGTATTTTTCATGTTATCTTTTCAAAGTCGAATTGATATCGTGTAATTTGTATTGTCATTGTCTGTTTTTGCACTTTATTTATTTATTTTATGAAGTATTTTCATCTGCATTTCATGAATAAAAAATGTAGTATAAAATGTTGTTATCAATATATTATTATTTTTCTTTATTAATCAACAAAGATAAGATGTGCTTCATGAAATAAACTCAAATTTAAAGATATATGTAATGCTTTTACCTTTTTTATTCACATCATGGATTCTTTTTGAAATATGTTACTGTAGAGTTTTGTGGATGCAGAAGATTAATTTCTTGCTGAATTCATCACTGAAGGAAGACACAGTTTGTTTTTATAAATTACTTATTTATAAATTTATATTTATAAAGGTTTTTAGTGCAGGAATAACATAGTGCTCTCTTAAAACATTTAACATTAAAACTCAGAATGTTTGTGATCTTAACAACAACATGAATTTGTCTGTAAAATAATGTGTAAATCATCATAGGAGCACTGAAGTTTCTCATTAACATTTGTATAATAGTGAAAGAGTCCTGTGTTTATATCTGACTAAATGTATTATTCGTTTTAGTTGAAAAAAGCTTTGTGTTTATGTTATAATGAAGTAAGTTTGAATTGTTGATTGTCATTTCACTTTTGACTCATATATTGTACAGTGATGAGTAGATTTGTACTGTATGGAAATAAACCTTCTCCACTGTGTTCGGTTTTTGCATCTTTTCCAGATGCTCTTTGAAGCATTTCTCTTTTATTTCTTGTTTGATGTTGTTGTCGCTCACAGTTCCTTGAATTCATGTGGAGTTTTTAATCTAAAGCCTTTGTTCTTAAAGTTCACGCTCTCTTGCGGCCCTGACCCTGTGTACTGATTTATCTAATGCGATGAACAAATCCTTTTTTATTTTATTTTTGATGATGAAATGTTGGGTGTATTGGTGTTTTTTTCAAGCAAATATACCATGAGGCGCTGTCCAAGAATGAGATTCGTGATATTTGTGTAAATTACGAACACGCCGGTGTGCTACTTTAAAAGCTTTAAGACGTTTGTGAAGTAAATCCTTGTCTTTCTAAATCACAACAACGAGAAACACTCGCCTGCGTCATCATCTCAGAAAAACTTTCAAGTAAAATCCTGCTTATATTTCAGCCCCAAATCTCAAGAATGAACATAGCTTTATTATTTTTGTGCAAAAAATATGTTCAGTTAGAATGATTTTTTCCGGCATGATAATGAGAAAAAGAGGAGAAAAAGCATTGTTTGTGACTTTTGAGTGGGCAAGCACATTTCTAAACAGAATAAAAACTCTGTTGTCTCTGTTGGCTTTTGTGTGTAATGGGTGAATTATGGAAGCTGCTCTTGATTTGGTGAATTGTTTGGCCCTGGAAACCTTCATTAATGTTCTTTCCTCGCCCAGAATCACTTTTGTTCATGACATAATAACTCCCCGCCGGGAGCACACACCGTATCAAACTTCTTGCACATTGTCTGTCTCTAGTTACCTGGTAACCAGCATCATTGATCTCTGTGTCCGTCTCTCAATCATCTCCAGTGTCCAGAAGGGTTGCGGCCTATGAAGGATGGTTCCGGTTGCTATGACTACTCGCTGGGTACCGACTGTACGGATGGATTTAACGGAGGCTGTGAGCAGTTGTGTCTTCAGCAACTGGTTCCTCTGCCGGATGACCCCACCTCCAGCAATGTGCTGATGTTCTGCGGGTGAGACTAACACACACACAACATTACACAAAGAGCACACAAGTCCTTTAGGAAAGACTTTATAAATCACATTAGTTTTAAATGCCTTTTTGGCACACAGACACTCATATGAGATCATATTTTAGATAACTGAACTCGCGGGGCTGAAATGGGAGGAGATTGGGGCGGTAAATCCAGAGGCTGATTTTTAAGGGGGGATTGAGTGTAATAATATGCAAATTACCTAAAGTGGGGTTTTCTGAGTTTATGGAATAAAACATGTCACCAACTTTTTTAAGGACCCACCATTAAATCTTGTCTTTTCCATCACTGGTAACATCCTTCTTTCTTAGCTTTTATTTCTCAGATTTAATCATTCTAAAGATGTTGAGCAATTATGAATATAAAAATGTTTGGCAAAACAATATTTATATTAATATTTTGAATTAGCTTTTATTTTTGCATTTTTAGATGTTGTTCATTTCAGTGCACATTATTATTTAATACTTCATTTTAATGTTGTTATTTATTTATTAATAGTTAATAATTTTAGTGCTGCAACCTAAACATATTTCAGTTTATACCTATAAGGCAACATTCAAGTTTTCGTATTTTTTATTTATAATATTTAGATCAATGCTTAGGGGGGCACGTTGGCTTAGTGGTTAGCACGTTCGCCTCACACCTCCAGGGTTGGGGGTTCGATTCCCGCTTCCGACTTGTGTGTGTGTGTGTGTGTGTGTGTGGAGTTTGCATGTTCTCCCCGTGCCTCGGGGGTTTCCTCCGGGTACTCCGGTTTCCTCCCCTGGTCCAAAGACATGCATGGTAGGTTGATTGGCATCTCTGGAAAAATTGTCCGTAGGGTGTGAGTGTGTGAGTGAATGAGTGAGTGTGTGTGCCCTGCGATGGGTTGGCACTCCATCCAGGGTGTATCCTGCCTTGATGCCCGATGACTCCTGAGATAGGCGCAGGCTCCCCGTGACCCGAGGTAGTTCGGATAAGCGGTAGAAAATGGATGGATGGATGGAGATCAATGCTTGTTTTCATTTATAATTTATAGTTTTACTAAACTACAATAACCTTCTAGCTTATGGATCTAAAATGATAGTTTCAGCACAATCATGTGACATCAGACTCAACAGGTGGATATTTGTGGTTTTATATGATATTATATGATATTTGATTTTTTTGTGAGGATGTGAAGGTAGATTCATCCATTCAGCAGAAGTTTATAATGATCCATTTAACAGTCATTTACTATCACTGACTGAAGGAAATATCTCCAGATAGAGATTGTCATTGTGTGTGTGTGTGTGTGTGTGTGTCAGGTGTGTGCAGGAATATAAGTTGGCAGCTGACGGGCGTTCTTGTCTTCTGTTGGCGGATCACTGTGAAGGACCCAAGTGCCCGAGACATGACACGCGCTTCAATGTCACGCTCTTGAGCGAGATGCTGCACGGATACAACAACAAAAGTCAACAGGTTAATCTCGGACAAGTCTTTCTGATGACCTTCAGGTGAGTTCAGTTTCTTTGTTTGTTTTTAAATCCCTGTTGAGAGAGTGAATGAGGGAACTTTTCTAGATTTGCGGTCAGAGGAACTTTGCTCTCAAAAAGCCTCGCTTGGGTTCAGAAAACGGCATTCATCTACACCCGACCCGTGTGCTTTCATGGCTGTTTAATCCTGTGGTGTTTATTTATATTCAACTGGTCTATTATAGGCCAGCGGAATGAAACCTTGCTCCGTTTTTAATGTCTTGTCGCTTGTTTATAAATCATTGGTCACCCTTCATGTTTGTCTGTGGGTTTTGCCAGAAAAAGCTTCAGTTTAAAAGAGACAAGCTTCGCGAAGATTTTCCAACCTAATCTGGAGTTTTGAGATTGCTTTTAAAACATTAATATCGAGATGATTTTGCTCAGTTAATTGCGGGAAAGCACGATTAAAATACTCAGTCCTCAATTTAAGTCTTCAAATAAAAAGGTATTTTTGAAACCTGTCCAATTTGTTTGATTTTTTATCATCTTTCTAAACTGATTACAGTCTCACAGACAGTTAGTTTGCAGTATTCCTAACTAATATAATAATAATTCTTAACTGAATAATTTCTATTTTTTTTGTGTTGAAAAAAATGCAATAACACCATTTATTCTAGCTCTATGTGTTGAGTGCAGCATTGTGAAAAGCACTGAAGAAATAGAATTCTTATGAGGTTAAGTTCACACATTATAAAATCTTGTGTAAAGCTTCCGTCACTGCATGTTTATTTCTGGATGTATTTGCCGTAATGAGTGTTTTGATATGTAGATTTGAAGGGATGTGATGCAGGCGCACAGATGCTCGCTCACTAATAATATTCATCAACTCTTCTGCATCACATTAATGATATTTACTCAGCTTTGGCCATATGCGTCCATGAAAACAGTTTGTGGAAATTAATCTTTAGCCCTGGTTACAATATATAACACAAAAATCAGGCAAGCAGTTGTTGTTTGTGCGGAGAAGAACATGCATTTCTCTTTTATTAAATAACCGAAAGGGTATCAAAGCATTTTAACAGTAACTCTATATTTAATTTTAAAGTCATTGTAGCATTAGCACTTTATATATATTAAATATGAACAAAATAAATGTTTATTATGTACATTAACCTTTCGTAATATTGATAAATATTTAAATCTGTATGAAATAAAAACATAATGTAATGTTGTCCTGTTCTTCTAATAAAGGACAGTGCATCATACATTTGGTTTTATTATACTGTATTTTGTTAATCTAATTCTATTTTTATAACCTGAATAAAATAAAAAATAAAGAGAGATTTTTTTATATAAAGAAGTTTTTATTTATTAAATTATTTTTTAAATAAATTAAATAATGATTTATTATTGATTATTATCGTTTACCTCATTTGTAAGTTTGGATAAAAGCGTCTGCTAAATGACTTAATGTAAACGTAAAAATGTATAAAAAATTGAAACAACCAACAAATCCATGCTCGCCTCTTTATAGTCTAGTCTTAATAGTAAAACCATATTTGACGTTTTTTGACATAGATTTAATTCATGAAATGAATGCTGTGACGGGTCTCCTGGTTCTTCCCGCTATTGCCGGCGTGTGGGTGTGGCTAGGAGACTCATCAAGTCAACAATGTCCACCTGGTCTAACCACTATAAAACAGTTTGGTCCTTTTTGGTGTGAGGTTGGCCGGCTCCCGTTTATTTTGTTTTGATTTACATTTGGTTCTGTCTGACGTGTTGACGTTAGGCGTAATGGTCTTTGATTCTGTTGTTTTCATGTTTTATTTATTGCACTTGTATAAATGACATTTGAGTAAATATGACAGAATTTCACGTTTTTGCTGCTGCAGGTAAACTACACAATGCTTTTGACTTTAAGGACAGATGCACTGTTGCCTGACAGCTCACGCAGATTCTTCCCAGCATGCTTTTCAGTCCAGTCAGAGATGTGCATTGGCGTCAGGGCTTTACACTAATAAATATTGACATGTCAATCAGAGAAGAGAGCCTGAGAGTCCCCCGCTGACCCCAGACAGCACAATGTTTCCTTTGAAAGGCTTTCAGCATCCTTCTCCTGGTCCAGATGAAGAACATCCCTCCATCAGTCAGGATGGAGGGATGAAAGACTCCGAACGCACAAACGACTGATGACAGGTCTGCTCACAACGGGTCTCAGAATGAGTTTTGAAGAGTCACGTCGTTGAGTGAAGAGTCCTTTAAAGGCCCTCCGTGGTTATAGACAGAAAAGGAAACGGCTTTGAATATCTGAACATTTTCTCTTGCTCGATTTCACTAGAAATGTGATTAAGTCGAGTTAAACTCTCACATGAGGAAAGAGCAGCTAGAGGCCTTCATATTCACTTCACAGCTCATCATATTGTGCTTTCTTCACTCAACATTTATTTATTCAAACTCAAATTTCACAACGATGGAAAATTGTCTTAGCAAATTGTATTAGAGAGATTCCTGCCTTCCAGAAAGTGAAAGTATCTCAGGAATAAATCATCAGAGTTTGTCTAAGAGCTGCGAGCAAGTTTATGAACAGAACCGCTATTCCACTCTGAGTATTATATTTTATTATATACTGTAGATATATATATATATATATATATATATATATATATGAAGTATATACTGTATATTTCATTTAGATATATTTGACTATTTCATCATGCTCTCCGGATTTTGAAACACTGCTCTCTTATTGGTCCGATTAAAAAGTAAAATTTAAAGTCTCCAGAAGATTATTCATTATAATTCTGTTTTGTGTTTGTCAACAGATTCTTGATAAACAGATCGTTGGATTATACGGTTGCTATTGGCAACATTGCGCAGCTCTCGTGTCATTGGACAGTTCATCAAGGCTGTCTGAAATATTTGACGGACCTGAAATTTATCCATAGCTCCAAATGATTGAAAAATAAAACAACAAACATTTGACAGTAATGTCAATCCACAGTTCTAAACAATCCGTTTGATCTGAAAGAAACTCAACATGGCTTCATTTCACGCCGTAGCTCATTGACCAAACACGGGTTTTTTTTCTTGCTTCAGGTGCTTATAAGTCTCTTTCACATCTCTGTTGGGATGTTTGCGGCTGTGTGTTCTCGGGTGAAGTCCAGGTCCAGGATTTACAGTAATGAGAGTGTTGGTCTTCTGCAGCGAGCTGATAGTGAAAATGCGGCCGTGCCTTTAGGAACCACTACATCAATGTGTGACTGAGAACGCTGGATATAAATGAACTGTCATAGGGGTTAGAAATGCAGACCGCTGATTTCTGTGGGCGAACAATGAGCAAGTGGACCTGGTAAATGGATTTAACCCCTTTGTAGACTGTTGTTTGGCTTTAATGCGTGTCAGGGTTGATAGACGCCGTCGCTCACTTCAGGGCTTGTTAACTCACTGAAAAAAATAATGTACTGACTTCACTTAAAATATATGTGCACCATTTTGCATCATTGTATTTAAGGAATTCACCTGAATGGTAACTTCACAGAAAACGATTATTCACAACAAAACAACATCAATAAATACATCTTAAATTTCATTATACATCTTATTAACATATAAATGCCCCAAGAGTGCTTAATATTATTTTAGAAAAGCATGAATAATCAAACTTTTCAGCCGCAAGGACTAATGGGTGTCCCTCACAACATTTGTACTGATAATGTTAAGTTCATTGCACTGGAAATGTATGTTAGGTTTATTTATTTAATTTCACTGCAGTTTGCACAACTCACATTTATATTTTTGTGGAAAACAAATGATTTAAAGTTCAGCTAAAAATGTTAGTTGAACCTACTTAACATAATACGACATGGTTGTTGAGACAACAAATCACTTTTTAGATTGTTTGTGCAGTAAACGGTGATCGACTTGAATTGAGCTGGTGTTTGTTTAAACGTGTTTATGGTGTTGGAAGTGTTGATGAAAAGAGGGAAAAAGTGCAGATGGAAATTAGACAATTCTAAAGGAAATGTTGTGTGGTAACTTTTGTGATCAATAATGCAATTCATACTGTGCCATGGTAATGCTTTAAAGTTTGTGAAATCAATTTAAACTATATTAAAATATCCTAAAAGTAGAAAATTCATAACCATTTGAAGTTCTGGAGTCATTCGGTTATTGCAAAGCATTGTGATGCGCACATTTCCGATATTTCAATAATTGAATTATATTGTGCAGCACTAATCTAAATTTAGTAAAAACAACTTTTGTTTGTGGCACCTTATGTATTAGGTTCATTAAGATAATATATATTTATATATAAGTTTTTTTTATTTATTTGGTATATATTTTATTTTATTAATATTTTCTGATATTTCAACAATTTAACTATATTGTGCAGCATTAATCTAAATTTAGTAAAAATAACTTTTGTTTGTGGTACCTTATAGGTTCATTAAGAATATATTTTATATACTGTATAATAGGAAAGAATAAGAATAAGAAAGATGCATTAAATATAAAACAGTTATTAGCAGCAGTTGGTGGCGTGATATGTTTTCTTCTTCTTTTTTCTTCTTCGTCGTATTATTATTATTATTATTATCACCCCGTAAGGTAAGACATGCTGTATATGATGGGGACACACAGTATGTGCTGCATGATGGCATGACTCATCTGTTATTGCACTTGTTATATTATTAAGTGTCCTAATATTCAACCCTCCTGGATTTGAATAGAGAGATTTAACATGGCATAAAACAATGTCATAAAGAGGGAAAACATTGTTTTGTTGGATGAGAGAGTGGTTTGTGAATGAGCCTTCGGGCACCTGCAGCCGTCTGTGTTCATCTGTTTTCATCAAACACAATATACAGTAATGTGACTCTCTCCAGGTGAGAACAAACTTCAGCACTGTATGCTTTTGCTTATTTTACTGGTGTGCGTGATCTCATCTGGGTGACGCAAGGTTATTCTGCACATCCACTTCACCCAAGTTGATTTAAAGAAGACCTTTATTTGAAGTCCAAGTGCATTTCTGAGACACACAGTGCATTTTATATAACACAATCTATTATTGGAAGTTATACCTTAACAAAAGAGAGGTGGTGTATCATTGAGGCTGTAGAAACTGTGTAGTCGACTCGACAGTGACCCCTGTTGGCGAGACAGCTTTAATGACAGTGACATGACAGGCTGTCAGTTGTTTATATGCTTGTAAACTCAACGTTCATTATTTCATAACACCAGTTTACAAGCTGAAGAGCTGGAGTGCTGCGTGCGGTGACGCGCTGTAATGTTTTATAGTGCAGCTGACTGCAGCCGCATAACAATTGTGATGTAAAGAGCGAAGGGCACGGGTGACCGCCCTCCATCTGCACCTGGATGGACACATGAAGAGCAAAATGAGTTTAACAGAAAGAGCACTGAGTGGTGAACGTTTACTCTTTATTTAAAGGTGAAATAGTGAAATTTACATCTGCATGCTCTTATTTCAGTGTCACAGAGGGGCCGCCAGCATCATCCAGGGCCCTTAAAATAATCAGATTCATTTTTATTTTAAATATGAGTTTGTGTTAGCAGTTGTGTTGTGTTTCGTTGTGTAATGTCTCCAAACCGGCCTCACAGTATAGCCGTGCTGTTGTTATAGTGAGATCTTGACTTTGTGTGTTTTCTATATTTTACGTAAATAATAATAATAATTTAAATAAGTAAATTTAATAATAGAAGAAAATAAAATTATAAACAACAATAATAATACTACTCAGGAAAAGCTGTGAAGAACATGTCAGACTGTTCAGCTCAAAATTATAAAAAATTAAATAACAAAAAATTTGATTTGCTAGATGAGAATTAAATCTATGTTTTTGAGGCTTTGATGATGTTTTTGGGTGTTTAACAATGGATGTTCATGTTTCTACTTTCAAAAAACGCCTTATATTTCTTATATTTTAAGTCTATTGTTCACCGCTGTCCCTCTTCTCACAAAAAGACTGTATTTCTTCCAGTCTATATAAACTCCCGCCTTCCGAAACGCTCTGATTGGTAAAGCTAACCAGGTCTGTTGTGATTGGTTCCGAGATTAGAGTGTGTGTGTGTGTGAAGATGTCCTACCCACACCATATCAGCGAGCAATCTCAGGCTGTTGTGATTGGTCGGTCCTCCTTTCATTGCACGTGTATCCATAACTTTGGCTTTGAGCAATTAACAGTAACAAAGGCATCAAGTTCACTTCATCAGTTAAAAACATGCGGATCCATCGAAGTGTAACGGCGCTCTGCTAGTCCATGTGCAAACGTCAATCTTTGTTAGAGATCGCAATTTTTTCCTACTATGGCGAGGGAAATCACACCAGACTGAATGGCCTCAGACGGTTACATTAATTAACACTAATAACAGAAGCGTTAGTTTCCCTATTATATTGGAACCGAGCTGGATAATAAAACAAGCAGATTGACCAGAAGACATTTGTAAGCAGGACTTCAAAGGACATTTCATAGAAGTGTTTTATAGTTAGACTATGCGTATGCGCAGTAACGTTTGTTTATGTTGTCGCTTGGAAACCGTCTACATATAGTGTATATAGTGTAAAAGGAGACGTTTCTATCTTATCTCATTTTTAGAGTTTTCATTATGAGGTAGCCTACAGTAACCAAAAACGTTCTAAAAGCACATTTCTGGTCACCTGATAAAGAGTTTGAAGAGTAACGACTTCAATAAAAACTTCAATATTTCTTCTATTTAGTTACTTACTGAACATCAGTCTGTCGTGTTATTTTTCAGTACTGTAGCGTCTTCTACAGCCGTGATATAAACCCCGGTTTAAGATTTAAAATCAAATCCCACCCATTAAAGTGCGTTGTATAATCAGCACATAATCTGTTTGCACTTCTCTTTCATTACGCATTGATAAACAACACATTCACGAAGTGCGACGTTCAGTAAACTCCAGAATATAAATGACTGCCGGCCGATCTGATGTGAACTAATAAGTCAGTCATTTGTAATGCAGAGCTGTTCTTTATGAACGTGATAAAGTGTCGAGTCGGCATTGCCTGAATGCTTACTTACAAACCAGGGTGACATTGGCACTTTATCAATGTTGCCAAAACTGTCTCTCTCTCTCTCTCTCTCTCTCTCTCACCATCATTACATATTCATTCAAACAATAGATATCAAAGCCGTTAAGACTAGTACTCGTATCATGATAAATCTCTGTTTTTAAGCAGTTTCACAGAGAATCTCGAGGGCAGATGCAGATGATGCAGATAGTGAAGCAGAGCAGACATTATTGGTTTTAATAGATTGCTCACTAATATGTGCAGATAATAAAAGAGAAATACAACAGACTATTCAATAATAAAGAGGATTTCATGCCTACGTTTCCTATGCTGCATAGGCCTACATAAGAAAGTTATTCTTCATGCATTATGAATGCATTCATGCGTTAAATAATGTTCACACAATCACGCAGTGTTATTACACAAACACACACAATTATCAAAACATTTGTGTTTCCTAAAATGTGTAACAGTGAATGTTCAACAGTTTGTGTTAAATTAAAGAAGGCTAAATGTGTTATTTAGATATTGAAGTTAATGACAT
Source organism: Triplophysa bombifrons (assembly GCA_029783895.1). Classification (NCBI taxonomy): domain Eukaryota; kingdom Metazoa; phylum Chordata; class Actinopteri; order Cypriniformes; family Nemacheilidae; genus Triplophysa; species Triplophysa bombifrons. Next base: position 1,507,879 of record CM056451.1, read on the forward strand.
AAACAACCAAAGACTTCAACACAATAAAAAGCAGATGTTTATTGACAGAGATTAATAAACATTATCTTTAAGCTTAACATTATATTCTTGTATTACCACAAGTATAGCGGGATATCTGTTTTTTAGATAAAACAATCAAAAGCTTCTTCAAGTCACATTTACAAACAACAGGGTCCGTAATTCGCCAAATCGACCGAAAATCCAGCCCACTCTAATGAATTGCGTATAAATAACACGCGCTGTGCAATATCGTGTAATACGTACCCCAATGTAGCATGTGTCCATATTAAACAGCAGTTCCCCAAACCCTAAACCTAACAGTATTATTTTAATTATTTCAGTGTTTCCTCTTCATGTATGTTTAAAAATGGCTGCTCTACAACCGGGTGCTCACAAGTGTTTCTATATAATAAATAGAAATTACCAAATTCATAATCAAATGACCAGCAGTTAATCTGAAGACCAGGAGGCTAAACTAAATCGCTACTACGTTCTACATGGGATTAATTCATTTGAGGACATGGCCATGACGTTCCTGGAACGTTAGCAAAAATTCTAAGAAATGGAGCGTTGCCGAGAGGTCGTCAGGAGTGGTCACAAAGTAATGTAGCGGTGATCAAATGAAGAAGACGGACTGGTGACGTCATCAGAGCGTACTGTGTTTGCTGGGCCTGGACGATTAAATAACAACACATTAGATGCAAAACGTGCACATTTATTCATGCTGATTTGAAAAACAGTTGGGGAAAATTAATTAAGCTAGAATGAATGAAAGCGATAAAATCTTGACTCGTCCTGAAGATAAAACCCATCTGTTGAGTCCACAGCCGGAGGCGTTGTGTCCAACACGAGCTCAAACGCTTCACTGGTGGCTCGCCTTTGACAATATGGCAACCCGACCAGACGCGGCTCTGCCAATAGCTGGCTGTCTGAAGGACGTGTTATATCTTTAGCACCCATCAGACTGAGAGCGAGGAACTTTCGCAATGTTTTATCAGCTGTTATAACACACGGACTGTGACAGCCGCTAATGGAAAGAACTCAAGTCATGTCTGTTGGTCTTTTATATTAACTCACTGCTTTACGACCTGTTCCTGAGAGCAAATCTATTACAAAGATTTCTAACATTTGTAATTTACTCAAATGCCAGTTTGCGTTGTATTAATTCACCTTTGAGTTGAGTTTGAGTCAACGAAGAAATGTTCTGGCCTCAAGCAGATGTATAATACGTTTGCACGGCTTGTTGCGTTCGGTTGGCGGTGGAGTCTGACAGGCCAAACGCATAATTTCCCTCTCCCGACTGGACTAGAAAGTGTTTAGCTTATTTCTTTATTTATAACTGTTGATCATTTCCAGTGAAATTCAGAACGCTAACAGGACTGCAGGCGATGCTGGAGGAGTATGAGAAGTCTGTGTGCGCTTGCCGGGCCTGAGAAAGGCTTTAGGAGGAGTGATGAATCATTTGGCAGGAGTGATGGAGTGATATTTATGTTCGTTTGTCTGTTCATCGTGTGTTGGGCAAAGCAGTGCCCAGAGCTGGAAAATGTGGGCGGTTTCAGGAAAATGTGCTTATTTGGTGGAGGACTGGGTTTGATTTGCACACATTTGCACACTGATTGATTCAAGAAAGGACAAAAAAAGTTTCAGGTGTGTGGATGATTCCTACAGTTTGGTGACTTATAACATTTATTATGTTACGTTTAAACATGTAATGTTACACGTTCATATATACGAACAGTGCTATGAGTAAACTAATAATAATTTTACTCATTTCAATTCTCTTCACAATGATCATTTCACATGAGTGACAGATTATAAATATCACGTTTGATACATCATTTTATTATTTAAAGCATTTTTGTCTATAGAAGTTGTGTTTCGTTCAATTATTGTCCATTCTGTTATGTCCCCAAACGTCGACCTGCAATTTCTGTTCGAACAGTGTAGACATCACACATTCTCTGTCCATCATTCTGCTTTGGATAACAGCATCTGCTAGTGTGTGACATGATTTGTTTTATATTTAAACGTGTTGGTTGCGTGTGATCAAGCATAACACATCCACCCTGTTATGGTTAAAGTGTATTCTCATTTCAGATTTCCATACTGCTCTCTTGTTCTAGAAAAAAGTCTTATATAATTCACACACTTGTTTTACGTCAGTGATTTCACCATGGGTTTCTGTTATGGTCACCCCTGTCGCTCCTAACGGGGTGGACATCTGTCATTCCTAAAGGAGCGCCTGAGATCCTCACTGAATTTGATTTCAGGGTCCAGGTTCATTTCATTGAGTTGAATCATGCTTTATATAAACTATAGCACATATATTGTGTAAACGTCTTATGTTGGTGCTTTGAAGCTTGAATAGATACATTTTAAGCGTCTCATGGTTAGAACTCTCCTTCATTCTGAGCTGCACAACTCTCCATCACTCCTGTGACTTGTACGGGTGAAGTGATCTCTCTAGTGGTGAAAATGTGCATGACAGCTTCACTTCACAGTGCGCATTGAGACCTATTGTGCCAATGTAGTTTATTCATGTTTGCAGGAGTAGATATAGTCACGTAGATCAGTCTTCTGTCTAGATGACAAAACTGTAATAAAAGGCTCTTTGTGTTGTCATTGTGTATACAAAGAAATAAAGAGCACCGTTGGAGTAAATTCAAACAAACAGAAAGACAAATATGTGTAGAATATGTGCTTGTGTGCTCATGTGTGTGTGGGCTGAGAATCGTGAGATATGATGGGTGCTTGTTTCACTTAAGTGTTTAATGCATATTAGGGCAATTCTGGCGTTATGGACGTGACATTTTGCGTTTATTTTCGTTATTTTGCGTTCTAGATGTTACAAAAAAGGAAGCGTTTTTTTCATGTGTTCATTTATGAGGAATATGTAGCAATACGGATGTGACAATCCTGAAAATGGCTCTCACCCGACTATGAAAAATCATTCACTTAAAATGAAACAGATAATTAAAAAATTTGAAGAGAGATCTCACATGAGTATTTCAACCACCAAATGTTGAAATCTGTGCTGTTACCAGAGTAAAAAACTTTGTTAAAAACCTATTTTTTCGCGGCAAGGTTGACATTTTCACAGAATTGCCCATTAGTGTTTTAATAAATCATTCATCTTTTTGTTACATCTGTTTGGTCATATTGTTGTGCTGCTCATGCTCGCTGCTAAACATTTCTCTCCTGTACAGATATAGATAACATACTTGGTTAAATTTGCCAAACACACCTTAGCAACCACATAGCACTCCCTTAGCAACCATAAGCATCCTTGCTGCACACCACACACATTTATTAGATGACAGTCTGGTCTCTCCTGCATGTCTTTAGTAATTGGTTATTGCAAACCTCCACGTTCTCTTCAGACTGCTACATAATGCTCAGCGTGAAGCATAAATCCACTGCGGCTGAACGCGGCGTCCAGAGAGATTCAGAGGAGGAGATGGATGTCCTAATGAACACTCCTGAGTCCTGAATATAACACACATTCATTCCTGTCATACACACAGCGGTGACCTGCATCATCTACTAAACACACAGACACTCACATGTGAATCCCATACCTGTTAAATAATAGAACAATTTATATATTGTGCACAAAAATATTTACACCTAAAGAAGTGTTTTACATCGTGACGTGTAGGAAAATGATTAAAAATATGATTATGTTAGTATTAAATTATTGTTATTTAAACTTTTGAATTACTGAAATTTTGATTTAATATTCTGATGATGATGTCACTTCCTCAAGCAGTAGTTCTTCACTGTGTTGTGATGAAAGAAACTCTTCTGTGTGAATCTTCAGCTTTTTATCTTCTAATGTCTCTCTAGGGATCCCTCGACAAACACGCCTAACATGTCTTGTGTTTAAAGTATCTGTGAAATGTCCTTTTTCTCAGCGAATGTATGATGTCTTTTACTTTTGTCTCTGAGGAGAATCTAAGTGAATGCCAGAACTCAGACAGTATTTCATCATCACCAGTGTTTTTGTGATCAGGGATGACAGTTTAAAATACACAGAAGCTTTCATGCGGGATGGAAGACACATTAACACACTTCAGTGTTTTTTAATGGACTCTGAGCGTCCACGTGCACAGATTGTGACGCCTTCTAAAATAAATAAAAATGATTTATTCCCCCTCATGTGGTTAATCTGTATCTGACGCTTTCTTCGGTGAAACACAAAAGAAGATATTTTGAGAAATATTCGACGGGGTTTGGTTATCAACATTCTTCCAAATAACTTCTTTTTTTTGTGTGTTCAGTAAAATGATATTCTTACTAAGTGTCTTTGTCTTGTTTTGAGGTAAAATTTCTAAACATTCTTAAATCAAAATACATTGACTTGACAAGAAAAGTGACCTAAGATATTTGGTCTTGTTTTATGAAAAATAATATAATAATTTAGTAAATTCATGGTAAAAACAAGAAGAAAATCTGTCAATGTGGTGAGAAAAATAATCTTTTAAACTTGAAGAGAAAAAGGTCAATCTAATTTCAAGTTTATTTCTCTTACCCCATTAACAGATATTATTTGCTTGTTTTAGCATAAACTTAATTAATTCTTACATTATTTTGAATAAAACAAGACTAAGATCACTTAGTGATGTCACTTGTCTTATCTTATTTTAGACATTTCCACTAAAAACAAGACAAAAATGTGAGATCACCGTGAGTCTGATCCTAAGAGAAATACTTTTAAATAAATATATTATTTATTTATTTTTCTTACCCCATTGACAGATTCTTTTAGCTTTTTTACCATAAACATACTTAATTCTTACATTATTTTTCATAAAACAAGACTAAATCTCTTTTTTCTATTTTTTCTATCTATTTTTAGCCACTAAAAACAAGATAAAAATGCTTATTAAGAATATCATATTTTGTAATGTACAGGTTTGACATGACATGATGAGTGAAGAAATTATGTCAGAATACTCGTTTTTTTGTTTGTTTTGAACACAATTACCATCAATTACACTAACAATATTTACCAACTTAGTTAGGTCCGGACATAACTGATAATGACAATAGGACAAGAATAAACGGATGAGGAAGGTTAAAATGGCGAGCTGGTTTAATAGTTGACACAGAAGGTTTGCTCACGTACTTCTCGCTGCAGCGTCAGGCTTCACTGGAATAAATCAAATAAATATTAACAAGTTTACTGCGGTGGCAAGGACAAAGTCTTATTTAGGAGAAAATCCATACGCCCCAACGTTTATTTGTGAGGGGCTGATTGGCTGAGTATTTCTCTTAGGGTCAGACTCACGGTGATTTAATTCGGTAATCAATAGATTTGTGTGAGAGCGAGTGAGTAATGCTTTTACTGTGGCCTCTCTCTCTCTCTCTCTCTCTCTCTCTCTGCCCTTGAGTTTCCTCTCTTCCAGTAAAGCGTGTCCTGATTGACTCCTACTGACTCGCTCTTGACGATAGAGGCTCTTTAAAAGGCAGGAAACAAAACTGAGAGGACTGAGTAAGAAGAAAGTTAAAGCTGCAGGTCACCTTTGGAATAACGTGCCATCTGTCACATATACTGCATATATCTACTTATCTAGCCTATATATATCGTATATACAGTAGTGTTCTTATTAATCCACACACATCTGTTCAATATTCACGGGTGGAAATGTTCTCGAATATTGGATTGGCTGTATAATCGCAGGAATACAAATGCTCTTGAGTGTGTTGTTCTGTATTCCAGAGGTGTGTTTTTCAGTCTGGAGCATATGATGAAAGTTGTGTTTGTTATTGATGTTTCATACAGCGGAAGCTCAATTAAAGAGATTGAGCGTTCGGAGGGGGATTTTAATTGGTGCCTCATTACACTTCATTAGATTGCAGAGAAAGTGGAAATCCCAACGCAGTCGCACAAATTCCACAAATCTGTGAACGTTTTTCAGAATGTCCCGAACAAAGAGTTTATCACCCATGAAAGTAGATGAGGATCACTCCAAAGCACACTCATCTGAGTATAGATTATTTTTTAAAATGTGTAAATTTATAGAGTTTGGTTCCAAAATGAGATAAAAAATCATGTTTTTATTGTGCATTCCAATTAATATCAATCACACTGTAGTTATTTTGTTTTGATTGAAGCCATAATAACTGCAAAAAATACAGCTGACTAACACAATATAACAAAATAATAACATGATAACTTAATAAAGAACATGACAAAAAATTAGGCCTGTCAAACATCCAGAATAAAAGTTTGTGTTTACATAATATATGTCTGTGCAATGTGCATATTCATTAAGTAAGGGATAATGTACAGGCAGCCGGTTGTTATCACAGAAAGAATCCCCGACAGTGTGATCAAGAGATGAAGGGGAAGGTCTTATATCACACTGAAGGGGATTATTATCAGATTTACACACAGACAGGTGAAATAAATACTAAAAAATAAAGCTAGAATACACAGGAGTATTGCTTTTTTTCTATAGGATTTACATTGATAGAACTGCACATAAATAAAGAACATTATTATTTTTGTGAAGTGAGTTTGGGTGATGTTTGTTTGAAATACCCATAATCCCTTGAGCGAGTCATTTATTGGTGTGTGTTTGCTCAAAGCATTTTGATTGACATGGAAATAATTGCTGTTTATTCTGAACAGATATATATATTTTAGCTTGTTGATGTCAAACTAACGCTTGAATGTTCTGTTGGCCAAAGTCGGACCCTGTCTTAAAATTTAGTTAACAGAATGTTTTTATATTAACAAGTGTAAAGTGTTTAGCACTGACTGATTTGTGTGTATTTATATACGTAGTTAAACCTGACATACGGCATTAATACCAGAAATGAATTTCAAGCGAACTGTCTCTTTAAATGTGAATCTGCTTCAGGTTGTCAGCGAGCACATAAATGATGGGATGTGTGTTTTGTGATTTCAGGGATAATAACTTCATCAAGGATTTTCCTCAGTTAGCGGATGGGTTGATGGTGATTCCTCTTCCTGTGGAGGAGCAGTGTCGAGGTGTTCTGTCTGAACCTCTGCCCAACCTCCAGCTGCTCTCAGGTAACACACACACACATCATCACTTTCATCTCTTTCTCTCAACTCCACTTTCATGTTTCTTGTAGAGAACATGTCGTGACTTTAGCATTCTCTCTTTGACCCTGAAAGGACCTGAATGTGTTCTCGTCTTGCTATTCAGAAATGTGTCGGAAGTTAGAACACAACACAGAACTCTGTTTGTGTTGATGTGTGTGAGTGTGTGTGTGTGTGTGTGTGTACGTGCGTGCGTGCATGTGAGTGCTTGTGTGCGTTGGAGAGAGAGAGAGGGGAGAGAGACTTGCCATTGTTCATCATGGAGTTAGACTGTAGACAGTGTGAGCTATAAATCAATGACGTCGTGAAAGAAATCCATCACGGAGGTGAAAGAGGTGGGCATCACAGCGAGACCGAGGGCAGAGAACTGATGTATCGAATCAAGTCTTCATTCATATCAAAGTCTGCCAAGTGACAGATTCTTTATCGTGGTAAATCACTGTAATCCACTCACACTACAATAGCATTCAGTCAAGAAAACCAGCAGCAGGTGTGAAGAATCTACAGCACTAAATGACATTACAGCACATTGTCATTCACAGTTTGAAAATTCAGTCTGTTTATTGGGTCCATACGTAACACCTTAACAAGAACTCCTTTGACATCATTTCTATTCATCATGTGTGTTTGTAGGAGAAGTTCAGTTCAGTGAAGCCACGGGATATCCCATGATGCAACAGTGGAGAGTGCGGAGTAACCTGTACAAGGTGAAACTCAGTGCTATCACCCTGTCCACAGGTAAAACATCTGCACTCACAATCACATGAGAAAAAAACAAAAAATATATTCAAGTGTGATATTTCTGTTTCGTTAAACTCAAAACAAGAACGCATACTTCTACTTTTAAATACTTCATTATGCTTACACTGACACTTAGGGATACTTAAGTTATACTGATTTCAAATATCAAAGTGCATTTGCTCTGCGTTATACTCAATTGATTGAGATATACTTAAAATTATGATGAAGTATTCTAAGTGTACTTGACTGGCAAATGTTTACGAAAGTATAAAAGTTCACACCTAAATAGGAAAACAAATTTTTAATGCAAAAGAACACATGACTAGAAAACTATACTAACAATTATACTTGCACTTTAAAAACTCCTAAACTAATAGTTTACTAAGATAGTACTTCAAAGTATACTTTTATACACTAAAAAATGTGCCACACGTATTGAACTACAGTTGTAAACTATTAGTATACTTTTGAGAAATGTAGCTGTAAGACTAGTCCAAGTATACTTTAAAGTATAATTCTATTAATTAAAAGTGGGCCTCTTTGGTCCAAAGTAGTATTGAAATAGTGCACTTACAAGTATACTTCATATTACTTGAAATTTGCGAAATATGGGAAGAGGTATATTACAGTAATCGATGTGCTACTTTAGGTTTAATTGAAGAATTTGGTTATTCACAACGCAAAAATAGGCAGTTCTAAAACACTTTGACTTTGTAAACGTTATTATATATTATACCATGGTCTGTTTGAATACTGGATTCTGACTGGCTGGAAGGTGTGCATTAAAACCGTTTAATGCACGGGTAGTTCCAGTCAAATTTGATCAACGTCTGAAATTGACTGGCGGATATATCCATCATTTTCACCTGTCTGATCGTAAAATGTCAGTAACAATTTTAACTTTGCAAATGACCATGGTATTAGCGGGATAATCCACGGCTAGCTGTGCATTATAGGATTTTAATGCACGGCTAGCTGTGAATTATCCCTTACTTTTTCATACGTGAATGTAAATCGTAAATGTATGTGTGCTGGTCCTTTTGTCAGATTTCTCAAAGGTTCTGAAGTCCCTGACGCCGGACAGCACACGAGAAGAGATGCTGGCGTTCGTTCAGCAGTACGGCAGTCATTACATCTCTGAGGCTCTGTTCGGCTCTGAACTCACCTGTAACATCTACTTTCCCAGTAAGAAGGTCCAACAGCAGCTCTGGCTCCAGTACCAGAAAGGTAAGAGAGAACTCAATTTAAACAAACAAATCAGTCAATGAAGGTCGAATCTAAAGATGTCGTCTCATGTGTGTTAAGAGCTTTTAATGCTCTGCGTTCATATATTACACATGTGAAGCGCTTTAACAGCATGTGTTATATGTAATCCTGTGGCAGATTAAAATAGTTTTGGGGAAAGATCTTCAACACAATTTCAATTGTGTACCCATAAACTCGAGGTTAGAGAGCATTAAACATCATCATAGTGAAGATAGTTAGTCATGAAAGACGAGAGTTCAGATATGTTGACTTTATTGCACGCAGTTTGTTCAAAAACAACACAAACAAGAATTTGGGATTCGTTTCACAGACACCAACAATGCATAAACACTTCATCATGTTGTGATCTTGTGAACGTTTTGTTTTTAAGTACAACAGAGGTATGATGGGTAATGAGAAAGAACTACTGGAGAAGTGCATCTCTATGGCTTTATAAATGATTACACTGGTACTGCTGCTGATCTAACTGAAATTAATATAAAGAAGTGAATATTAAAGAAAACCTCATTAATCCAGAGCTTTGAGAGCACATTCTTAATGTAAGAAAGGGTAAAAGCAGACCAGAAGTGTGCAAATCAAAGATGTCTCTAATATCTTCGATGATTTTAGAAGTGCTGAAAAAAGCCTTCAAGCAGGACCCAAACTCACTTTGTCTCTCCACGTGACCATCTCTTAAAAACAAGGACACTTAAATGCATTATATTGTGTTTGTGTGAAGTGTATTTAACAGCTATGACGTGCGTGTGTTTTGACAGTCTGATTACAGTACAAACAATGTTTAACAGTAACAGCCAATTTATAACTCGATTGCTCCCCCAAGTTTAATGTTCACGAGTATTTTAACATCTGATGAAACACGAGTGAGATGCTTCACTTCACAGGCTTGTGATATAAGGGGGCACTTTAACATTGAGGCATTGTGGGAAAAAACTAGGACACGAGAATATGACTACACACACACACACACACACACACACACATGTTTGTAGTACTTCATCTTGCTTCTCAATTGTTCAAAACGCCGTTTTAATCTCTGCAGAAATTACAGATGAGAACAAGCATCCACACGCTCTGTTATTGCCATCAGTTGTGCTGTTTTCGTCCAAAGCAGTCAAAATAAAACATGTCTTCCAGTCGTCCGTGGCAGTGGTGAATAGCATTTATGATGTTGCCGTTGAATTAAAGCGCTTCTAAAAATGTCCCCCACATACGTCGGGTTTAGCAGGTAGAGGAACGTCTCCTTTGCAAGTACGTGTAAACCTTCACGCAGTGGTCCCAGCAATCCAAAACCAGCAGTTGCCCCTTCTGAGTAACCGCGACCCCTACAGGGCAGGTTAGACCCTCCTGAATGAGAACGTTATGGCCGCCTTCTTTGGGGAACTGGAGGATCTCCTTGCGGCCGCTGTCCGTCACGAGCAAGTCGCCATTGGAGTCCACGCACATGCCTGTGATGCATCGGAAATCCTCGGCCTCAGAGAAGAAGTGGCTGAGCTGTTTTCCCAACTGGCCATCCATGCCCACCGAGCCGATGGAGAAGCCCCCCTCCAGGTGATGCTCGTTGTGTCTGTTTTCAATGTTCAAGCCCAAACCCTGCGTGAAGTAGACCGTTCCCGAGGAGTCGCATGTCACAAATTTGGGCCGGACCGCCGAGCACAGACGGTTGTAGTTCACCACCCCTACGTTGCGATCCACCGCCAGGCACCAGAGCTTGCCGCCCTCCACGTCCGACACCACAAACTGACCCGAGGGCATGGCGGCGATCCCCCAGGGCTTGATGAGCTGGTTCTTGTGGCAGGCGACGCAGTGGCCATCTGCAGTGTAAACCTTCACGGAGTTGTCGTAGTTGTCGGTGACACCGATGAGGCCCTGATCGGTGATGGCGATGGAGAGGGGGATGAGGTTGGGCAGGTCGGCCCCGAGGAAGCTCAGGACGAAGTTGTCGATGCTGCTGGGGTTGCGGCGGATCTCCCGTTGAAAGCCCTTGCGGTTGAAGATCTGGATGCGGTAGTTCCCCCGGTCAGCCACGAGCACCTCTCCCTGCGACGTGACGCAGATGCTGACCGGCAGGTTGAACATGCCGGGCAGATTCCCCTTGCAGCCCATCTTTTTCACGAACTGACAGAGCTGGCCGCCGGTAGCCCCTGGAGATGGTTCCCCGCTGTCGACGGACTTGGACTTGAAATTAACGGGGGAAGCACAGACCGCCTCTTCCACCGCCGTTTCCATATCAATATCGCGATAAATGTCAAGAGGAGCGGCAGCGGCTAACTCCAGTATGTCTTCCTCCTCTGCGTTGACGGTTGAGGGTTTTGTAGTCAGCTGTCCCACGTCTAAAGGTTTCGAGTGCTCTGTTTTAAGCAGTTCAGGGTCCTGTAGTTTCAGAACGATGGGCAGATTGGTTTTTAAGTCAAGGTCCTCTTCGTCATTATTGCTTTCCTCCTCTAACAGAGCGATATCGGTCTGCTTGATTCTCATGGTGAGATAGTCGCAACGGGACACCACCTGAACCTCAGCGATACTGAGCAGGTACGTCTGCTCCTCCAGAATCTGTGCGTTGAGCTTCTCTATTTCGGCCATGGAAGCGGTGAAGGCCCGCCGGGAGCGGCTCAGTTCTTCCTGGAGCCGCAGTTCAGCCTTGGCGTACTCCTGCTGGACCACCTTGTACTTCAGTCGGAGCGATTTGGCGACGTTGTCCATGGCGGTTTTCTTTTTTTGAATGTTGCCCATCGCCTCCCGCAAGTCAGAGAGCTTCCCGCCGAGGTCCTTCCGACACTGTTCGGCGGCCACACGAATAGCCTGCACGACGTGACCTTGCCGCTGGTGACTCTCGCTCTTGCAGATGTCGCACAACACGACGCCACAGTCACAACAGTACTGACGGGGCAGACGGTTCTTGCAGGATTTGCACATGAGACCCATGTTGGATCCGCATGAACTGGCGCAGTCGATGATCTTCAGCACGGTGAGATTGTCGGCCAGCTGGGAAATGCTGCTCATGCGGGAGACTTTACTGCAGAAGGGACAGCGCACGCCGTTGATTGTGCTGGCGAGGAGTTTCTCAAGGCACTGGCGACACACGGAGTGACCACACTGAAGCAGTTTGGGCCGGAGCTGGTCCTGGTTGTAGGTCTCCAGGCAGATGGGACATTCTAACACCTCCCGAACCAGCTCTGGATCCAGAGACGTCAGTGAAGCCATGATGTCTTCTGGTGCGTCGTCTACGGGCGAGAAAAGAGAATTTTGTTTATTAAAATGATTGTAAATGTGTAAGCAGTTGTGGCCTGTTTCAATACTTACTTCTTTTACATATACGCTTTTCCTCATCTAGACAGCAGAGAATATAATGCTTATAGATATGATGCTATTTAATGATAGCAAAATGTACACAACACTGCCTTTACACTTTCAATGCAATTTTATACTTTGGACACGTTCATCAGCAGCTCTTTTCAGATGGTGATTCATCTCAAAATGACAAAATATATGACCAATACATCCGTCTGTCACAAATTTGTATATCAGTCTCACTGTAATCCATCATTATAAACAGCTCTGGACTCGGAAGGAACCCCTAAACTTTGAGCACATACACAAGAGTGCATACGGAGACGTGATGACGTCACATCACTATATCAGCAGTGTGTGATGACATGCACCGGTCCTGATGCTGCATGCTACCACACCTACTGATGCATTCGCGATCACATAATCACAGGGATTTACGAGGTAAAAACAGACTTTCAGATAAATCATTAATACTGAAGGAAAACAACGTCACTTACGTCTGTATACTTTGATCAACAGCTGCCAATCATCAGCTTTCAGAAGCATGTAACGTTATTGTCATTGTTAGCATGTTTAATAAATGCACACGTCGCATTAATACAGCACATCATTTATCCGAACAACAGTATGATAATATGTGGTGATAAATCTCAATATCTAGTGTTAAACGTGAATAAACACAGGCCCAGACTTCAAAACAATGCGATCTGAATCCCTTCGCTTTGTTTATCAGCGCGCGCGCCATCCGTGACGGCACGCGCAATCATGACATACAATAAACACGTTTACGCACATATATGTTGAGATTACTGTAATTAATAACAATTCTCATAATATTAGTTTCTTACCGTCAGTTCAACAGCAGCTCGCCTGACGTGACGACGCGCCACTTATGTCAGCGGGTGCGCGCCTATATGCGGAGATGACGTCACCACGGCTGGCGGACTCTTCGTGTACGCGCCGTTTCATTGGTTTGTTAGGAAGGGGTGCGCGTCAGCGTGTGTTGATTGACGTCAGATGGCACCAATCAGATACGCATGTTAAAGCCTCCAGTCAGATTCTTAGTAACTTTTGTTTTTAGACTAAAGGTTATTTTCTTATAATCTGGAAGATATTTTAATTGTTTAAATTAAGCAGATACGTTTATATTCATTTTCTATGGTGTTTTGTTTTAATAAAATAATTATATTATTTATTATTATGAGATAAATATAAAAGTTCTAGTATTATTGTTAATGCTTTATTTTTGATATTACATTGATTTATTTATATCATCATTTATAACAACAACAAGGGTCTGTATGTGCGTTTTCCCAATATATTTACAAAGTATTTACATGTACAGTATAGTCAGGCACCGCTAGATGGCAGCAAACATCTGTGTTACAAACCGTAGCATTAAAGTAACATAAAATAGTATTAATGCCCTACTGGTATAGCAAACGAAATAAAATGTTTGTGTTTGATTAAAAATATTAATTCTGCAAAAAAACAATTTATAAATGAGTCGGTTGTTATAATAAATGTATTAGTGTTGCTGTGGGCTCAGCAGAGGGCGCTGTAACCTCACAACAGCTGTCATGTCGGTGTTTCATTTTCTGGGTGGAGTTTGCATAGACATAAAGATCTGAATGAAATTGTGATTCTGAATTGAATAAAGATGTTACATACAGATCGCCTACATTGTGATAAGCAGCCAAAAATGCTTATTTGAAAATGTAAACATGCAGAAATGTTCCTGTGAGTTTGGTTAAGGGTAGAGCATAGGAAATAGGCTCTCATTAGATGAGTAACACAATCCTACAGTGTAGGCCTACTAAAACTTACACAAGGTAATTCAAAGTACTTTACATACAATGATAGACAAAGGAAAATCTTTAAAAAGCAAATGTCTTAAAGTCCCAAATACAATTTTAGAATCTAAAAGACAACACAAAATAAATAGAGACAAAGAAAATAAATTGATTTAAAACATTTTTATATAAATACAGAATAAAATCAAAATAAAATAGAAATAAAAGTGCAGTTGATGTAAACTAGGACAGCGCTCAGGTTGTAACATAGTGTGTGAATGTTCTTTAAAGTTATAAAGTAGTTTGGCATAATTACTTTATTCTTTTAAGAATTGTGTGGTGAAAACCAAGTTTATATTACTTTACTTAAATTCAAAATGTGAACATTTTTAAACAAGTTGAAAAATGTAATACAAATAAAAAAAATATTTCCTCAAATATTATAATAATAAACAAAAACTAAAATTTAAATAAATTAATCTTAAATAGCAACATAAAAATACATAATGACATGACAAAAGCATAAAACAGAATTGCTAAAATTTTTACACAAATTAAAGCTAATTTAAAATATTAATAAATCTAAACAAAATTCAAAACAAAACTATAATAACTTCGGAAAACCAGTCAGTTTTGCTTAATCCAAATGAATTTATCATGTTTCCATGTACAGCATTATGCATAACGGGATGCACTTTTTTCATTATTTTCAGATCTGTCATTAAATGTTTTAATGTATTAGTTTTTGTTTCAAAACAAAGGTGCTGTACAATGCCATCGGAGAACCATTTTGAGCTGTATGGTTCTCTGTACAGAAAACTTTAGCGTCTGCAGAACCTTTCTGTTTTACAAAAGGATCTCCGTGGTGCAAGTTTTTTTATAAAACTGTCAGTTCTGGTCCTTGATTCTGATTGGCTGAGCGGAGTTCTAAGCCGTTATAAAATACCCCGATATATAACGGCTGACCGCAACACATAGCCTAAATATCATTTTATTTACTTTATTTAATGAAACCTTGCTAAGCATATGGAGTAACTGTTTTATAAAAGCAATAAGCCCCAAGAAGCCGTGGGTTACAGTGCATTTTATAACCTCTTCGCGTCGTGCCTAACAACGCCCCTTAGCTGTTATAAAATGCACTGTAACCCACGGCTTCTTGGGGCTTATTGCTTTAATAAGACTAGATGAAAGTAAGACAGAAACTGTTCCTTTAAGAACCTTCTTTATGAACCCATGAATGGTTCTTCTGTGGCATCGCTGTGAAAAACCTCAAGTAGCACATTTATTATTTTAGTTATTTCATTTTTATTCTCATCATCTGCTTGTTCTGATCCGAATCACAAATCTATACCAGTGATGTCTCTCTTTCTCACCCTCACAGAGGTCACAGAGCAGGGGGGCCGGCGTGACCTGAAAGCCGTGCCCTTCATCAGTTACCTGTCGGGTCTGCTGAAGACGCAGCTGCTGTCTGATGACCTGGTGGCCGGCGTGGAGATCCGCTGTCAGGAGAAGGGCAGCTGCCCGGCGGCCTGTCATCTGTGTAGGCAAACGGGTCGTGAGACGCCCAGCCCGACGCCCGTCCTTCTGGAGGTCAGCCGGGTCGTGCCCCTGTACAGCCTGGTGCAGGACAACAACACTAAAGAGGTAAACGAAATAAAGTTTTTCATGGAAGTTTAATGCTAGTGATTTTTTCAAGAAGAACTTTTTTATCCTCAATTTCTTTAGAAAAACATCTGAATTAAACGTACAGTTAACTCTCAAGTGTAAAGGGACAGTTCACCCAATAATGAAAATTCTGTCATCATTTACTCGCCCTCTTGTCATTTCAAACCTGAATGAGTTTCTCTCTTCCGCAGATCACGAGAAGATGTTTTGAAGCATGTTGTTAACACGCACCAATTCACTTGCCTTTGTTTTATGTCCATACAACAGAAGTGAATGAGCTCCAGTGCTGTTCACTTACAAACGTTCTTCAAAATATCTTCTTTTGTGTTCTGCGGAAGAAAAAAAGTCGCAAAGGTTTGAAATGACAAGAGGGTGAGTAATAGCTGAAAGAAGTTTCATTTTTGGGTGAACTGTCACTTTAACACACCTTCTACAATAAATGTATAAGGAGCGTTTGGAGTTGATGTTGTGTAGTCGAGAAACGTGTTGCACTTCACCGGACACACCAGCAGATGGCAGGAGTGATTTTCTTTATAATTTCAACATCGGGACTTATATGAAAAGACTATTTGAAGTAACATCAGTCTCACACGTTACAAATATTTTCCAAAACCGTATGACTATGTTTATTCTTCAGAACACAAAATAAGATATTTTGAAGAATGTCGAGAATCAAACAACACTCAACCACATTGACTTTCATTGTATGAACACGAAACCACTGAGACATTTCTCGAAATATCTTAATTGTTTTGTTTCACAGGAAAAGTCACGCACAATCACATAAATGATGGCAGAATGTTGACCATAATTTAATGTCTTGGCTTAAATAAGGAGACATTAGCGATAGCAGTCCGTGTGTCTTCTGAGTCACAGCTGTAATGAGGATATTAAATGATGTTTTGAAGCAGATAGCCGGACTGTCTTTTCCACATCATCCTTTCTGCCACTGACGTCCTGAAGCAGAAGATGCTATTAACCAACGTCTGTTCTTCTGCAGTATCAAGAGACCATAGAGAGTGAGTCACTAACCAAAGGGCCCGGCACCCGTATCCGACGACATCTCATTGCTTCTCACGCCGTAGACGGTACCTGTGTGTGTGTCTGGGCCTCACCGCTTACAGCAGCGTTGACAATAACGAAAAGCTGGCGATCGATAGCAGACGGTCCCCAGCGGGGGTCTGTCGATAGGTAAACAAACAGGAGAGCCAAACGTCTCCCCCACCCTCGCACTCGCATACAGAGTCGACTAGGCTGGCGCACAGCGCGCTAAGAAGATGGCGCGAGGTTATGAGGATGATATTGATGTCATCGACCCTCGGGGACGAGTCGGGACTTCAGAATCGAGACCCACAGAACACACGCATTCATCTCTTTAATATCTCAATTATTTCTCCGGAACGTCGATGAGATTAAGCGATTAAACCTTTTACTCAGAAGTAATAGCTGAGATGAGAGACCTCACAAAGGATCTGTGTTCGTTTTATATATCCGTTTTTAGTTGATGCAAAACTGAGAGCTCAGTCAGATCTCCTGAGCAACATCTGAGCAATACGAGTTTCCACTGGGAACATGGTTCCTCCTCTAGAAACCAAAATTTGAAGTTGTGGGATACTCTGCAAAACTTCTTAAAAGCATTATTTATTAACAGTCTAATGGGTGGAGTGTAATTTATTTGTGTGTGTGTTTCGGAGATACGGCGGCTTATTGAAAGCACTCCTGTTAACATGAATTAAACCGCTCCGGCAGGGAATTGCCGTTCAAAGGCGCGTCCGCCTTTCGCAGACGCCTTTGCGTTCGCTCAGGAAGAAAGCCACTCTTATTGGTTTTAAAGCCCAACCGAGATGCTGACCGAAATCAATTTTCCAGGGAATGCTACACCCATGGATTTTGCTGGCCATTCAAGTAGATGCAGGAAGCAAATCGAATCAGCTTTCAAGCAGCCCTGAGCCCATTCTCCACTTTAATCGTCCGTCCTCGTGTCCCCTCCTGACCCGCGGGTTCAATCGAAGGCATATCTCCCTTCCTGGAAGATGCTTATAGGTGTTCCTAGAAAGACGGACATTTCCTTCACTACATTACAGCCGATGATGGGAATGACCTGTATGCTGAGCTTTTGGGTCATCGGATGAATCAATTCCTGTGGCCAGCTGGCTAACGTTTGCACTTATCAGACGGTGATTGGGGACAGTAATGGGCTGAGCTCACAGGAGTCAAACACGTAATAACATTTGGATGTCGTGATCGCGTGATTGTTTCTTGGTATCGAGGAGGGGTTCTGTGAAGTCCAAGAGGCTCGTGAAAAGGGGTCTGTCGTAAACACGCAATTCTTGTTGTGAATCTTTTATTCTGCGCAGATATTAGACAAATTGAATCATGTAATCATATTAGTTTCTTTTATGGGGAAACAACAATTGTATTTAAAAATGTAATAGAAATGGATGACTGAAATCTGACCGAATAGAAAACTAAATCTGACCAAATATCGAAGAAAATATATAAGTTATACCAGACTGAATAACCAGACCACATAACGACGAAAAATCTGATCGAATAACGAAGAAAAATCTTACCGAATAACGGAGAAAAAATCGTAAAGAATAACGAAGAAAAAAACGACCGAATAACGAAGAAAAAACCCGACCGAATAACGAAGAAAAAAATCAGACCGAATAACAAAGAAAAATCAGACAGAATAACAAAGAAAAATCAGACCGAATAACAAAGAAAAATCCGACAGAATAACAAAGAAAAATCCGACCGAATAACAAAGAAAAATCAGACAGAATAACAAAGAAAAATCCGACCGAATAACAAAGAAAAATCAGACCGAATAACAAAGAAAAATCAGACAGAATAACAAAGAAAAATCAGACAGAATAACAAAGAAAAAATCTGACAGAATAACAAAGAAAACAGAATAACAAAGAAAAATCAGACAGAATAAAAAAGAAAAATCAGACAGAATAACAAAGAAAATTCAGACAGAATAACAAAGAAAAATCAGACAGAATAACAAAGAAAAATCAGACAGAATAACAAAGAAAAATCAGACAGAATAACAAAGAAAAATCAGACCGAATAACAAAGAAAAATCAGACAGAATAACAAAGAAAAATCAGACAGAATAACAAAGAAAAAATCTGACAGAATAACAAAGAAAACAGAATAACAAAGAAAAATCAGACAGAATAAAAAAGAAAAATCAGACAGAATAACAAAGAAAATTCAGACAGAATAACAAAGAAAAATCAGACCGAATAACAAAGAAAATTCAGACAGAATAACAAAGAAAAGTCAGACAGAATAACAAAGAAAAATCAGACCGAATAACAAAGAAAAATCAGACAGAATAACAAAGAAAAATCCGACCGAATAACAAAGAAAAATCAGACAGAATAACAAAGAAAAATCCGACCGAATAACAAAGAAAAATCTGACAGAATAACAAAGAAAAATCCGACCGAATAACAAAGAGAAATCAGACTGAATAACAAAGAAAAATCAGACAGAATAACAAAGAAAAATCTGACAGAATAACAAAGAAAAATCCGACCGAATAACAAAGAAAAATCAGACAGAATAACAAAGAAAAATCTGACAGAATAACAAAGAAAACAGAATAACAAAGAAAAATCAGACAGAATAAAAAAGAAAAAATCTGACAGAATAACAAAGAAAACAGAATAACAAAGAAAAATCAGACAGAATAAAAAAGAAAAATCAGACAGAATAACAAAGAAAATTCAGACAGAATAACAAAGAAAAATCAGACAGAATAACAAAGAAAAATCAGACCGAATAACAAAGAAAAATCAGACAGAATAACAAAGAAAAATCAGACAGAATAACAAAGAAAAATCAGACAGAATAACAAAGAAAAATCAGACCGAATAACAAAGAAAAATCAGACAGAATAACAAAGAAAAATCAGACAGAATAACAAAGAAAAATCAGATCGAATAACAAAGAAAAATCAGACCGCATAACAAAGAGAAATCAGACCGAATAACAAAGAAAAATCAGACAGAATAACAAAGAAAAATCAGACAGAATATCAAAGGAAAATCAGACCGAATAACAAAGAGAAATCAGACCGAATAACAAAGAAAAATCAGACAGAATCAGACAGAATAACAAAGAAAAATCAGACAGAATAACAAAGAAAAATCAGACAGAATAAAAAAGAAAAATCAGACAGAATAACAAAGAAAATTCAGACAGAATAACAAAGAAAAATCAGACAGAATAACAAAGAGAAATCAGACCGAATAACAAAGAAAAATCAGACAGAATAACAAAGAAAAATCAGACAGAATAACAAAGAAAAAATCTGACAGAATAACAAAGAAAACAGAATAACAAAGAAAAATCAGACAGAATAAAAAAGAAAAATCAGACAGAATAACAAAGAAAATTCAGACAGAATAACAAAGAAAAATCAGACCGAATAACAAAGAAAATTCAGACAGAATAACAAAGAAAAATCAGACAGAATAACAAAGAAAAATCAGACCGAATAACAAAGAAAAATCAGACAGAATAACAAAGAAAAATCCGACCGAATAACAAAGAAAAATCAGACAGAATAACAAAGAAAAATCCGACCGAATAACAAAGAAAAATCAGACAGAATAACAAAGAAAAATCAGACAGAATAACAAAGAAAAATCTGACAGAATAACAAAGAAAAATCAGACCGCATAACAAAGAAAAATCAGACAGAATAACAAAGAAAAATCAGACAGAATAACAAAGAAAAATCTGACAGAATAACAAAGAAAAAATCTGACAGAATAACAAAGAAAACAGAATAACAAAGAAAAATCAGACAGAATAAAAAAGAAAAATCCGACCGAATAACAAAGAAAAATCAGACCGAATAACAAAGAAAAATCAGACAGAATAACAAAGAAAAATCAGACAGAATAACAAAGAAAAATCAGACAGAATAACAAAGAAAAATCAGACCGAATAACAAAGAAAAATCAGACAGAATAACAAAGAAAAATCCGACCGAATAACAAAGAAAAATCAGACAGAATAACAAAGAAAAATCCGACCGAATAACAAAGAAAAATCAGACAGAATAACAAAGAAAAATCTGACAGAATAACAAAGAAAAATCAGACCGCATAACAAAGAAAAATCAGACAGAATAACAAAGAAAAATCAGACAGAATAACAAAGAAAAATCTGACAGAATAACAAAGAAAAAATCTGACAGAATAACAAAGAAAAATCCGACCGAATAACAAAGAAAAATCAGATCGAATAACAAAGAAAAATCAGACAGAATAAAAAAGAAAAATCCGACCGAATAACAAAGAAAAATCAGACAGAATAACAAAGAAAAATCCGACCGAATAACAAAGAAAAATCAGACAGAATAACAAAGAAAAATCAGACAGAATAACAAAGAAAAATCAGACAGAATAACAAAGAAAAATCAGACTGAATAACAAAGAGAAATCAGACCGAATAACAAAGAAAAATCAGACAGAATAACAAAGAAAAATCAGACAGAATAACAAAGAAAAATCAGACAGAATAACAAAGAAAAATCAGACAGAATAACAAAGAAAAATCAGACAGAATAACAAAGAAAAATCTGACAGAATAACAAAGAAAAATCAGACAGAATAACAAAGAAAAATCAGACAGAATAACAAAGAAAAATCAGACAGAATAACAAAGAGAAATCAGACCGAATAACAAAGAAAAATCAGATCGAATAACAAAGAAAAATCATACTGAATAACAAAGAGAAATCAGACAGAATAACAATGAAAAATCAGATCGAATAACAAAGAAAAATCAGACCGAATAACAAAGAAAAATCAGACAGAATAACAAAGAAAAATCAGACAGAATAACAAAGAAAAATCTGACCGCATAACAAAGAGAAATCAGACAGAATAACAAAGAAAAATCAGACAGAATAACAAAGAAAAATCAGACAGAATAACAAAGAAAAATCAGACCGAATAACAAAGAAAAATCTGACCGCATAACAAAGAGAAATCAGACAGAATAACAAAGAAAAATCAGACAGAATAACAAAGAGAAATCAGACCGAATAACAAAGAAAAATCAGACCGAATAACAAAGAAAAATCAGACAGAATAACAAAGAAAAATCAGACAGAATAACAAAGAAAAATCTGACCGCATAACAAAG
This sequence comes from Triplophysa bombifrons, assembly GCA_029783895.1. NCBI lineage: Eukaryota > Metazoa > Chordata > Actinopteri > Cypriniformes > Nemacheilidae > Triplophysa > Triplophysa bombifrons. The sequence goes on from CM056451.1 coordinate 1,529,884, forward strand.
AGAAATCAGACAGAATAACAAAGAAAAATCAGACAGAATAACAAAGAGAAATCAGACCGAATAACAAAGAAAAATCAGACCGAATAACAAAGAAAAATCAGACAGAATAACAAAGAAAAATCAGACAGAATAACAAAGAAAAATCTGACCGCATAACAAAGAGAAATCAGACAGAATAACAAAGAAAAATCAGACAGAATAACAAAGAAAAAAATATTAATTTATGTTTACTAAGAACGTTATGCTAACATTCCCTTTAAGTTATATATTTTTGAATGTTTTTAAACAATCCACAATCTATTTTTTACAACAACATTTAAACCCATTTTTATAGCGTTTAGCAATGCCATATAATGCTGATAAAACACACTTTTAATGCTGCTTTAATGTTTTTGAGAACATTTGGAAGACGTTCTGAGAACATTTTAAGAACGTTTCCTTTGAGCTGGAATATAAAGTGTGTGTACATGTTCGAGTGTTATCAGTAAAGTCTCGGACTGATGCATGGCAGAGTTCCACTAAGGGTTTCCCCATCATCACATCAGTCGTCCTCCTCCACTGACCTCCAGTAACCCCCCCCCATTAACCATATACATACACACACGCACACCCCTAATTACATTCCCTGTTTACTCAGTGGAAACTGGCTTGGGTTACTCTGCAAACATAAACACGCCAATAATGGCTTTGTCTATTTTCACATGTGCACTTGAGCAGTCACGCGTGTTTTTCTAGGAAGCGGCTGGTGGTAAATGTATGTGCACGTTTGCGGCCCGCTGTTTGTCTGCGAGCGGCCCGGCTCTCATTGCCGTGATATTTCACGTTACGCTGTTCCCGTCATCTGTTTCCCATTTGGGGAAAATGTTTGATTAAAACCCTTTCGCAGTCGCTGAATGCCGCTCTAATGGGCGTGTTTCTTAAACCATCAGTTTTCTTCCTTTCAGGCGGCGCTTTGAAACGGCACCTTCATACGGGCTTCCTGAGCGCAGACCCTTCACAGCCAACACACACACTTCTGTCGGTCGGGTGTTTAACTGCAAAGCTGCGGTGGCAAATATTCAACATGCATTATTTTGGGTTGCTTGTTCATCTTAAGGTTTCTTCTTCTTCACTCACAGGACGTCCCGTTTCTCTGTTCAGCTCAATATAGAGTTTATAATTCTGTTTTGTAACTATCATTATTAATTGTAAAACACTGATATAAATGTATAATGACATCAAATTTCACGAATGAAGTTGTAGCATCGAGATTGAAGGTGTCATATTTTGACAGACTCTCACACACACACACAGAGAACAATACTATAGCAATAATCTAAGCAAAATAAAATATAAAATTATTATGGGAATTACATTATTACAGTATGGGAAATGTGTGAATTTGAATAGTGAGACAGCTGCTCTGTCATTGTCAGAAAATTTTTATTTTCTATTTTTATTTTATTATAAGTTTACCAGGATAGTCTCATTGAGATGTAAAGTTACACATAAAACAATAATTGAAGGTATGATTTATATTAAAACAAACAAAAGCTGTAATCGAGTTGAAACGTAGAATTGCAGGCTATTTTATGTACGTATCTTTACGTGTGTCGAAGTCAAATGACGGCAAACTGACATTTCTAATGAATTGGCACCATGACAGTTCAAATGATAAATTATAAGCATCATAAATTCTTTTAGCATTTTGCTGCATCAGCACCAGATCATAATCATCAGTATATCATACTATACATCTTTTAGTGCACAGTTTGTGTCCATCAAATACTAAATAATAACAAAAAACAATAAATGAAGATAGATTGTATTTTTTGAGTTCACTTAAGTGTACGTATGTCTTAAGAGCTCAGTAATAATAGCTATATTGAGACGTATAGTGTTGCTGTTCATCTAGACTCGGTTTGTGGTTGTCAGCCCCGTGACTCTGCCAGGCATCTCTCATGCAAGTCATTACAGCGCAATGGATCGCCGTCTTTCCCCTTCATTGCTCGGCCTCTCTAATAACTTCTCATTCATCAAGAGCGTTTAGAGAGAGTTGCCTGTGCGTAAATAAGGGTGAGGTCTGGCAGCCAGAGACCAGCTGATGCTATCAGCGAGAGGACCGCTTTCCCTCCACCGTCTGTTTCTCCAGGGCTTTCCTCAGATGGGACCCGAGATTTTTAAACGTGTATGCTGACACGAAGAACAGGTTATTTAAACGGACGGTTTATCCCAAAATATAAAGTTTGTGTCGTTATTTATTTATCTACATGCGTTTGGAAGCCTGTATCTGACTCTCAGAAAATGAAAGAAGATATTTTGAGAAATGTCTCGGTGGCTCGATGTCAGTGGGGTTCAGTGTTTTTTGATAATCACCATTCCTCAAAATATCAAGCTACAGTATGAACATAGGAAGAAAAGCTGAATGATTTTAGTTTGAATTACCACCACAGGACAGAAGGACGTTTGGTTTTGTTGGGTTAAAATGAGTCATGGTCTTTCACTGTGCCGTGTCTCACGAGCCCCCTCCGTCTCTGCTTCATGCTTGTCCTGTTATTGCCCCTGAGACGGAGTCTCTTGACACTCACACGTGGCTTGACCTTTTTTAGCTCAGCTTCCAATTAAATCTCGACAGGTTTTCGTCTGCGCTGAGTGCCCCGAGATGCCCTTCGCCGGCGTAGCTTCACAGAGATACAGCACTTGTCGAGAAGAGGTGGCGGCGCTCGTGGAGATAATTGCATTTCTCTCACCTGTGCCATTTATTTTGCAGGCCTTCAAAAGTGCAACGATGAGCTCATACTGGTGCACGGGGAAGGGTGATGTCATCGAGAACTGGTGTCGCTGTGACCTGACTGCGCTTGGCAAAGACGGCCTGCCCAACTGCAGCCCCCTGCGGCGGCCCGTGTGAGTTACGCTGCATTTTGCAAAAGCCGGTTTTGAAGTCTTGTTCATGGCATGTTTGATTCATTTTTCATCGTTTTTTCATTTAAGTGAATTTTAAGGCATCATAGACAAACCCTTGATGTCAAGGCTGTTTCATGGCTATTTCAAGTTGCCTTTAATTCAAATCAAGGTCAAATCCACTCATCTTTTCTTATAAAGCACTTTATTCAATGCAGATTGTTATAAAGCAGCTTTAAAATCAAGTTCATAAAGTATGAAAACGATATGATGACTGTTTTGTAGTACAAAAGGTGAAGTAGAAATGTTAGACACTTCATGCGCTCAGTGTTCACAGACAATAATGGCAACACTCAACTCGATTTATCCTCACTCTATAACTGTACTGCCTCATTTTGACAAATTTCCAATGCAGAACTGCATGCACCATTTGGACATTTTGTAATCCCAGAATTCATTCCAAAAACTTGTGTAAAACGATAAAATCGGTGAAAAAAGTTAAGTCGTGTAAAATCCACTAGAACAGGAAATTAGGGTGGGGCATATTGAGTGGCTCCTCCTACTTTCAAAATAGCCAGTAGCATTTCGCTTGATCCGCATTGAAAGATTATGTTTTGAATGCTTCTAAATGTGTATTTTAAGATAACCCTATTTCAAAAATTTCCTTAAGCCATATTCATACTAAAAAACGGAAAAACATCTCACGTGGACTTCCACCGCAATGTTTCTATGATACCCTAAAATACTGCTTGAGATATTTGAAATCATTTGTATTTTTACTACTGGCCTGGTCAATTAAGTGATTCTCGTTTATTACTGGCCTTGCCAAAAATGTTCATGGGCCCCACCACAAAAAGTAAAAAATAAATACCATTGTCCAGTTACATGTTTTTTTTTTTACTGATGTAATCTTAATAAATATGGCTATAATACCATGAAAACTATTAGCCTAAATCACAGACATTTAAATTATTAACAACTAATCAGTAAATAATAAAATAAGAACAAACTATGTGCATTAGCAGAAAATAAATTTAATAAATTATCAGGTATCAAAAATTTAATTATGTAAAATAACCTTCACTGTATAAATTAAATATAGAATAAACCTTACTAAAGTAACAATTTAACCGGTCAGAAGCAGTGAATGTTTTTGGTCTCCGTCCCTTGTTGTTGGATGAACATAAAAAGATCTTAATTATGCTGCTGCCCCTTTAAGAGACGCACAGATCTATTAAACTGTGACACATGAGTTGTCTTCAAATTGATTGCGTTCATTTAAGACATAATGGATGACTTTAACAAGAATTCTTGCTACTATGGGAGTTTTGACATCATTTTGTATGGAAATGTCTGTTTAAGAGTAAGAAGACATACAGTAAATGAGAACTCAATTCAAAATGTTTTTTGTCTGAGATGTGGCTTTACGGCAGCATGCATATCTCATACGTATCTCAAGGTATATTTTTGTGTGTAGATACAGCTCCGGCCTAATCGGGCAACATTATTCTTGAGCCCTGATATGCCAACGGCAAGTGATGTGTTTGAAGGATGATATAAAAGGCTTTGTGTTCGCAGGCTGAGACTGGCTCCTCACTTGGAGCCCTCCAGCACGATGGTGGCCCTGGAGTGGGTCGATGTGGAGCCTCTGATTGGCTACAAGGTTTCCGATTACATCATTCAGCATAAGCGTGTGGAGGACCCGTCGGAGGCAGAAATCTACACAGGTCAGCATAAAGATACACAACACTTCAAAAATAATGCTGTGAAATGAGCATGTGCACGGGGAACTGGCGGAATC
>CM056451.1:1539564-1558080 GCA_029783895.1 Triplophysa bombifrons
CGGAAGACAACCATCAAAATGGATAGAAGAATAACCAGAATGGCAAAGGCTCAGCCAATGATCACCTCCAGGATGATCAAAGACAGTCTGGAGTTACCTGTAAGTACTGTGACAGTTAGAAGACGTCTGTGTGAAGCTAATCTATTTTCAAGAATCCCCCGCAAAGTCCCTCTGTTAAAAAAAAGGCATGTGCAGAAGAGGTTACAATTTGCCAAAGAACACATCAACTGGCCGCAAGAGAAATGGAGGAACATTTTGTGGACTGATGAGAGTAAAATTGTTCTTTTTGGGTCCAAGGGCCACAGGCAGTTTGTGAGACGACCCCCAAACTCTGAATTCAAGCCACAGTACACAGTGAAGACAGTGAAGCATGGAGGTGCAAGCATCATGATATGGGCATGTTTCTCCTACTATGGTGTTGGGCCTATTTATCACATACCAGGGATCATGGATCAGTTTGCATATGTTAAAATACTTGAAGAGGTCATGTTGCCCTATGCTGAAGAGGACATGCCCTTGAAATGGTTGTTTCAACAAGACAATGACCCAAAACACACTAGTAAACGGGCAAAGTCTTGGTTCCAAACCAACAAAATTAATGTTATGGAGTGGCCAGCCCAATCTCCAGACCTTAATCCAATTGAGAACTTGTGGGGTGATATCAAAAATGCTGTTTCTGAAGCAAAACCAAGAAATGTGAATGAATTGTGGAATGTTGTTAAAGAATCATGGAGTGGAATAACAGCTGAGAGGTGCCACAAGTTGGTTGACTCCATGCCACACAGATGTCAAGCAGTTTTAAAAAACTGTGGTCATACAACTAAATATTAGTTAAGTGATTCACAGGATTGCTAAATCCCAGAAGAAAAAAAATGTTTGTACAAAATAGTTTTGAGTTTGTACAGTCAAAGGTAGACACTGCTATTTTTTTGAACACACCCCTTTCAACTAATTGCCCAATTGCACAGCCTTAAGAGCGTGCATATCATGAATGCTGGGTCTTGTTTGTTTTCTGAGAATCTACTGAACCTACTGGTAACTTGTTTGCCACGTAGCAATAAATAATATACTAAAAACCTTGATTATTCTGGTTAGTCACATTGTACTGCTATTATTTTGAACAATACTGTACGTTGAACCATACAGGGAAAAATAAAAGTAGCAATAAAAAATATTTTGTTTTTAAATCTACTTATATAGATTTAGTAGAAAAGTTCTAATTTGTATAACGTTACTAGCACATTCACTGTAGTTTACTAAAGTAAATAAAATATTCCGTTAAAATCAAGAGGAATGGCGTGGTAAACCGGACTTTTATTTCGACGGGTCACCGCAAAGGGTGTTTTACAGTTGCTTTTTTTAATTCTCACATGAAACAGGAACAGTTCATGTGCACGCGTTCTCTGAAAGCTCCTCGAGCATATGCAAAACAATTGCAGATTACATATTTAAACACCATTTGAATATTTCTAAAGCAAATGCACAAATGTTTTTTGGTTAAGAAATAATACATTTGCCAGATTCTGTGCCATACCGCGTTATACAGCAAACAGGCCTGGATTCCACGATTCAATCATAAGGCCCTAAATATGGAAGCTGGTATGTTGTATTTTTTTATTTTTCCCACATAAGACACCCAAAGTTCTTTCCTACATTTAAACATGCTGATTTTTTATTTTAAACTAAACAAAACAACATCGGTGCACCTTAAGATGCCAAAGCAGGATTTTCTACATTCATACATGATCATTGGATGTATTTTAAAACGCGCTATTCTCCGCCCTTGCCTAAGAACTTTCTTAATGGTGGTCCTATTCGTGTTAGCGAAATTTTCAGAAATGAAACTAAAATATGTTGTCATCCGTCATTGTCCTGTTCATCGCGTCATTCGCAGCTCCTGGAGCAAGTTCGCGTCTATTCGTGGCTATGCATTGACTTTGTATGTTATTTACTGAAGTTCCCGACTGAACTAATTTATTTTACAGATTATTTCTCACACTATGCTTGAAGGGCCAGAACAAATTACATTGAGGGCCGGGTTCGGCCTGCGGACCAACAATTGAATGCCCCGGACCTACAGTATACATTTAGAGAAAGACATATACAACTGCACGATTTTTTTCAGGAAAAAGATGAGTTGCTGGAGGCGTGCAGGGGGTGGAAGTAAATCACGAGCACAAAACAAATCGTCGCATTAATCCCTGCATAACTGTTGATTCACCACAAGTTTGCGTTGTTTACATTTTGCACGTACATGACGATTGCCAACAAAACAAAGACGTGTGACTTTTTTGACTTACCGTGTGAAGTTTATGTACAGCATCTTTTAATGTGGGACCGCTCCATCTATCAGTTTCAAAACATCTCCAAATCCAGCGATATATCCAGCGTTTATAAAACATCCATCACTGAAATGCAGTGAATAAAAACAAACACAGCTCAACTTCCGTCAGCCGAGTGAAGCGTCTTGATGGGCGTGCTCTTTCTCACGCTGGCTGGATGACGCGTGGGCATGCTTTTTCGGGAGAAGTTTCCAATAAGGGACTAAGAACCCTTGTTACAAAACGGGAAAAAGACTTTACAATACCTATACGAACCCTGGGGAAGTGAATCCAGCACAGAAACACTACGTCATACGTTCAACTTGTTTTTTGGACTAAATGACTATGTTGAGCATGAGAAGCCAGCACCTTCATCAGTGTAAAGAAGTCAGAATGCATTTAATAGCATGTTACCTCCGATCCGCTTTAAAAAGTCCTTTGTCTTGTATCATATCAAAACAAAAAAGAACCTGTTTTTGAATATCCTTTGGTAAAAACAATGCTGATGTTATATAATGAAAAGTGTGATAGAGGAATGATGTGAAGAACGTCTTAATATGCCGTGACGTACAGATCATAATTCATTTATTTGCTAAACATGAATTGTCACCAAATTCCACAGTTTCCAAACATGGGTTTAATCGTTTGGTTTGTGCTTTATTCTTAACTTCTTGTCCGATAGTAAAATGGTTCTTAACCTCTTGATGGCATCCATTTGCTGAAACATGCCCGTGTGTGTTTGGTTCAGGACTCAGGTGAAGTGTTTCATGGATAAAGCTATCTATTGGCTCTGACCTTGTCAGATTTAATGGAGATGTCTTAACGTCGAGCCATCGTCCCTCTTCAAAATCACATTTTGAAAATGGAACCAATATAAACGGAGTTAAGTGGTTGTGACGGTGCCAACAATGTGATTTGGCTTGGAAATCAATCTTAATGCCAGTCACGGGGGTGACAACCTGCCCATCTCTCATTGATTTCCCTTCAGAATGTCTCGTTCGAATCGGGACCGCTTGTAAGATTGCAAAAGCAGACGATGCACATACTGACATACATCATGGGAAAAATCTTAAACGATATATTTTATATAAAAAAATCAATAAAATATGTGCTTAATCAATTGAGACAATTGTTTATATAAAGAATTGATCAGCTCATATTAAGAGTTTTCATCACAGACTTTGATGTTTTGTATAGCACAATTTGAGATATATTTGAGAAACCCGTCTTGTGACGTTCTCCATTCCATCTAATTAATCTACAACTGAGTTCTTAAAGAAAAAGTTTAGCCAAAAATGTAAAGTTCTCTTATCCTTTCCTTATCCTCATGTCACTCCAAACCAGTACCAGTTAATTCTTCTTCAGAACACAAAATAAGTTCTTCTCTACTGAAGAAAGACTCATGTACAAGTTTTACTACCATACTAGAGCTTAAAATGATGGCAGAATTAATATTTCTGGATTAGCAATCCCTCATTTGTGATCTTTGCTTATGCAATATTGTGCGTATGTCCACACCACGAAATTTGACATCTGTGGTCAACGTCATACATGCAGCGTGTCTAAAACATGCATAATGCACATTGACGCATGACGTAAGGCTCTATTCAGGCGTTGCTGTGCGCCGCATTGAGAGTCGCAAGAGTGCACGTGTTGGTCTGAGTTTCTTAATTTGGCAGAGACAGCGTTCCAGCTCCGCTGACAGCCTTGAAGAAGTGAGCTCCTTCCACATCCGCTAATTAACATCAGAGAGGTGTCGGAGCGCGAGTGTCACCCACTGTTCCTCACCGCGCACACATAATGGAAGTCCGGGAGACGTAAGGTGATGGAGGTGGGAGAGAGAGTGGGGGATGTGAGGAGAGGTACGAAGGAGAGAGAGAGAGAGAGAGCCAGTCGCCACATGCCAATGATGTCATCTCACAGCTTGGCTGTCAGACGGCTCGCAGCAGGACATTTGATCTTTCCGTCTCATCCTCCCGTCACAGCAGGCAGCTTATCGGGAATCCGTCGCTGTCCGACTCCTCCGTCGAGGGTCAGGCCGCCACTCCATCGAGGGCTATCCTTTTGTTTACGTAACAGTCCAGCCTTTGAGCAGAGCGCGGTCCCCGAGCACCGATGCTCGTCGATAAGCCGACTCTGAAGCTCCATTCAATTAAAAGGAGATAAAAGGGCGTCCTTGAGGATGAGCGGAGATCACAGATCCCAGAGCCTCAGCTGACTCGCTTTGTTTGCTTAATTAAGGATGACCTCATCGCTAAATTTGGCTCCTGGCGTCACAAACAGGGCCATCAGCAGATTGGAGCGAAGGCGGAGAGCCAAGTCTAACTGCTGCATTCAGCACACATGCACGCGCTCAAACGCTTTCCATGCATTTACTGATGAAACTAAGTATTTGTTCACATTACGTCAAGGAACGTCGCTCCGACAGCATTACATGTACGTGCAGAGACACCCCTGCAGTCACACACGGACACGTCCAGTCGTCTCTGATTATGTCAGTTGAAGTGGGTTCAGTGATGTCACCTGATCTCTTTCAATCGCATGTCAAATGAAATCACTGTTGTGTTGTGTCCTCGAAGACAATATTTCCACTGAAGACCATGTGAGGGTTAATGAAATGATGTAAGAGAGACGTCCAAAACTGAGCGCTGGCTTAAGGAGACGAGATCAGTTTGAAGGCACATAAGCACATTAAATATTTACTGTTCACTCTTACAAATGAAGGTGCTTAAAAGGTGCCATTGAAGAGCCATTTTGGTTCAACAGAGGACCATTCAGCCAAAGGTTCTTAAGAAGCATCTCTTTCTTACCTCTTTGTAACCCCAGGAAACCTTTTTTTGCCACAAAGAACTTTTTGTGAAACAGAAAGGTTCTTCAGGTGTTAACGGTTCTTTATGGAACCATTTAGACAAAAAGGTTCTTCTATGGCATGGAGTGTACCAGTGATGTAGACAACCTTACCTGACTCTACTGGGCGCCTTTGTTAGGAATAAAAACACAGTTTACAGAAAAGTTGCTTTATTCTGTTGTCCTCATGTGTTCTGTTCAGTATTTTTGTTTGTCTTTGTTAGTCATTTTTGCACCCTTTTTTTGCATTTATCTTTGTGCTTGTTTCGGGGATTTGTCTTGTTTAAATGTTATTTTCTTTCGTTTTTTTCTTGATCTGTCTATTTTTGCTTTGCATTATTTAGGTTGTTTTATTTTGCCATTAGTTTTCTTCTGTCTTGTTCTTATTTTTCTGATTTGTCCGATTGTTTGTTGATTCATTTAGCTTTAACTTTGCATTTAGCATTTAACTTTTTTTGCTTGTTGTTTTGTTTCAGTTTTCTTTTTTGTCAGTTTTTGTCTTTTGTTTGAGAGTACATTTACACAATGAAAAACAGAAAAGAACAAAGGGCTGAGCGATAAAATGATAACGATATGTAGCGACGATACACTTTTATCAATAAGGATAGAAAAAAATGGCAATAAAACACAAACTTTTGTCGCAAAACAACCCATGCGCCAGTCATTGAATCATAAACAGCCTTTCATTTCCTTAGATAGTGCAAGCATATTTTACAAATTGTCCGCATTTGTGACCTGAAAGTTTGAATTTACACAGAGATCATTAATTCAATTTGTTTTAATTTGTATAGGGCTTTTCTTCTAATAGCTTTTTTACAGGAGAAAATCAGAAAAACATGGGTTACCAGTGAAGGGATGATAACAGTGGGGTTATGTTATCGTATTTTCTTGACCTGGTTAGAACTCTGGCAGCTGCGTTCTGAACTAACTTCAGTTTGTTTATTGATGATACAGGACACCCACTAAGTAGATCATTACAGTAGTCAAGTCTTGAGGTCCCAAATCCATGAATAAGCTTTTCTGCGTCACCAACTTCTAGAATATTTTGTAATTTGGCAACATTTCTAAGGTGGATGAAGGCTGTTTTTGTGACCTTCGATGTACTCTGCCAATTTGGATAGCTTGAATGAATCATCTGGTCTTGATGAGATATATAGCTGAGTATTATCTGCATAACAGTGGAAGCTTATTCCAATAGTTTTCTAATAATGTTGCCAAGGGGCAGCATGTATATGGAGAATAGCAAAGATCCTAAAACCGATCCCTGTGGTAATCCATAAATTACTTGTGTTAGATTTGATGATTCCCCATTTAAATGGACATATTGATATCTGTATGATAGCTAAGATCTGAACCATTGTAGTGCCTGTCCCTGAATACCGGTATAATTGTGAAAACGATCTAAAAGTATTTTATGGTCTACAGTATAGAACGCAGCACTAAGGTCAAGTAGGACTAAGAGAGAGATGTTACCTTTATCTGATGCTATAAGCAGGTAATTAGTAATTTTTCCTAGCAAAATTTCAGTGCTATGATGCGGTTTAAATCTTGACTGAAATTTCGTGTTTAATTATTTTTGAGTATTTAATTAATCATGATAAAACATTCATTCTATGACTGTGCGGGCGCGTCCACACATGCGCGACACACATCCAATATTTAACAACCGTAACACAGCAACTTGTGTTACGGTTGTATTTGTGTTTATATTTATGTTTTGTTCGTCGGCGGTCGTCCGTGAGGGGCCGCCGGCTGTTATATTACTTTATTAAATGTTTGAAAATGTCTTCCGGTTCCCCAGAGCCACTGCTTAGGGCAGCCACTGGCGGACGCCTGCGCTGCCCGAACTCTCCGGCACTGCGAGGCCACTGGGCGGCGAGGAATTCTCCTACAGCATGTCTCGCCTTCCTCCCGGGTTTCGGCACCAATGTAATAAGATTCAAGATATGGAAGGAAGGAGTCGGGAACCGGAAATCATTTTCATACATTTAATAAAGTAATATAACAGCCGGCGGCCCCTCACGGACGACCGCCGGCGAACAAAACATAAACATAAACACAAATACAAATACAACCATAACACAAGTTCGGGCAGGGTCCTCTCTCCTCGACGGTCCGGTCGCTCGTTCCTTTTATATGCTCCCAATCTCCTACGTGATTCGAGCCCGGTATGCGCACAGCTGGCGCTCATTCACAATTACTCACCGGACTCGAACCACGGTCTCGCCCCGCCTACTCTACTACAGTCACTTTTCCTACTTTGGGAGTCAAAAGGTGTTGAGATCTGTTTGGTTATAAGCATTCTTTCGTATATCTTTCTCAAATTTTCCTAAAATTTGTGCCTGTTTAAACTTTCAAGTGCCCCGCGCACACACAGACGCAGCACAGGTACAGAACAAAGTTCTCTTTTGCGTCTTTTTAGCCATTTATCTGTAAAATGCACACAGTATTAGGCCAAAAGACACAAGGCTCACATAAACCCAGTGGCTGATGTTATAAGTGAAGTTAACAGTGGATGTGTATCAGCATTAGCTCTTAAAGTGACAGTAACCTAATAAACCTGTTGCTCTGGCTCTGTTATTATAAGTCTGTTTATTACCAAAACACTTCACAGTAATACTGTTAAAATGTGGAAACGTGAATAATACAATAATACACGTAAAAAAAACACCTCTTTGTAAAGGCTATTAAAATGTATCAATAATCATCGACATCGAATGATATGAAACATTATGTCGATGATATGTTTTACAGCCGTATTGCCCAGCCCTAAAAGAAGTCCTGTTTTCAAAAGTTTGTCCCCCAAAACGCTGTTGTCATGTAAACGAACAGCCAAAACGCCTCGAATGTTTTCAGTTTTTGTTGAATCTCGTGTAAACAGCCTCTCAAATTTTCCTTGGTTGTGTTTTGTCTTGTCCGGCTTTTGTTTGTTTTGTTTAGGCTTTAATAGCTTTCCTTTCTCTTTCTTGAAAGTTAGAGCGCCTCTCTGATCACATTTATTTTCTAGGTTTGGTCTCTCCGGAGAGAGAGCGAGCGAGCGAGCGAGAGAGAGAGAGAGAGTTTAATCAATGCTTCAGCGTCAGGCACACTGGCTCAAATCTCTGGGTTAGGGCCATTATACGGACTGTGTCTCCACTAATAAATTGAATAGACACAGTGATGTCAGATTAGCAAATGGTCTTTTAAAATGCAGAGCCGTGATCAGTCTCTCTCTCTTTCTCCTCCATCTCTCTCTCTTTATATCATAATGTAGAAAGGGCATCATGAACTTTTGGACTCAGACACCTCATTAGCTGAGGGCAGCCCACTCTCACTTTAACTCTTTATTCACTTCATTTCAATCCTTCATTCATTCATTTCATTCCAACTTCAGGGATTTCAGACAGTCGGTGCCCTCACACATGATGATTATATTATGAAACAAATGAATAACGAAAGTATTGACATGTACTGCAGAGGATTGAGTCTTTATAGTGAAGCGTCTGTGTTTTAAGGAGGAGGCAGATGGATGAGTAATGGCAGCGCACTTGAATAACTCCAGAGCAGATAAATGAGATCAAACCTGGGAAACTTCAGTCCGGAGTGATTTGTTTCTGTCTGCTTACTATAGCGAGAGGTCACCCAACATCTGCTAACGTTACAAGGTTTTAATCTGCGTCTTACCTTCTCATCACGCAATACGTCTCTCCAGTAATAGAATGTCCTCACTAATGTCCACCGGCTGTTGCTGCTCGTATTGACAAACGCATCTACTATGAATCCTGGGAAGAAGGCAGGTACGCAGGGATCTCACATGGGTGGACGGTTCATGTGTCTGCAGCTTTTAACATTTGGATAAGGATTCATTTGGGACCTGATTCTCATTTTTTACTGCGTGAACTGTAATTCGTATTGTGTCTGATGCATATTAAAGTCCCAGTGAACCGGACGTTGCGATTGCTTTTACTTCCATATTTTGATGCATTTCCAAGTGAAGTGGAATTTCGAATGCGAAAAATAGTGGGCGTGGCTTTCGTCATTCTCCGTGGTTTGATCGGATGTATAAAAACAGCCGTTGCTTTTTGAAACGGAACCGTTAGCAGACCGACAGTTGAAGGGGAGGAGTTAACAGATGCTCCGCCCAGACCTCTAACTGAGATGGAGAGTCATTACAGGACGGAAGTGCCTTTTCAGATCTTATAAGATTATGAGGGAGATTTTTAAAAAGAGAATGACCCTTGATAACTATTTACAATAAACGCTGTTATATGTCATGATAAAATAGCCATTGTCATTTTTTATTAACTTGGTCTTTAATGGGTTAGCTCACACAAAAAATATTTCTGTCATCTTTTATACCCCCTCATGATCATAAACCTGTCTGTGAGTCTTTCTTCGGTGGAACTCAAAAGAAGATATTTTGAGAAATGTTCAATGGAAGTCTATGGGGTTCAGTGTTTTTTGATTATCAACATTCTTCGAAATATTCAATTCAATTCAAGTTTATTTATGTAGCGCTTTTCACAATGTGCATTGTTCCAAAGCAGCTTTACAGGGGCAAACAGGAAAAACAGAAAAGGTAAAACACAGCACAGTGCATTGTGTTTATAGAACAAGCGAGATCATTCTTATAAATAATATCTAATTAATAAAAAAGTAAAAAAATAAAGAAATATCTTTTTCTTAGGTTTGACATGAGGGTGAATAATTCTATTTTTTGTTGTTTCTTTAAGAACTGTTTATTTCTTTGGTCTCTAATGATGAGATGTGTTTTTTAGCGTTAACAAACACATGTTTAGCGTGTAAGGTACTGGCAGTACTGGCATTCCCGCTGATAAAGCACTGAATGAAAGCAGGCGGCTCGCACGAGCGTGATGTTCCCGCCTGCAGAACCCCTGGCAGAGAGAGAGCGCGCTAGCCAACAGAGGTTAACCGAGGTAACGTCCAGTTTGTACTTCAGGGTGAAAACGTTTAGAAAACGTTAGCCAGAGAACGTTCTGGATTTGAGTAAATTTGTTTAGAATTTAAATCCAGATCCAGAAGTGAGAGACGTTTGTGAGATCTCTGACTCTTTTTCTCAAGAGAAATATCTGAAACGCAGATGAAACGTTTTCATTTTCTCTCCTCATTGACATCTAGGCGTGAGACAACAGCTGGTCATGTACTCTTTGACAGATTTCTTCCTCTTTTGGGATAGCTGGAGTGTGATCATTTCTTGAGGAACAATCCCAGATCGGTCGGTGGATTTATTCTGAGTATCAAAACACACACAGATAGCGTTTCAATCCAAACCACATCCAGAAACATAAAACGTCTATGTTTTTTTCTCCTTCTTCAGTACCCATGAAAGCGTCTCTCTTCTCTCGGTCTGAAGCTGTCAAGAGAGCGGCCGCCCCAGCATTCCAAGCATATTTGTGTCAATACAGGGGAAAGGGGCGGTTGGTGTGATACAGATAGTCAATCTTGAGCACGTCTTGACCTCTTGTCACTATTAATAGCGTGAGGAAAGAAACAGAAGAGATGTCACATAGTCGGCTTGTGTTCTTGTGTTCTGAATCCAGATGAATGAAGGTGTCACTGAGAAGATCGTGGCTGCACTTCTGCAACTTACATTTAACAGAAAACAGGTGCCCTGCGCTTCTGAATGAACCGGACGGACGCAACGGCAGATCATTCTCCACGAACCTCCAGGGCCACACATACACTAGAACCATACAAAACATGCCTTCGGTCTGATTTACAGACAGACTTTTAGATAATAAAAAATGGGTGTTCATTAATGATTAATAAGTTGTTTACAAATGTATTATAAAGCAGTTATAACTGCATGAATAAAAAGGGGGATTCTAATGGAGTGTTCACACCAAACGAGACTTTGCGACAATAATTGGACGCTTGAACATTTTGAGCTTACTCGCTTCATTCACGTCATGAGAGGGGCTTCTGCCGAGCAAGATCCTTTTTATTCCTGTTTCGATAAAAGTAAGATGTATCATACAGCTACAGGTATCCACATACAGCAACTATGATTTTGTCCTCTGTTGTTGTTTTGAATTTCATAATCACGTCACTACTAGAGCAAGCTCCTGATTGGTTAACGCGGCACATGCTCAATTCATGCCGTATCATCCACGCGAATCACATTATTTGTGCTCCCTCATTCGTGAGAATCGCGCCGCAGGATGTCCTATCGCGTCTTTGCATTGACTTAACATGTAAATCACTCACGCTTAACGCTTTTTTCTTTGGTGGGAAGAAACTGTGGAAATAACAAAATAACTGCCTAATAGTGAGCCATTCTTATCTCACATGTTATAAATGCTTAATAAATGTCGTAAGCAGATTCTTTATTATCTTGATGTTGTTTTCAAAATAGGCTATCAGACGGGAGACTGTAGGGTGTTCTTAATATTGTATATTTCATATCTTATGTCACTTTTCAAACCATGTTGCTTATTTGATCTGATCCAGAATGTCTTCCGGTGTCCTCCAGTGTCCTTCCGATCATGATGATTATCCAAAGATGTTATTTCTTGTTTACCAAGATGAATTATTTTTATCACATCAAACTTTTGATCACTTTTTAACACTAATTGCACAAAGGGTGTTATTAGTGATTCAATTAATACAAAAAGTTAATTAAAAGCAGAAAACATTGATGTATTATTTATTGTAGAAACAGAATGCTCACAAGACTACATCTCTGATGTGAATCCTATATTAAGAGGTATTGACAGTCCATGAAAGTGTACTTTAAAGTAAAGTGGACTTCAAATCACCTAACTTATAAATGTTAAGAGTTATAATTGTAAGCAAACCATGAAAGTGTGTCATAATATAGTGGATTCAGGGGAACAATTTATAAATAAGTTATGAAGATTAGTAACCTGGGAAAATGAAATATAGAATAATAAGAATAACCAACATAACTCCCTAAATTCTCCCATCTGAACGCCTATTTTCCAAACAACATCAAGATAATCATGAATGTGCTTTCCAGTCAAATAAATCATGAATAAATACATTTATTAAGCAATTATAACATGTGAGTTAAGAATGTCTCACTATTTGGAATGTAGTTTGTAAGAATCCCTAGTATTATTCATGCAGTTATAACTGCTTTGTAATGCATTTCTAAACAACTTATTAATCATTGATGAATACATTATAAATGCTTTGTGAAGGGCTCCTTAATGTAAAGTGTTTCCAAATAATGTTTATCATGGAGGCACACGTGAGAAAAATCGAAGACAAGATCTTATTTATTTCCCAGTTATTTTATCAGTGAGCTTAAATTTATAAATTAAGCAATTAATTTATTAGTTTATAATATCTATAGTTATGTATATTTCTTTAAATTATAAGTTAAATAATAATTGTATTCCATTCCATTCCATTCTCTACCACTTATCCGAACTACCTCGGGTCACGGGGAGCCTGCGCCTATCTCAGGAGTCATCGGGCATCAAGGCAGGATACACCCTGGATGGAGTGCTAATAATTGTGTTAATTTGTTTTATTTTATTATATATTATTTATTGTCATTTTTATTCAGTTGTATTTTTTATTCTTTTTACTTTTTTTACTTTTTGTTAAATGTGATGAGAAATGTTTGAGTTGATATCGACATCTTCAATAATATTGACTTTTGATTGCAGACGAGACAAATCTGAGCTCACTTTGACACTTTGTTAACTTTAATGACAGACACAGATTTCTGACTCTTTCTCAGGAGAAATATCACTTAAACCTCTTTTAGTCTCTTTTAATCAAGGGTGTTTTAGGCTTCAGAAAAGTAAAAATCTTTTTGATCGTCATTATTTTGTACTATTTCATGTGCTTTTTTCTTAGTGGAGATTGAAAATGTCAATGTAGTTTGTAGAGGTAAAATAATGTAAAATCCAAGTTTTTTAACCCCTAGAATCCACATTCATTTGACATAATTTTTTTGGTTCAAAGTCAAAGTTTGATACGAGTGAAAGATTCATACTGAGGCAAACACAGATACATTCAGAGTTTAAAGCCGTCTGTGGTTTCTGTCAGTACGACCTCCCACAACCCTTTGGCTAATGTTACAGCACATATCAAACATGGCTCGCTAGAATATTTACCCGGCTTTGATACATTATATCATATACTGTTTCTTGACTGTTTTCCTATCTTTAAAGCTGCGCAATAGAGAAAAGCACAACATGTTTCAGAATGATCCTAATGTCATACAAGCCTTAATAATGCGTACAGGCGTGTTTGTCTCGCATGTAAAGTGCAGCGCTTACACAATGGGTTTACTCAAATCAAGAATCTGAAATAGATAACAGTACACCGTTTTATTTTTTCTCTTTTCCAGGAGAGGTTCTCAGTCTGATGGATGATCTTTTCTCAGGTCTGGGTTCCTCGTGTGTCGTGGCGGGCCGGAGAAGTGGAGAACATTCTCACACCCTCATCTACTCGCTGGTGTTCAAGTGCCTGGAGCCCGACAGCCTTTACAAGTAAGACTCACAGCAACATTAACATCACTGGTTTTGAGCTCCAGAGACACATATAATATTTATCTATTATTTTGGTAATCTTAGTTTTAGTATACTACTGTGTTACTATTATTCATTTTAAAACTTGAAGTATTATGTTAATAGTAGCAATTGTCTTTTTTTACGTATCGTGGCATACACCCGAGTGAAATGACTTATGAAATGAGGAAAAAATGTAGCGCGGGACTTGATTTCATCCACCGACAACTGATTGGATTGTTAAGAGATTGATCAGTAGTTTGCGATCTGTCAGTCATTGCAGCCCCTCCCTCACGCCATTCCTCGTCACCAGAAATGAAGAGAAGTCGTTTCCAGAGGGGGAGGAGTTTAACGTTTTTGATAAAAGATGACAATGGCACTTTTATGACAATTTATAATAAACACTTCATCGCTGTGTAAAACAATTAGAATGATACATTTTAATTTCAGGCTGACTTTAAAATACTTCATTATACTATATCTCGATCTAATAATAAATGAAGTATAGATCAAATATACATTAAACTTAATTCTATTAGTAATGTCAGAAAATGTCATTTTAGATGTATTTCCAAAAAAAAGACACTGTATATTATCATTTTTTTTGTTTAAAAGAAGTATTCTTGTTGCACATTTGAATAAACATATTTTTTCAGGACGTCCTGACAGGAGTGAATCTTATTCAGGATGGATGTTGTCATTCCTCTATATGTTTGTCAAGCACGTCGACCCAAAACTAAATGCCGCCCCAACAGTTTGTCTTTGACCTAATGTGAGCAAGGAATCAATATTCAGCCTGGATGATTTGGAAGGACAAATCCTTCCAACACCGATCTAATGGTCTTAAGACCATCGGCCAGTAAATTGATGTGGTTTGGACTGGAAGCTTCATGTTAGCTAAGTGTGGTTTTAGCATTGTTATTTCTGTAAGTTGTGTTTGGAGAGGAAGCAGTCAGGTAATGAAATGGAGTTTTAAAGACCCTCATTGGTCGTTCTCGTGACGGCGCATGTCATAACATGAACACGGTGGACCTCATGAGTGTCCAGCGTAATCGCGGCGCTCTTTTCCAGACGTCCTGTTCGAAAGAAAAGAGGGTTAAAGAACATTGTGTGCGTTTGCGTTCTTTCCTAAATGTTGTGTGATTTTCCGTTTCATTGCCACCTCGGTTCCTCAGCAGACTTTGGGTCTCCGTCCCGACAGGCGTGTAACCTGAACTCTGTGTCGTCCACTGTAAGACCGCGGCTCTCGTGCTCTTATAGACGCCGTTGCTTCTAGAAACATTGTTGCATTTTGTGTAACAGAGAAGTTGACTTCTGAAGATGTGAAGAGCGAACAAGATGGTGTAACATCTACCGCCAACATCAACTAGATGCATTATTATTTGACAAATAAAAATGCTACTCGACCAATTTAAACATATCTACATGTTTGATATTTTGAGTGAACTTTACATGAACTTTCATATGTTCACTCCACAGCATCACATGCTGACCATCTGTGTGTTAGTCATGTAGCGTGATCCATCTTTTCATCAAGTCAACAGGACCAACAGGAGAATTTTCCCAAACATTCCGGAAATGTCTTTCATAGTGACATAAATGAGCCGGGCATCAGTCAAAGACAAACCACCGTCGAGTCATGTGAGGAAGTTTTAACCTGAGAGAACTTTGCTCAGTAAATCACGGTCCGTGAAGCAGTGAGACATGATAAACCTGATATTCCACACACACTGTGCTGTGAATTATGGGATGTCTGAATTATTCATATCTCTCTGAGTTTAAGGAGCCAAATCTGTGATTAGCTCTTGCTCCTTTTTTGGGCCAAAACAATGCATTTGTGTTTGGTATCAATCTTCAAATAGAAAATCTCCAGTATTAGTCGAGCACAGATCCATCTCTCGATGTCTGAAAGTCGGACAGATTGACAAGATCTTTACATTCTTCCACTAAACCTGATTCCTGTTTCCTAAATGCCTGAAATTCAGATCAACATACCGATGAGGTACAGCGACAGTATTTTCTTACATGTATCCGCACTTCAGAAAGGCCACACAAGCAGCTATTTTTCAGCATGTCGGAGCCTCAAAGAACTTCACGTCTCTTTCTGCTGCTTTGCTCAGTTGATGTTCGGTGATTTCATGGTCTCGAGACAGATTTTTAAGTTGAAAGCCGTACGCCCAGCAGAGCTTTACTGTAGAAAACAGATAAGAAACGCTTTACAGGGATTATGAGCACATCAGCGTCTGTTTCTTCATCAAACAAACACGAGACATCCAGAGAGTCTCTGTCTCCGTCTGCATTATCATCACGACCTCCTGTAGCCGTCACTACTGCCCATGAGAAAGAAAATCACAGTTTATGCATGTTTTGTGTGTTTCGATGCTGGTTTGTGCTGGTTTAAAATGGTCATATGTTGGATTAAACGGGTTATGTTCTGGTTTAAGATGGTATTGTTCTGGTTTTAAAAAAAGGTAATGTGCTGGTTTGTGCTGGTTTAAGATGGTCATGTTCTGGTTTGAACTGATCAAGTTCTGGTTTAAACTGGTCATGTTCTGGTTTAAACTGGTCATGTCCTGGTTTGAACTGGTCATGTTCTGGTTTGAACTGATCAAGTTCTGGTTTAAACTGGTCATGTTCTGGTTTAAACTGGTCATGTGCTGGTTTGAACTGGTCATGTTCTGGTTTAAGATGGTAATTATCTGTTTTTTAAAATGGTCATGTGCTGGTTTGTGCTGGTTTAAGATGGTCATGTTCTTGTTTAAACTGGGCATGTTCGGTTTAAAATGATCATGTTCTTGTTTTTAAAATGGTCATGTGCTGGTTTGTGCTGCTTTAAACTGGTCATGTTCTGGTTTAAAATGGTCATGTTCTGGTTTTTAAACTGGTCATGTTCTGGTTTTTAAACTGGTCATGTTCTGGTTTAAGATGGTCATGTTCTGGTTTAAGATGGTCATGTTCTGGTTTAAAATGGTCATGTTCTGGTTTAAGATGGTCATGTTCTGGTTTAAGATGGTCATGTTCTGGTTTAAAATGGTCATGTTCTGGTTTAAGATGGTCATGTTCTGGTTTTTTAAATGGTCATGTTCTGGTTTAAGATGGTCATGTTCTGGTTTTTAAAATGGTCATGTTCTGGTTTTTAAACTGGTCATGTTCTGGTTTTTAAAATGGTCATGTTCTGGTTTAAGATGGTCATGTTCTTGTTTTTAAAATGGTCATGTGCTGGTTTGTGCTGCTTTAAACTGGTTATGTTCTGGTTTAAAATGATCATGTTCTAACCCAGCAAATGCAGTTTTTTCAACAGGGCTGAGCTATGAAAGAGCAAAATCTGAGCAATAACATTCTCCACTTTGCCAAACTTCTCTGCTTGTTTCAGAGCATGTTGAGGAGATGAGAAAATGCCTTTTAACAGCTTTGTTCACACCACATTTAAATGTAATTTTGATTGCTCAGACTTGTAACTGACGAAAGCCCAAATCACGAATGAGTTCTCCTTAATATCTGGCCACACCAGTGAGGTCGAATGCATTTTTCATGATGTCTCTTGTTTCTCCAGCAATTTCTCAAGGTCTCTAGAGTTTCAGAGACCTGGTCTCAAACTGTGTTCACACTTGACATCATCATCAATTTCTGCCTTGGTAAACCTGCTGACTGAGATCAAAAGAGTCCAGCGACAGACGATGTGAGAGTGAATATAGAACATTGAGAAGTTACCAAGAGTGAAAAAAATCAGGAAAACCAAGACGTGTCAGCCAGACAGAGAGAGAGTGAGCGAGGGAGAGAGGTGGTTTGTGGGGGGCCGGCGGGTGTTTTAACATTCCCATCGATGAGCCAGACCACTTTTAGCTTTTCTTCTCGTATGACTGATGTTTATCACTGCCAACTGAGTTCCTCAGACTCACACGTATACAGTAACATAACATCCAGAACAACACACAGAAAATATTCTGAGGAGGAAACAAAACAAACACAAGACACATGATGAATAGAATCTTCGGCATCTCTGCCAATTCCCTCAACGACCCAAAGAGCTCAACCCAACGACAAATTGTCTGATATAAAGCACACACGCATACACAAACAATGCACGACCACATAATTCAAACAATGTGATTGTTGTGATGGTGTTGGCAGAGGACGCTGGATTTGAAAGGATGTCTTTCTGTGAGGTTTAAGAAAAGAATGCCATGCTCCTTGGATGAATAACAAGAGGAGGAGAACTATGCGAGTCATGTATAAACAGAGCCAATTACAAACAAAACAATCAGCTGGTGGTTATTGAAACACACATTTCCAAACAAAGAAAGAGTGGAAGTGTCAAAAGCATGGCGTGTGATGAACGTCTCCTGGAAGCGGGAAGAACAGTTCTGGCGTGGGTTGGTTGTATGACGTGTAGCCACAAGCGGATGGATTTCGTCGGAACGCAGTGAGGTTTATCAGAAAGTCAAGCTGAAATGATCAGGACGGTATGAACGCACAACAGCGTTTCCGGAATTTAAATAAATATTCCCAAATTGCTTTTAGATTAAATTTGATGTTAAACTTTGCTCAGATAGAGCGCCGCTCCGTTATCATATAAACATCTGAATTCTTGCGGTTCAACACATCGTGTTTGTCATCGAGCGATAGCACGAGGAGACGCTGCTTACTGTAACACCGACTCGAAACACAACAACACTACAACAATACAACACGACAGAACACACAAACATGTGTGAACACAACTGTACTTGTGATGGTAAAGCATGCGTACACAAAAATCCACGGCATTGTTCATATTTATAAAAACCCTTGTTAGACGTGGAAAAGTGCTCAGCCACAGGTTTTTGCAAATATAAGTCATCTTGCCGCTCGTAAAGGATTTT